>JBBBDQ010000764.1:2400000-3000000 GCA_037127315.1 Ascarosepion bandense
TAACTGACACTTTTGTAAACAAAAGTTAATTGTTCTGAAAATCTTCAAAAAATTAAATATACATTTGTGACGAATGATTTTTGGAAAATTAGCAAATTTAATGTGAAATTAATCTAATATACACAAGTATTACGTATATATAGCATGAAATTTAGAATAAAACTATTTTTTACTGAGTTGAATTTTTTGACCTTTCCTCGATATTTGAAATGTGATGTCAGCTTGACAGGTGCAAGTGTATGGTGATCATAAGTGACATAATTTAAAAATTTTTTTCCTGTAAGGCAAACAAACCACATAACCTTTTAATGTACATATAGAAACATAGAAATTACCATAGAAAAAAAACAAAAAACTTCAAATACATGAAAAACAAAATCAAATATTATTTTAAAAATATGAGGGCATAATGATTTGTATTAATTTTTGATTTTTAAATATACACTTCATTTAATAAGTTAAACTAAATGGCAATAAATCTTTGAAGTATTTAAAGTATTTTTGAAATTATATATAATTAATTAAAAAAATGAAAACAGTTATATTAAAATTTGATTATTAATCAAAAAATTTTTTCTTCAGACTATAATGTCCTTAATATTATTTATTAAAGCAATTAAAAGCGTATCAAATTAAATGACGTCATAATTTTATTGCATCTTACTATTTAGAGCAGATTTTCGGAAATAAATAGACAAAATTTCTCAAAAAAAAACAAAAAAAAATTATTTAAATTCCTAAATGACTCCTGCATTTAACTAATAAAACCAATTTTTCTAGCAACATTTATTAAAATTTAATGAATTTATGTGGAGGTGGAGTAACAGATGTCAACAACAAAAAAAAAAATTACCAAGAGTTTTTTTAAAATTATAATATCAAAAATAATTTCATTTATTTGTGAATAAGTCTTGAAAGTTTTATTAAAATCTAACAATTTTTTTTCATGAATTTCCAAATTAATGTGTTTGTTACCGGAAAAAAAAATATTGAATTATAATTTATATCATACCTTTTCCATTGCAAACTCTCGTAAGGTTTTGGTTAAAGTCAAACAAGATTTTTGCCTAAATTTCGAACATGTTAGAAAGGATTAAAATTTTTTTTTTTTTTAAATAATTAAAAAATAATTGGATCCTTCCTCTGAATAATAACAAAAACAAATATTTGATGGAAAAAGTTCGTTTTTATTAAGTTTGGGACCTTTCTTTTCTTCATATGCTGTTTTTTTTTTAGTTTTTTTTTTCAGCAATTTTGTGGCGGTACCTGAGGCGACATGAAAAAAGAAAGTGTTAACTGAGTAACATGGATTATTTTTGCTTTTGGTTACTATGCCTATGATTCCCACTTTAAAGTCAGCCTTGTATTTTTTTTTTTTTTTTTCAAATAGGCGTTTTGCATGGATAAATAAATACTACTTTTACGTTATTCAGCTTTTTGCCGACAGCAAAAGCAAGAAAGGAAGAGAGGATAGAATTGATAAAGGGGAAATATTTAGAAAAATAAAAGACTTGAATGCTTTTACGTACCTTTCAGATGTAAAGTCGTAACATGAGGCGTTAAGTAAAAAAGGCATGAAAATTATTGCTTTGCTTTTCAAGTAATTGTACGAATTTCAGTGTGTATTTGTTTACACCGTTTCTGTATTTTTCGTTCTATTCATAACAAAAATACTAATGATTTAATGTTGAAAATAACAACAAAAAGAAAGAGGCATTATAAAACGAGAAATAAATTTTTTTTCTCACAAAATAGAACGGAAATTGTTGAGCGGTGTTAAGCATCATTTTGTTCCTTGTGTAAAATTTTAAACTTTATGCAGACGGCGAAATCTCCAGTCCAAAACTACGATAGTTAGACGCATATGGGCACACCAACATGTTTGTCTCATTTACAACTGGAGATTTCGATACTCATTGAATGCCCCATATTTCCGATCTTGAACAACATCTAAGCAACACTTTATTTTTTCTCGTGTATTTTTTAGAGAAGGTCCATGGTGCTACCGAAAAATAACCTAATATCGAGGAGTGAAAATTGTAATTTCAGTAATTGAGTGCAAATTGTATGCACACAGAAAATGAAAATTTATTTATTTTATCCGACGTTCTGTTTTCTCCTTTCTAAGTGACAAACTAAAAAAGTTCTGTCATCCGAGACTTCCCATAACTTTCCAAATCCAAAATAAAATTGAAATGAATCAAGTGGAAATAACGGCCGTCCAAACTAACAATTTTCTAAAAATTTTAAACATAAAAAAACAATTATTTTTAAATATAAAAACGATTTTCGATTTTCTTTCTGCCAAAAAAGTAAAACCGAGATTTTCAGTCGACTGAAATCAATGATTCAATCAATGTCATTTCTTTAAAATAATAAATAAATTATTAAGAAATGCTTAATTCTAAAAAAAGGGTTGTTCTTTACAATAGGTTGCTTATTTTGTGGAAATCAAATCTAATATTTACTTGATCATTTTTTATTAACTTTTATTTATTTGATTGTTTTTTTTTATTTATTAAATTCGAAAAAAGACTTTTTTTAGTTTAACTCAAGCGAAAATCAAACAAAACAAAATCGTCCTAGCTGCTCCATCAGACAAAAAAATACATAATTTGTATTCCATAATTATAAACTTTTAAAGAATGGAAATTCATTTAAAAAGGTCATAAAACGAAGTCAAAATTTGTAACACCCCACTGTTTGAATTAAAATGAAATGAAAACTTCAAAGCGAAATAACAAAACAAAAAAATTTGAATTTGTTGGATTTTTTCAAATCCAACAAATTTTGCTGATAACGATGAATTGAAAAATGAAATCATAGAATTTATACTCATTTTTTTTATTTTGCTAACAGTAACACAAACAATGATGAATGAATTAAAAAATAATGAGGAACATCAAAATGATTTCTATTTTATCAAAATTATTTCTCTTCTTCAACTTTAGCAGTAAGAAAATTAAATGAAAACAGAAACTGTATGTTTTAGACTTTTAGTGTTTCTTTTTTTTTTTAACCAAAAGAATTTTTACATTTTTCAATCATTTCATATAATAAGGTCGAAGTGGAAACGGAACGCTACAAAGAATGAATTAAGAAAAGGTAAAACAAGTTAGAAACGATAAAAATTACTTTTGAAAAAATATATCAAATGATCACGAAAGCCGAAATAAATAAAAAGTTAAACGGTGTTAACCAAAATTTGGTTCCTTATGTTTAAAATCTTGAGATGGATAACGTTTCTTCACACACACTGCCAAAATGCTAACGGCACGATGTCGAGCAAGATATTTTTTATGTTTTTATGAGTTTCACAGTTACTAATGTCGTTGAATAGTTTTCTAGTGTGTTAATTACAATGTTGTATTGTTGTATCCCATTTTCTTTGCTCCACTGTAATTCTCTTCAGACTCAAAATACATCTTGACAAAGAGCAGCTTTCCTATTTTGCATTTTCATATGTTTTTATTTTTATTTAATCTATACGATTAAATTAATGTTCTTTTTTGCAATGTACAAAGAAACTATTAATTTAGAAGTTCCTATTCAGTTTGTTTTAATTTAAGAATTTTTTAGTCTTCTATAAACAGTACCACATCTTTGGATTATCTATTGTCTTTTTGACATTTGGTTGAGAATTTCACTTGTAATTCCCTTGTTTTTTATTCAGCAGTATGATTATTTGTCTGCGTCCATCTTTCACAGGCTTCAAAATTCATATTTCTTAATTGTGACTTTATACAGTATTTAGCAAATATAATTAATGTGTGATTTCATTGCAGTTAAGGTGATGCTTTCATTAATTTTGTAATCTTACAATTAGTTTTATTAGCTGATGATAATCACTCCTGCAGTCCATGATTTGGCATGTTGTTGGTTGCAACAATTAGTTTTGAGATGAATATATGAAGTAAAGTTTCTTATCAAAATAGAAGAATTAAGTGTCACTGAATTCTGTACATTTTTTTTTGAGACCAAAGGAATGATGAAAATCATAGCAAACAGAATTTGGAGTGAGAAAACCTATGGCAAACAACTCTGCACAGTGAAGAAATTCTTTATCAATATATTTGTGAAGCAACTGGCCCTAGTTAATAAGTAAATAGCAAAATTCTTAAGAAATGAATTTGACAAAGTTTTCAATGAACAAAGGAAGGAAAAGAACAGGATAAAATAATACTAAGCGAAAAATATATATATGCTATATATGTCAAGAAGCAGCAGTAATAAAAATAGAAAGATAACTCAGAATTGTGCTTACATGCAAAAGGAATACATTCATTCAAGGGATTACCTCAAGAAATTATTATTGTATCTATATACAATAATAATTTCTAAATGGGGCACATGACCAAAAGGGGAGTGGCTAGTCATTACTTTTTTTTATCCGACACCAAGCTAATCAGATTCTCGATACAATCACTCATTACAATTTGTACATTCATCACAAGAACTCACCCTACACCTTCCAATCCTTCATATACCAATATATTTACCTGGGGGACCTAAAAAAAAAAAAAGGGAACAAAGCCCATGATATTAAAATTTTATTTTATATACAATATTTAATAAAAATATAATTAAAAATTTATTGATATGAAAATGAGAGTGCATATGAATAGCCCCAAAAAACTAAAATACTACAAAACATTCAAACTAAAAATAAAGAAATATTAGAAAGACAGATACACCCCACAAAAAATCAGTTTGCCTGTTTAAAGGATAAAAAAATAAATAATGGCATGGAAAAATCAAACACTGGCCCAATCAAGATAAAAAGGGGGCCAAAAAGAAGCTAGGGAGGTTCAAAATCTCAAAGTGGAACATAACGAAAGAGAACAGGCTAGGAACAACACTTACATTAAATAGGTACACAAAGAAAATCTATTTTAATCAGCGGACGGTTCATAAGAAACGACACCATTGTGAAAAAAAGGACTTAAAAAAATCAAGGCTGGCCCCACTCACATGAACCAGGTTTGCTACAGTTACCCACCTTTTGTCCAAATTTGTTGATATCAAATGCATTCTATCAGATCTGATCTTCATCTAGAACTGATGTTCAAAGAATCTAATCAGATGCTGTTGAGAATAGCATTTATACAGCAAGATTTCCTCCATTTGCAATGTCAAAATCACTATTCTTGCAATGGCTAGCAATGTGAAACACCAGTGACACATTATCACAGGTGTATGCGAGTTCGAGGGGCATGAGCTGTTAGCTCTCCAACATAGTCCCAGAAAGGGCACACCTGAGGACTGGCAGAAGACATGCTCAGCTGTTTCCTCTAAACCAAGGTCACACTGATGACAGTCAAGCAAATCTACCCTGCCCCACCTGAAGGTAATGCCATTGAAAACAGCTTATTCTGAATCAATTGTCAGGTTAGCAAAAACTCAGGGATACTGAGGTAATTTGCCACTGGCATCCAAGACAAGAAAAAATGAGAGAGTGCAACTTGGTCAGCAACAAGCTGAGCTGTCTACTGTGACGTTCTTCTGTCACAACCGCCACCACTAATAAATGATACAAGTGCTTCCAAGACCGAGAAAGGTCAGTGGACAGAAGAATAGCTCACAAGACATCTTGAGACTCGAGTAAGAATTGCGATTGTTTCCGGGGCCTATGCCAGCATCCAACCCTTGAAATGGAAAAAGTGATAGTAAGGCAAGGAAAGGTGTCCCTAACATTCCTCCCTCTAACATTATGGCCCCCCACAAGTCAAATCCTGGTCACGATGGCACCAATTTTTAACACTCTGGCCTCTCAGGCTATTCCCATATTCAACGTGCACTAGACCTAACTGTTCCACTCTGGCCCCCTCAACATTTGGCATCTTCCTCTTCGGGTTGAGGTGTCTATTTGGTCTTAACCGAACTCAAGGGGTTGGTCATAGGTCCCTGAGTATCTGCAGGTCAGTCAACCGGCTCACTGATTTAAATCTACTTCCTGTCCACTTTGTGATTATTAGATCCAGAAAGCAGACATGTCCTTTGTTCATGGCCGATGGAAGATGTAGACACGTCTGTAGAAAGCTGAACAAACAACTAGGATAGCAGTCCAGTCCCCCGCTAAGGCTAAGCACAAAGAATCCACCACCAGAAACGTTCCCAAATGATGGAAAAACAAGACACTCTCCATCTGGCCATTGGGTGCATAAACAGCAACAATCTGAAATTAATTATAGTTGACAGCAATATCGATCACAATCAACTGTTTCTCCACCTCAAAATGGACAATGTCCACCCTCGCAACCAGGATACGTTTAACAAATAAGGAAATAGTTCTGGCCTGCCAGTCCTTGTATGATGAATAGACAACAAAGTTGCTAGACAGCACACAAGCATTGACTTCGCTAACAAAGCATGCCTTCTGGATTGTATCCACATCCATTCTGAAGAACAGAAGATCATAAAGCCGACAGGCAGCCTTACTCCAATCTCTCAAGCTCTTTGCATTTAAGCTGGCTAGCTTGATCTCCATTTCTCAGGTAGATAGAAACCTGTGGGAGTCAAGACCCCGACAGATTGTCCTTGACTTTTGTACCAATTTCAGACGTAATGCATCTGTCTGCAACAATACAAGTGACGTCTGTGGGGAAAGTTAGCTTTAAAGCCCTATACAATGAGGATGGAGAAGTACCAGAACCCTCCATGCACAGAACTGTGAACTTCTTTTCAATTCAGATGACTATTTTAGCCATCCTGAGACTGAGAAAAGCGTCTTTTGTCCTCGCTAGATGATCACATACTTTCAGATCTCCCCCATTATTCCTTATTAAGGTGATCACCCCAGAGACATCAGGAAAGTTCTTGGAATCTTCCACTGTCTTTCCATCCACAGAGGACATTTTAAATAATCGCCTTAAGAGGGCCTTCCTCTGGGAGGAAAACACCCTCACAAGGACCTGCCTGTCCACTTAATTTTTTTGCTTTTATAATAGCAACCATTTTTTCTTTTCTTTTTCTTGGATAGGGTTGAGGAACAGTTTTGGGGTGGGAGTAGAAAGAGCTCTAGTGAGAGAAGAGAGAGAATCCATACCTTGACTGAAATCTGCTGATGTTCTTTTTCAGACAAAGCAGGGGTGAATTGGGTCTTGGCAGGAAACATGGCTCTTTCGGACCTGTTTTCTTTTCTTTAAATTTTTTCGTCCTACTCCCTTTCTTCTTTTTCACTGAAAAGAAATGAGGTGGAGGCATACTCTATCTCGATTTCTGGTTCCGGAGACACCACAGCTTCTTGTTGCTGTTGCTGCACATCCTACTGCTGCATCTTTGAGGATGGTCTCTTTAGCGACAGTGTGTTTTTGGTGCAACAACACACTGAAGAAGTGGGAAAGTTGCTTTCTTAACATTTCTCATTACCTCAGTCCATTCATTTGTTGAACTTTTCTGCCACCACCATGACCACCACCACTGTTACTGCAAATTTTGCAGTTATTGGCACTGCCAGTGTTACCAGTGTTGCTACAGGATTCCTTCCTGGGTACAGTTTGGACAAGTGCCTAGCAGCCCCACACGTCCAGCAGTGGGTCCTTCTACTTTTGTCAATGACAAACAACATTCTTCCTTGGCACAACAGTATGTTGAGGATGTTAGAAAGTTCTGCATGATTTAATGTCACCTGAAGATTTCAGTCCTCTGTTGGCACCCTGACCTTGCTAGCCACATAGGACACTTCCTCTACAGAGCCAAACTGTGTGAATAATCCTCCCATGTGGTCACATGATATGTCCAAGGGCCCACCATGGACAATAATCTGAGTTTGCCAAATGCCCGTGTACTTGGTTTGTAGTCTAAGGTTCTTAGTTGTCAACTTACTGCCTGCCAGCAATGTTACCTCCTCCTTTGTTCCAATCAGTATGAACCATGTTGCCCCTACCTAGCTAAAATTTTAGGAACAATTTTGAGGCTTTTTATGGCGTTCTCCATAGTCTCTCTGCTGACACTGATAAGTTAATGCGTTTTAATGTCTGATGTTTGCAAGGAGATTGTTCTTAAGGTCACAATATTACAAACGTCTGGGATGGTCATCAGCTCATTTCCCTTGAAACCCTTGTACTAATGAGTATGAGGGCTTCAGTCATAATAAACCATGTCCTCCTCCTTTACTGGCTTTGTCCCAACTAACAGTTATGAGACACCATCAGTGTAACAATTGATGGGGGAGACTCAGCCATTGTGGTTGTTGCCTTCCATAAGCACATGAAAAAGTTCACAAAATACAATAAGGTATGACACGGACAAAAACATATTTGTAAACCAAAACACTTACTTTCGTGACACAAGAAGTCATGTGATAAACTGTAGTGATGCAATAAAAAGAGAAAACAGAACTATAGTGAATGAGATCTACAAGTGATCCATTTTTATTGCTTAGGAACAAATCCCAGCATGCACCTGTAAAAATTGTCTATAAATTTTGAGAGTAGATGTTTTAGCAGTCATTTTTACTCACACAAAAACCAACACCCAGCCACTCACTTCACTCAAATGGATGAGTGCACTCATTTCTCTCCTCTTATTCCACACTCTTTAAGATCAATAAATTTAAATGACTCACATACATATTTAAAATTGATTTTGCATTTTCCCTCTTTTATTTCTTTTATTTTTATTAATATCCCAAAATTTTTAATAGTCTTTTTTACCAAAATTTTATTCTAATTTTGGCATTTTTTACATTTTTATTTCTTTTTTATTTTTGTAAAAGCAATTTTCTATTATTTTTATATTATATAGATATCTTTTAATCACGAAAAAATAAGAAAAACAAAGGGTAAAGAAAAACATGGTATGTAAAATTCATTTGTGCTAATGAACATCATTTAGGGCTGCATTTTGCAACCGCTGCACCAGTAAATACTAACACACATAAAGCTGTATAAAACCTAATGATTGCTTGAATTGTAATGAAATGTTTCATTTATGATTATGAAATACTTTTAATAAGAATAACACTTGAGCACTACAATGCAGAATTTGATGACTTAAAATCTTATTAAATATTTGAATTAAAACTTTCAAAAATGAAAACAATTCTTGTAAAATTTAATTATACATAAACTTTTACATAAGAGTTTACATAACATATTTTGAAACTTACACAAAAATATGATATTTATGGTTTAAAATCTATTTTGGAAAATTAAATTTTGAAAATATATTTGTTGCAAGCGAATAAATTAAGTTTAATATTTTCAATAAAGAATCTTTTACAGAATTTTAAACAGAATGTAAACTGAATGAAACTTTTTTCAGATTATTAGTTAAATTCTCCTAGCACAACATAATTGTCTTTATTAAGAATCAATTCAAAAATAAAATACACATTTCTGAAATTTTATTTTAGAAATATTAGCTGATTTAAAATTTACTCTGAAATTCTTTACTTTATGGATTTTAATTTGTTCTTATAAATCGATTAGTAAATATCAACAGTTTGTTGATTTGTGCTTAAAATTGTTTTCAGTGAAGAAGTTAGCATAGCAGCAAAGATTTCATACCAGAAATTGATGCACAATCACGACAGAGCTGTGCGAAATCCTCGTAAAATTGTTATCTGTCAGCATACTGTTATCAAAATGCAATGACCATGACGATAAAAAAAATGCTCATAATACTACATTTTTTATGTTTCTACAAAGTTTCATAAAAGCATACAGAATAAAAAATTGTATTGTTAAATTATTGGTTATATAGAATTATAATTATTTTAAGAACAAAATAAAAACAAAAGTATCACTTGGATGCCAATGAATTATTAAGGAAAATTGCAATCTTACTGAAATCAAGTAACATTCTCAATTCAATAATACATTACTAATGTTAGAAGCAACATTGTTAGTTTAATATATTTTCTCAAATTCAGAAAATTTTTTTAAAAGATCATATTGGGTGGAATATTCTATGGCATGAAATATGTATTAGAAAATAATTAAAAACTAAAAGCAATGAATTAAATACAAAATTATCATTAAACAAATAATAGAAATAACTAAATCTAATGCACAAAAATAAATTAAATTAATAATTCTGCTACATTTAATAAAAGTTCATAGAATAAAAAATTATTTTCTGAAACAAGAGTATTATATTGGATTAAAAAAATTTATTTTCAAAATAAATCTCAGCTTCTTGATTATTTGACTGCTGGTTTTCCATATTTCTTTGATTTTCTGAACATTTTCCAGTTGTTATAATGTCTTGGTTCTTAACCTGTGAGAGTCCAAAGCATACAATACATAAATAAATTTTCATCCTTAATGTTGCTAAATAGCTTTGAAACATATCCAAGAAAATATTTAAGAGAATTTTAAATGTTATTTGCATTTTTCATCTTTAATGGAGGATTGATAATTGTCATACTTAATGTCTACTTATATGCATTCCTGACAATATATATGCAAATATGTTTCTTTGCACTATGTCTTCTTTTAAATTATTTACTGCTGGTCATACTGAAACTTTAGATGATGGGAAGTCCAGAGATACAACACTCGACTCATATCTTGTTTCACTGACAGAGTAAAATTAACAACTGCACATAAAATCAATAATGTACAACATGAGTGAAGCTCAAAATTTCCAAAATATACTGAACCTATGAAAATAACATCCAAAAGGCACTCATGTTTGAATCAATCAGATGAAAATTACCAGGTGGACAGGCTTGATGAGATAAAATAAAAGAGTTCATGACCAACTTGTACAAAATATACAAAATGAGTGAGCAGTGTTCAAATACTGACTGAGATAATTTGTGTTCACTTCACACTAATATCTTCAGTGTTAAAATACATTAAAAATCATTTAAAGGAATCTATCAACTATTTTGCACATATAAAGAAATGAAAAGCCACATTAACATGGATATATGACTATATTTCTTTCATGGACAAAAAATTCATCCACCAATTTTATTGATTTGTTCTGTTTGCATGCGTATGCATACATTTTCTGAATGACCTGTGCAAAATTAATATATTGTTTCTGATGAAATCTTTATTTTAAAATCCAAAATAATTGTGAAATATCATACACACATCAGTTAATCTTTGCATGTAATGAATCCAAAATAATTTAATACATTATATTAACAAACCCTAAAAAAGAATGTCCCTAATATTTTTCACATATGAAATAAGTGAAAATTCAATTTGCATTGTAAATTTAATTCATGTGATATCTTATTAATAAGAAAAATTAGGTTTCTTTTCCCTGTGTTGCTACATGCAGCTCAAAAGTGTTGACATCAGTGAAAATGCAAATATGAAGATTTCACAAGTAATGTGCTTCTTTCTGGTAGAGATATGAACATGATGTAGTGTTTTTGACTTTTCTACAAAGAGACATCAACAAAATTGGTTGAGATATGCTTCCCTATCCGGTGTGTGTTTGCATACAGAGGGTCACTTTTGATAGGAAAATTATGATCTACAAACTTAACTAAAATATAATTTCTCTCTAGCGTGTGTTTGCATATGACACTCCAAATTTGATGTCCCTGTAAATGCAGAGTATATAGGTATTCTCCAGAGATTGTTCCCATTTAGCTCTACGAATGTGACTGCCAAATCCAAATCCAGAAACTATGGTTTCTATCCAGAATGAGTTTGTATATGGCACACCAACTCTGACTTCTGTGAAAATGCAGAACCACAAACTTCACAAGAATATGGTTTCTTTCCTGTATGTGTTGGCATATGGCGCCATTCTAACTCTGACTTCTGTGAAAATGCAGCTCCACAAATTTCACAAGAATATGGTTTCTCTCCAGTGTGTGTTCGCATATGGCGAAACAAATATGACTTTCGTGAAAATGCAGATGCACAAACTTCACAAGAATATGGTTTCTCTCCAGTGTGAGTTCTTGTATGGCGAACCAACTCTGATTTCTGTGAAAATGCAGAACCACAAACTTCACAAGGATATGGTTTATTTCCAGTATGTGTTGGCATATGGCGCCATACCAAATCTGACTTCTGTGAAAATGCTGCTCCACAGACTTCACAAGAATATGGTTTCTCTCCAGTATGTGTTCGCATATGGCGAACCAAATATGACTTCCGTGAAAATGCAGATCCACAAACTTCGCAAGAATATGGTTTCTCTCCAGTGTGAGTTCGTACATGGCGCATCAACACTGAATTCTGTGAAAATGCAGATCCACAAACTTCACAAGAATATGGTTTCTCTCCAGTGTGTGTTCGCATATGGCGAACCAAAGATGACTTCTGTGAAAATGCAGATCCACAAACTACACATGAATTTG
This sequence comes from Ascarosepion bandense, assembly GCA_037127315.1. Lineage (NCBI taxonomy): Eukaryota > Metazoa > Mollusca > Cephalopoda > Sepiida > Sepiidae > Ascarosepion > Ascarosepion bandense. The sequence goes on from JBBBDQ010000764.1 coordinate 2,412,278, forward strand.
GCTCCTCTACAGTGAGATTTTGCATAGTGTTCCATGAAAATGCTGATTCACTGAGCAAACATGTACATACTTTGTTTCTATTGCCTTTTTACATATAACACACTATTTCTTTTAGACTTTGCAAATCATTTACTTGTAATCACTACAAACAGCACAAGAGCATGCCTTCTTTCAAATTTTCTTCACATGTAAAATGAAGACTGTAAAGAAAAGAATAAACAGATTTCAATGTACATTTTTTGTAAGTAAATGTTCACATGGAAAATGTAGAACTTTTTACATGAATATTGCAGCATATATTTCTCTTGTCAAAAGTCTGACTTCATGACCATCCTGATTTTCTGTTCAGCAAAAAACCTGTGAAGCAAAAGTAATGACACATATTTAAACAGAGACAGTAAATAATATATGAAAGCAATTCATATTTTAACAAATAGATTTAGTTATATATTAAGGCTGGTTGTGATCTGCACAGACAGACAATAATGCAGCATCCAGGAAAGATCAACAGAAAAATCAATAAGTGTATCCTAATATTCTTTCTAATAAATTTAGTGAAAACAAAAGATACATTTCAGTGATATTTTTCGAAAATATTTCCAAATGACTACTAGTTTCATTTTTCCACTTGTAAACAAACTCAGTTTTCAAACAAGAGAAGCAGACAACAGCAAAGCAATTATGGTATAAGTTGAATGAAATTAAGAAAAGTTCATTTAGGCATGAGACTTGAAATTGTGGTAATTTTGTTGTGATAACAGCAACAATGATGAAAAAAATGTAAAGATATAAAAAATAACTTTCAGTTATTTTTCCCTGAAATTTCTTGATTTCTGTTGTTGCATCTTGCCAAGATGATATACTATTTTTATTTTTTATTTTTTTTGCTTTCTCTTGTTTAAATCTATTTGTCTAGATGAGTGACCATGAATCAGAGGGGTCTGAAGTGGTTGAAGTTGGGGACAAAGAGGTGATCTTTGAATGGTCTGAGAGGGATCTTGATGGGATGCAAAGGAATTGAAGGACTGGTTTTTATCATTCATTAAAGTAACAATTGTTTATGGTCTCTCAGTCAGAGAGACCATATATCATATGTCATAAAATGCCAAGAATAGGAAGGCATCAGAATTCATTGCTCAGCTCTTGTTGGAGGATACCCATCTGGCTTGGGAAGGACTGGAAGAGAGACTCACACAGGAGTTCACTGATGAAGGGATGGCGACAGAGGCCATGAGGGCCCTATTAGAATTAGTACAGTTGAAAGATGAAACCCTCAAAGAGTTGGGACAAGGGTAAAGAAACTAACCAGTTTGGCTTTCCAGGAAGAGGTGAGGGCCAATGTGGTGATGCAGGCCTAATTGTTTGATTTGTGCAAGGAAGCACTCAGTAAGAAATGCATATGCCATGATGTCCTGAAAGAGGGACCCTTGAAATTATTGGCAGTAGTATCTCTGGTTAGAGAAAGCTCAGGCATCTGGGAAAAAGCTAGAAAGAGGAGTCAGATACTGGGGTTGAGTTGGCAAGTAAGCAGGCAGGCAGACAAAGATCTCCTGTTGGAAGTAGAAAAATTAAACAAAAGAAAGAACTGGAAGTATGGGAAGAGGTTCCTGGTAGATATGGTTTGGTCTGTTGGAACTGTGATCATAAAGGCCAGAGGGCAGTGAATTGCCAAACTAAGTGATGATTGCCTCCTTCCCCCAATTTCAATGATTATGAGTGCGTGAGATGTGTCAGGAAGGAGCACAAAATCAAGTGGTGCGGGCTTAAGAAGAGTGCCCCACTACCTCAGATCAAGAAGGTCAACTCTGAAAAAAGGAACCAGGGAAATGTCACAGAGCCACTCCAGAAGTAAGAGGGAGGGTGGCCCAAGTAAGAAGGAAAAAATGAGATGTTGAGCATGTGGCCATGGGGGCCACTTTACAGCAAATTGTCCAATGAGAATGTGCTGGTTCTGTGGAAAGCCAGGCCACCTAAAAAGATGCTGTCCTCAGTGATGAAGGGGGAAAGAGTTGAACAGGACCCACCCTCGAACATCCGGAAGGGAAAGACCAAGGGAGAATCCCTGTGAAGATAATGATGGCAACACACTACTGCCAGCACCCATGGCTGGTTGGATGGAGAACCCAGGTTCCAGGAGACAAAAGAGAGCCAGGGTGTTTCCCATACTGACACAGGAAAAAGAGCTTTCTTGTAAGGCAGTAGTGGGTGGGGGGGATCAGTGATGAAGGCCCTAATGGAGACTGGGGCATCATTCTCACTACTGAGACAAAGAGAATATGACTGCTTGAGAAGTAGGGGTTTGGATGAGGAAGGCAGACATAGAAATCACCCAAACAAACATGACCCCTATAAAGATAGAGGATATTGAATTTCCTAGGGAAAATAGGAGGAACAAGAAGCCTTCAGAGGTTCTATATAATCCCAGAGGTGATCTTGAGGGAGGACTGGCTTCATCACCATGGAGCTAGGATAGAGAGGATGCCATTGGAGGTGGAGGGCACCTGAGAGGTCAGGATCAGTGGTGAGGAAGATATCAAATTACCCTCTAGAACTGCAGTGTCAGGAAGGGGCAGGCTGGTGACAGAGAAGAAGATAAAAGGAGAGGTTCTACAGTTGGTTCTGATAGAGGAAAATAGCTGTGAAGAAAGTAAGGTAGTCCTGTGTGAAGTGATTGTGGAGGCTGCAGAGATAGTGCCTATACTGTTAGTAAATCAGGCCAGTAAAAATATGAAAATGAAGACGAGGTATAAAAGCCCTATCCTTGAGAACCATCATCAATTAATAATAGAATAGCAGCATAGATTATTTGTCAAGGCCAAAAGAAGAATACAGAGGGCACAAAAGAGGAGAAATGAGAAGGTGAATAAAGAGAGAAAGGAGATAAAACTTGGGGTTGAGACCCAGTATAGTACAAAATTTACCTGAATGAAGGAAAATTAGACTAGAGATGAAAACCATATTATAGGACAGCAGAACAAACAGGACCTGTATCATTTGTGATCTGACATTACCCCTTAAGAGACTGAGAAGCGAAGAACTCTGAATCCCAATAACAGAAAATAAATTTTTGGCTGTGAACGAGGGGATGGATTGATTTGTTGTTGATATGCAATGATGCCGGGCTTGTCCTAAAACCCTATTCAGTCACAGACGGTGGGGTTGGTTGGAGAAGGTAGGGGTGTGGAATGCACATCACAGAGAGTGAAACATGCTGCCAACTGGCCAGCAGTATTACTGATAAGACATGACATTTGGGGCAGAAAGAACCAATCAATCAACTAAAAGCTGATTAAGAGGGGAAAAAAGATAAAGATGGCAAACTAAAAGAGAAGGAAATAGTGAGAGTGTCTGATAGTTTAATGATTAAAATGAACAATGGGTAGTGAAAAGGGAATAATAAAAACAAAAAATTCTTGTTACCCTTACAGGAATGGCTGGCATGAGGGGATTGATACTACTGTTAATGATGATGATTATGACAGGAGATGAGAGGCACAGCCAAAATACAATTTTTAAGAAAATGAATCAGTTGATAATAATAAGGTTGAAGTGGCTAGTCATCTTCATGATCGATTTGAACTCATATGAGTCACTACTGGATAAATTGAAGGAAGAGATAAAAAGGTTGGGCTTAACCAGGTTAAAGGTGATGAAAAATTATTCCATGAAAGAGAAGTACCTTAGACTGTTGTACTCTTTAGATTTGGAAACATCTATAATAGAAGCTCAGTTGTAGGATATGAGAAATTACTTGAAAGGAATCAAGCTACTGCAAATAAGAGAGCAGTGGCCCAGGTAGCTAGATGAAGTATATTGATACTGAATGTGACAAGGTTAGAATTGGCCAAAAATAGGATCAGAATCAATTGGTTAATAAATAACCTGAAGGAGCTAAGACAGGAAATAGCTAATAGTGCAAAGGCTGTGTCAGATGAATTACATGAATGAGTGAGTTTATATAACAGTATTTTCAGTTAGTAACCATTGCTAACAAAGTACAACAAACTAGTCAGTCCCTGACAATATTGTTGGAGCATGTGAGAGCTAAGTTAGATATACTGCCCTTGGGACATCCAGAGGAAAAATCTTTATTAGTATTGCATGAATTAATATGCATAGCAAATAGTGTATTGGTAGTATTAGGAGCTTGTGATGTCATTTATGAGTAAATGGCAAGAAGGGTAAGGGAGAGATGTGACATTATTTGGTTGCAGGTAATTAATAATAAATTTCATTACATAGATATACGATGATGTATACTGATACATATCTCATGAAAAGTGTTAACCAGTATAAAAATATTCCGAGGAATTGAAATTCTGTTACAAGTTAGATCACTGGCCAAGAACAAATCTAATTTAGGTTTTGACAGTTTAGCCGATGAAAGAGGCTGTAAAAAAAAAAATAGGGTGAGTAAAAGGTTAGTCAAGGAAAAATGTTTAAAACCATGTCAAGGTAATTAAGCTGGTAAAAATTATTTTAGCTAAAACAATTCTCCAGTGTTAAATGAGTCACCTGAAAAAGCTAAGTTATTGTATATTGCATGCGAAATAATAGTTGTTTCCCTTAGAGTAATAACAGAGAAGGTGGGAAGGATCTGCCTACAACTATTACTTAAGAGAGAAGATAACCAAGTTGGAAATATAATTTACTAGCCACCACATCTGCACCAGTTCAAGCAGATACCAATAAAAGTGAATGTGCAAAAAGAAATAGAAGAGAGATCAGATATACATGCAAAATAAATGGATGGAAATTAACCACACAAGACTACTGCCTGATGTAACTTTAACACACTATCCTTGAACCAGACTTACCAAGAAATTACCAAAAATCAATTGAACAAACTCCATTAACTGTACGTCAGCCAACCTATACCAGTTTAACCAAGTGTCACAAATGATTTGGGAACAGTTTAGATTAACAACCTTGCATGTATACTACTAATGAGATCTCTGTATAATATACTCGAGATAAATCCTAATACTTTCATTATTATTATCCATTATTCTTCTCTGAGTAATTGTTTAATTTTTTTTATTAGTACTGTATGCTTTCACTCTGTTTGGATTGAGCCAAGGTGGGATATTGATGACAAATTTCAACCTGTCTGCAATCAATTAATCACAACATGCGTGCAGAATGGACTGAGAGCTAATGAATTCAATTCATCAGTCAACTATAATGTTGAATGTATTGAATCATGCTGAGGAGAGAAAAAGAAGCTACTTGCAGTTTTTAATGAACCACAGGTTGATCAGCATTACAATGGTAGTTTCATCATCAAAGATCACCAAGAAATATTGAACAGATGTCAGTCAGTCAGTTAAGTGCCATATGTGATACACGCTTGGGCGATCATGTCTCAAAAAAGACATGACTGACTGGGTAGAAGATTATCCCGCAGTAGATTGCCATTGCTTTCTGCAGTAGATTGGTTGCTGACCAAGGCTATAGAACCCAATCTGTCCTGTTATTTAACCCATAACTGGAAGGAATAGGCGGATTAATACCTTTCCCAAGGCTATTTGCATGTAAGTGAATGCAATAATTTTAATCTCCTCTAACATTGCTTGCAATTGGTCTAATCTTCATCATCTTTATATATTTGTTGAAATAAAACATTATTATTTGTTATTATAACAAATTTGTTTTGTTTCCTCAATTACCTTCAAAATTTAAATATTATAAAATGTGTGCAGAGTAATACATGCAGTGAATTATTATAAAATGTGTGCAGAGTAATACATGCAGTGAAATATTATAAAATGTGTGCAGAGTAATACAGGCAGTGAAATATAAAATGTGTGCAGAGTAATACAAGCAGTGAAATATTATAAAATGTGTGCAGAGTAATACAGGCAGTGAAATATTATAAAATGTGTGCAGAGTAATACAGGTAGTGAAATATTATAAAATGTGTGCAGAGTAATACAGGCAATGAAATATAAAATGTGTGCAGAGTAATACAAGCAGTGAAATATTATAAAATGTGTGCAGAGTAATACATGCAGTGAAATATTATAAAATGGGTGCAGAGTAATACAGGCAGTGAAATATAAAATGTGTGCAGAGTAATACAAGCAGTGAAATATTATAAAATGTGTGCAGAGTAATTACATGCAGTGAAATATTATAAAATGTGTGCAGAGTAATACAGGCAGTGAAATATAAAATGTGTGCAGAGTAATACAAGCAGTGAAATATTATAAAATGTGTGCAGAGTAATACAGGCAGTGAAATATTATAAAATGTGTGCAGAGTAATACAGGCAGTGAAATATTATAAAATGTGTGCAGAGTAATACAGGCAGTGAAATATTATAAAATGTGTGCAGAGTAATACAGGCAATGAAATATAAAATGTGTGCAGAGTAAATACAAGCAGTGAAATATTATAAAATGTGTGCAGAGTAATACAAGCAGTGAAATATTATAAAATGTGTGCAGAGTAATACAGGCAGTGAAATACCGCCACATTAAAAAATACCTTGATCTTTCCTCTTAATAACAAACATGTTTTAACGAAAAAAAACTTTGTTTTTTAAGTTTAGTAACTTTTCTCTACATCTTATTTGTTTTCAGTGAATTATTGGAGGTAATACATTATATTCGGAAGTGAATGATATTATTCACAAAAGTTAAAACCAAACTAATTTTTTGGTTTGACCAAAAAATTTAAATTTCTTTTCAAAATATCCGACAATGAAATCATAGCTGTATAAATTTTAGTTTTTTACATTTTAATTTATTTTGCTGACACTAACAGGGAATTAAAAAAAATGAAAAATCAGTAAATAACGATTCTTTTTTATCAAATTTATTTCTCTTCTTCCACTTACCTTTCAAATCAGAAAATAAATTGAAATGAGAAAAAATAAAACGCGATTTTTCTGTCTTTATCGGTAAAAGAATTTCCCTGTGATTGCTTTTTTGTCCAACCTGCCCAATTTTCACATTGTTCGTTCAATTCATATAATAACAGTCGAAGTTGAGAGGAAATGTCAATAAGAATGAATTCAGAAAAAATTAACTTACTTTGGAAAAATATTTTGTGTGATAATGAAAGTCCAATTAAAATAAACGGTGTTAATACAGATTTGGTCCCTTGAGAATTTTTGGTGTTTACAGACGAGTAGAGTTATTGTAAAGTCGATGCATTACGTTTCTTCAAGGTCATAGACACTACCGGTGCTAATGACTTGGTACCCACCATAACATTTTTGCGAATTTTATATGCTATGCGAATATTATTAAAGCCAAATGATGTAAACATCATTAACATAAAAATAACTAAGACAAATTGAGCAAAGTAAAAAAAAAAGATATTGTATGTAAGCTTTTCTTTAGGATCCACCAAAAAGGCAGGCTTATTTTTTATTTTTACAAATGAAAAAAAAAACAAAAAAACTCTCCACCATTTTTTTAAAAATTAGGAAGGAATTATTCCATTTTCTTGATCTTATCAGCACTTATTCATGAATGAATTTAATAGCAAGTAGCTTATTTTATTAGAAAACATTTAGAATGTTGAAGGAATTACCAGCATTATATACCACCTGGCACAATTATCTTGCAAAAAATATTGTTAGACTCATTTCAGACAGGGTAAAAGAAAGGTCACAAAACATGGAATTCAAAGAAGCAACAATCAAATAAATGTATGAATAAGACATGTTACAGAAGGCTAAAAAAACTGAATGCTGGCAATGAGTTACAAAGATATTAATACAATCTTTAGTCTGTGTCTTTGAAGTACTTCCATGTGTCATCTCTATAGATGTGAAAGAAACATGTTTTGCTGCTTATTCCACTTTGTTTCAAAAACTTTAGCTCACTGGATGAGGACTAAAAAAAAATCTAGGTATAGCCTTCTCCTGCAAGAATATTGTCTCTTCCAGGATTTTAATTAGACCTACTTTTTCTTTGAATATATTAGGCAAATCTCATACAGGCCAATGAATAGAAAAAGAAGTCTATCAATTATTATGACACCTGTGATCATCATCGATGAGGAGGGGGAACTAATTGCAGAAGAAATTAGATTTAATTTCCTATTACATCTGGGTTAAACCTGTTTTCTTCAAATAATTTTTTTTAAAAAATTTGATGGAAGAAATCAGAAAAACGAATTTTGCCTTGTAATTCCTATCACTCCATGCAAACACCAATTTTATCCAAAGACTAAAATATTTCGGCATAAAAACCTGAATAATCATGCCAAATTCATCACAGATTGAGAAGTAATATCAAATTTATGGTAACTATTTAGAATGAAATAATTAGAAGAGAAGTTAAATAATACCAATGAAAACTAACCTTATTCCAGCCTGAATTCATCACTAAACATGATGACTTCATCACAAACCAGGATGGAGAACTAATTTTAAATCAGACACATTTAAATTTTGATAAAGAAATAAAATAAAGTCTGATCTATGCATAGACTAAAACATCCAACAGTGCTTAACTTACTGTTCAATCCTTATACTGATATTAGCTTGAAATCCTCAAGACTGATCTGTGACGACGGTCTCCAATTGCTAGTCGTGATGGCTTTGACACAGTAGCTGGTTTTCAGGTCATCTATTACAATGGTGTTTTTCCTTGCCCATGCTGTGAATTTTGATCCCGAGGAAGTCACGCTAAAAATCTTGCTAGTTGTCTCTTTAAGAAGTTAACCAGGCCGGATGCGTGAGCATGATTGGGTTAATGAAGACGGCACCAAAAGTAAAACGAATGACGCCTGAATTAGTTGCAAAAAAAAGTCTTTATATACAAACAAAAAAAAAACAAAAAGAAATAGAATATAACAGTCGTCAATTTCTTATCTTTATAATGGAGTGAAAGTCTCGTCTAAGAGTAGTGTTTGTCTTCTTAAGATTAATTCAAGCTTTTGCTTGGTAATGTCTGTCACTCCAATTGGAGTTTTCAAGTTGTGATGATTCAAAATGTCTCATTCGAGCTTTTCACTGAAGCTTTACAGAGACTGCCAAAGACTGGTCTTTGTATGTGTGGTGGATGGCGGCAACAGTAAATTCATCTTATCTGTCTTAGCTCTGCACAACAACTGGTCTATTCATTGTTTGACTTTAACTCTTTTTGGTTGGTCGGTCTGTCTGCTAGACTCTTTCTGTTTCATTACATCTTTAGCCAGGATTTTATTGGAGGCGACTGTCTCTGTCTCTACGGTTGGCACCCAACAGCATGCCAATTATTTCTGTCTCTGTACATCTTTAGTCAGGAATTCTATCGAAGGCAACTGTCTCTGTCTCTACGGTCATGGTTCACTGGCTGGGAACCGTCTTTCTCCCTTGTCGTTTCATCTCAACTCAACCCAAAAACTCTGATTTTGGTCCTCCAGGGTTCTATTTTTATGCTTGTCCCAAATTCTCTTTGGGAGAGGTATGACGGACACAGGGTGTCTATGCAAATCAAATTCCTAGACAATGAAATCACTCCTGCCTTTGCATTTTGAGGTGGAGTTACTTCTTTTCTCTGGTTTAACCAATGAAGTGGCCATATTCCCAGTGACATCATTTCTTTCCATCTTCCCTTAGCCAACTGATTACATCATTTATTTTTCAGGTTTAAAAATCTGTTCACAGGATAATTTGAGAATTTCAGGATTTAACCTTTTTGGCTTCCTCAAAAATTTGTAACAATCCTGAAACAATGTTTTGGCTGCAGCTTATTTTTCACTTTTACCAGCTGTAAGCCTCAGGGCTTTCAATGGTATTTTTCTTAGTCACTTGTTTCTGCTTTGTCACATAATGGCCACCAATGTGATGACATTGCCTGACTCACTGCCCACATCTGCAAAATGTTTTTCCATTCACTCAGCCAGTTTTCAATATTTCATTTTGCAAAATTTTTTTCAAAATTCATTAGCTGCATTCATATTGCAACTGAAAAAACTATTTTATTATCCATTAGGCTTATTTTTCTCTCTGCTCACATTGGACAATTAATCTGCACAATTAATAATACAACTAATTATAATTTCTTTCGTTGTGTTGTGCTAAAATAGTGTTATAGTTTTCCAGATGCAAAAATAGTGTTACAAATCATCTTGACAATTTTATCATAAGGACTAAACAAAATTTACCAAAACTCATGGTCTCTTGAAACTTTTTTTTAGGTGCTGTATCCCTTCATGACGTCGGCGATCATATCTCTCCACATCTTCCGGTCCATTGTAGCACTTAAAATATTTTGTCTTTTTATTTCTCCCAAATGCAGCTCTGGCATCCATTTGTTTAAGCCCATTAAGTATGTCATGTACTGTTTTCTCCTGATCCTCTTTTTTTATTATTTGCCCCATGAGTATCGGATTCTCCAAACTCTCCTTCCTTATTATGTGTCCCAGGAACTTCAACTGTCTCTTCTTTATGTTAAGTATTAAGTTTCCTTTTAGTTTCCATTCTCTCCAAAACCTTGTTGATGCTCACATGTTCAGTACATGCTATCCTCAGCATCCTTCTGTAGAACCACATTTCTGTTACTTCGAGGTTCACCTTCATCTTTGAGAAGATTGTCCAACATTCACTGCTATACAGAAGGACAGATATTGCATAACAGTTCAATAAGTTTGGTTAAAACTTAAAACACTACCATGGACACCACTCAACATATGATGAAACAAACATTGTTTTGGCTACAAGAGGCATGTTTCTATAGCATCATTGGCTTTAGAGCAATTAGTTTAAGAAATAAGAAAAGAAGGAAAATGTTACTTAATCAGGTGTTGGTGCAGCGGGAAATTCATTTTCTTCTACACTTCTTGCCATTCTAAGCAAACAATATATATTCTATAGAAGTCAAAACTAAGCAACAAGTAATAAGTCAAAAAGTTCACCAAGTAAGAATTGGGCCACATGCAAAAGGGATACAGTTAAGTATTTGTAGTGTTCTGAATTCAAGAAAGAACAAAAATATGAATATATATTATTATAGTTGTTACAATAATTGTGACACATGATCAAAAGAGGAGTGGGTTGAAACTGGTCATTAATTTGTATTATGTGCATTGTGGAGCATTGGATATCGACTCGGAATAAGAAATCGGGGGCTGAGTTCGAATTCCATCTAAATTCATTGCATTCACTTACATGCAAATACCCTTGGGAAAGGTATTAATCCGTCTCTTCCTTCCAGTTATGGGTTAAATAGCAGGACAGATTGGGTTCTATAGCCTAGTCTACCGCAGAAAGCAATGGCAACCTACTGTGGGATGATCTTCTGCCCAGTCAGTCATGTCTCTTTTGAGACATGATCGCCCAAGCTGTATCACGTATGGCACTTAAGTGAGTGATACCTAGTGAATCAGATTTGTGGTGAATATGAAATAAAAATAACTCTCTTTTCTTCAGTTTTCAAATTTGTGAGCCTGTGTGAAAATTTGTTTTTGACCAATAGAAAAAGGTATTGGCTCCAGGCTAAAGAAAAAATCAAGGCAAAGTTTAGTGAGCCTATGTGAAAATTTACCCTGACTAATGAAAAGAGGAGCAGCTTACGAACAGAGAAAAATTAATGAGCTGATGTCAAATTGCTTTTTGATATAAATAGTCAGAGAAACATGAATCAAGCAGGAGAGAGAAAGAGAGAGAGAGAGAGAGAGAGAGAGAGAGAGCGTGACCCACATGTCTGAATAACATTGGTGTCAAATTACACACTGATACATTATCAGTTTCTAATGAGAACTGGGGTATTTCAAATAACTCTATTCACTCCAAAGCTAAGTAACTTAAAATATATCTTTTTATTTTTGTTACATTTATGAATATAACTGTATAAATTCCCTCAATTTGTTTTAAGCATGTTAGAATATTATTTCATCTCTAATGATTAAATATAAACATTTTCTCTTCTTGACAATTCATCGAAACTACGAAACCTTTAATATTTGCTTACTTGTCTTGAATCAAACTACTGCAACTTCAAATGTATAAATTTGTAAATAAATTCCTTGTTTTAATAAAAAATAACACACGTGTTTCCTTGTTAATATCCCTACATACTTCAGGTTCAAGACCCAATCACTCATTACACTTATTTCACTGACCACAAGAACTTGTCCATCAATATAACCTAGTGCCACATATTTGCAAGGGGGAGCTAAGAAAGGAGAAAAAACCCATGACATCAAAATTTTATTTTATAAAAATATATTTCAAAATATGAAATGAAAATGAGATGGTGGAGGTGATATAACAAAACATTCAAACTACAATGAACAAATGTTAATAAAACACATCCACTCACAAGAAATATGACTGGCTGCTGTATTTCACCAATCAGTTGAATCAGGAAGCACACTTGTTAATGGAGAGGTAAAGGATAAAAAAATAAATAAGAGAATATGAAAACCAAAGGAGGCCAAAAATAAACTGGGGAGGTTGGAAATCTTGACACGTATCGTAACAAAAAATAAACAGGCTTTGAACAACACTTACTCACATTAACTCAGTAAACAAAGAGAATCTATCTTTACTAGGGGGTGGTTCACAGAAAACCACTCCATTGTGAAAAAAAGGGACTTAAAAAGAAAATCAAGGCTGGCTCTTTTTACATGAACCATGCTTTCTGTATTTAGCCACCTTTTGCTGAAATCTGTTGATATCAAATGCTTTCTATCTGATCTGATCTTCATTTTGAGTTGATACCCAAAGAATGTAATCAGTTGCTGATAAGAATAGCATTCATCTGGCAGGATTCCCTTCATTCAAAATGTCCAAATCACTATTCTTGCTATGGCTGTCAATGTGAGAAACACTGTTTCACCCCAGAATACAAAGTGATACATTATCAAACGTATATGCGAGATTGATGGGCACAAACTGTTTGGGGGCAATACAAGCCATCAACTTGCCAACATAGTTCCAAAAAGGGAGCACCTGAGGACAATTGTTGAAGGCAGAGATAGCCATTTCTTCTAAACCAAGGTTACATCGATGACAGTCAGGCAAATCAGCCCTGCCCTATCTAAAGGCCATGTCATTGACAGATAGCTTATTCCAAATCACTTGCCAGGAAAGCAAAAACTCATGGCTCTCTAAGATAATTTGCTGCTGGCATTTTAAGACCAAAAAGAGTGCAACTCATTCACCAACAAGCCAAGCTGTCCAAACAGAAGATACTTTGTTGCAAACCCCTTCACTAATAAATGATGCACTAGTAGACTGAGAAAGGTTAGTGGACCGAGGAATGACTTGCAAGGCCACTTGACATTTGAGTAAGAATTCCAATTGATTTCAAGGCCTACATTGGTGCTCATCCCTAGAACTGGGTGGGGGAATGATGGTAAGTCTAGGGAAGGCGTCTCTAACACTCCTCTCCAAGATCGAATCAGTATAAAAAGCTAACCTCGCGGCATGTCGGTGACTTTACATGTGGCATTCCCACTTTCCCATGACACTGACATTGGACACAGACATCTCTGTTGACCTGATGCATGTGTCCACCCCACAAGAGGAAGAGATCCATTAAGGTGGCAATCCAAAAATTTGTGAGGTCAATAACTCAGAGTGGCATAATCTGAGGTTAGCCAAAAACATTTGCAAGATGTTTTACTGGTATTTCAGGAACAGGTTTAAAAGCCTGGTCTCTGTGACAAAGAGTTTCGCAACTATTGTACTCATGGAATTTCATTGAGCAAATGAGGTAAGTTGGGAACTGCGGTGCAAGAATTAAGAGTAAATGTGATGTTCTGGTGAACGGAAAATTATACGTACATTAAATATAATTTCTTATAGTGATTGAAATATACAAAGTAAGCAAAGATCAGACAGATCTGTTAATCTGAAATAATTGTCTTAATCACAAAATTTTTCAAAAATCAACTTTTCAAAATATATTTTATAAAATGTAGTCAATTTAAAGTTTAATTAATCTATATTCAAACAACTATAAATTCCTTTTAGTATAAAATATTGCAGAAAAAAAGAAAAAACTTTTAGTAGATTGAATGAATACTCACACTTCTCACTAATGTAAGTTTGGATAAGGGGGATCATATATGAATACTGTGAAAATGCAGATCCAAACACCTAATGTGGTTTCCTTTCTCCATGATTTTACATGCAGTACAACAATGTTGATATCCCTGCAAAGGAAGATATGCAAATTTCACAAAAACAGTGTTTCTCCTTGCTAGAGATTTGAATATGAAATATATTTGCATATTTTACAAACAAACATGTACAAAATACATAGATATGTTTTCTATCTTGTATGTGTTTGCATACTGTGCAGCAAAGATATCATCAAGGAAAATACATCTGAACAAATTTTCCAAGAATGTGGTTTCTCTCCAGTGTGTGTTTGCATATGATGCTGCAAATGTGGTTTCTGAGAAAATGCAGATCTACAAAATTCACAAGAATATGATGTTTGTACATGATACTTCAAACTTGATTAACATTAAAGAGCAGATGCACAAACTACACAAGAATATGGTTTCTCTCATGTGTGTGTTTACATATGGTGCTTCAAATGTGACTACTATGAAAATACAGATCCAAAAGTTCACAAAAATATAATTTCTCTCTAGTGTATGTTTGCATGTATCAAGATAAAGATGATTTATCTGAATATACAGATCCATAAATCTTTCAATACGATGGTTTCATTTTAGTGTGTGTTAGCATATGGCATGTTAAAGATGACTTCTCAGAAAATGCAGATCCACAAACTTCATAAGAATATAGTTTCTCTCCGGTGTGTTTGCATATGGCACTTCAAATATAACTTCTCTGAAAATGCAGATCTACAAATTTCACATGAACATGGTCTTTTTCAAGTTTGTTTCCATATGGTGCTTCAAAAGTGTCATCTGGGAAAATGCAGATCTACAAACTTCACAAGAACGTTGTTTCTCTCCAGTGTGTGTTTGCATATTGCACTTCAAATGAGACTTTTGTTAAAAAATGAGAATTTGGATTCTCTCCAGAGTACACATCAATATGACACATCTAATTTGTCTTCTACAAAAATTTAAATACACAAAATTGATAAGAACATGGTTTTTGACTTGTGTGTCTTCAGAAATTACTCTGCAAATATAATTCCTATGAAAATGCAGATCCAAACATAGCAGGAATATAGGTTCTCTACAGTGCGTGTTCAAATGTGGTACTTGAAATATGATTTACATGAAAATGCAGATCTACAAAATTCACAAGAATTTGATTTTCTCCAGTACATGTTTGTATGTGGAATTTCAAATAAGTCTTTTGTGACAAATTCACAGGATTATAGTTTATTTCTAGTGTTTTTCTTATAGCCCACTCTAATCTAAATTATGGCTAGGGTGTGTAAAATTCACAAAAAATGGCTTCACATTATTTTTTACACATATATAGCATTAAGATCCTACAGGAAAGACAAACCACACATTTTAAAGTATATGATTTCTTGCCAGTTAATATGATGCTTTTGGAAATATAGATGCGCAACTTTTACATGAATATATTTATATCTTCTAGATGGAAAGTGAAAATAATTGCTTTCATTTAAATTCCTAATAATAACTGTTTATATGAATAACATGGTTTTTAGTTCAGCCAAACACCTGTGAAGAAAAGTAATGTCATATTTTAACACAGACATTGAATAATACATGGAATCAGTCATATTTTAAAAGATACATTTAGCTGTATATTAAGGCTAGTTGAGATCACCACAAGGACACAGTAATGCAACAGCCAAGAAAGATCAATAAAAAATCAATAAGTATCTTAAATAATTTCCTTTTGAATTGAAACAATATGCAAATACAATGGTAATTTCTGAATGCCTAAAATATTATTCTTAAAGATTCTTTATTATACTTGTAAACAAATTCAGTTGTCAGAAAAGACAAGTAGACAACAGCAGAGCAATTATAATATAAATGAAGTAAAACACAGTAACAAAAACATATAGGCATTAATTTTGAAATGAGGTAAAAAGTGATAATCAAAAAGGGAAACTTTGTTTTTCTTTAAGGAGTAGAAAATAAGGAATCAATTCCAAGTATCAAGTAATAAAGTATTTTTTGTTTTTTACAAGTATAAATCAAGGCAATTATTAGTTTGTTGATATGAATCAAAAATTACAACTGGATATCAATACAACAAAATGAAATGTGTGCTATTTATAAAAAAAGGTCTGTATAAAACCAATTTATATCAATTCCATTGAACCAAAGATAATTTTTAAAGTAATATTATGAAAATTTCTTTAACATTAAATAGATATTTCCTAATATGCATCAGGAAATCATTTAGGGAAATGAAGAAATGCAAAAAATGAAACCCTGGTTTTGAAAATTTGATACAAATCAACTAAGTAATGGTTATGTCTAAGTATTTTTCGTATTTAATAAAAAACAAAACTTAATTTACAGAAATTTCCAATTGAAATTTTGCAAGGAAAGTTACTTTATTTGATTACCTCACTGAATTTATTTATTTAAGTTAATCTCACTGAGTTTTACACATGTTAAAGTGAGAGATCCGGAGAAATTCTGTTTAGAATTTATCAAATGAAATACCAAAGGAACCTACATAAGGAGTGATTCATATATTAGGAAGAAATGTTTACGTAAATATTGTCCTTTTCTCAAAACTTTTAATATGTTCACAAAAAACCCTCATCATAAATGTGTTTTAAAATTAAAATTAAATGCTAAATCATGTTAACAACAATTTTTAACTTGGTGCCTCTACTGATTCACATGAAAGTTAGAGTACCATGATGAAAAAAATGTCCCCAAATTTAATAAAAACAAAGTTTTATCATCAAATTTTTTGTTATTGTAAAAAGAAAAAACAAAAGAAATTTTAGATTATTCATTTATATTTTTTCATCCTTTTTAGCATGTTTAAAATTTTTGTTAAACTCTTGCTTTTTGTGCTTTTTTGGCATGATACTTAGTATAAGAAATTCTAATTCTAGCAGAAAAAACACATTGATTTGGAAATTCTTGCAAAAATCAAACACTTATAAGATTTTAATTAAATTTTCAAAACTTCTTCACAAATAAATATAATTATTTAAAGAATATTTTTTTTAAATCTTGGTAAAAATATATTTTTTCATTTTTAACCTCTGTTATTATCTTGAGAAATAAAATTTTGTTCCATTTAATGTGTATATTAGTCAAATCTATAACTTCTTGAACAATTTAAATATTAAAATTGTTTTCATTTTTTAAAAAATTAATGAGAATAATTTATTAAGTTTTAAATTCTTAAATTTCTGTATTATTTGTTCCAGTTAACTGATATTATTATGAAGTAAAAACTACAATTACTAATCATAGTGGAGAAGCTTAGTACAATTCATTGAACATGAATCTTTTTTGTAAATATAGATGTCCATACATGACATTATCAGAAAATAAGAGCAATAGCTATAATTTGAGGCCAAAGAATCATGAAGAATATTTTTTATTTTCTTAAGATTATCAAGTTGTTAAAAATGACACTAAAAAGGTAATAAACATTACATTCCTGAAGTCAATTTTGCAGATATGTCTATCACAGAGAAAGACTGAGATAATTTTCAGTCTATCAGCCAAACTGTCAACCACCATGTTAGTTATGCATTTCTCCCATATTTTAAAAGAAAATAAGTAATATTTGTTTCAAATCAGATTAATTAAAGTTTAAATCAACTAATATTTCTGGATGCGTATTGTGGTGCAGTGGATTGAGAATGAGAAATATGAGAGCTAAGTTTGAATTCTAGTTGAGTTTGTTGTATTCACTTACATAGAAATACCCTTTGAAAAGGCATTAATCTGTTAATTCTCCCTCCATCTAAATTGATGATAAAACTTGGTTTTTATTAAGTTTGTGGAATTTTTACATCATGTATGATATTTTTTAGCAAGTTGTTGGAAATACATATATTTATGCAGTTTGTGCCAACTAATATGATAATTGAACAATGATGAGAATATTAAATAGAATATAAAACTGTCTTTTAAATTAATTTCAAAATTTAATAAGAGAGAATGAAATCATATTACATGATTGAAGTAACTCAATAATTTGTAAAAATGTTATGGTATCTATGAATTTATATTTTTAATTTATATTTTTCATATTATTTTTATTAATAATAATTGTTATCATGATGTTTATGACATGGGAAAGTTATCTTATTAAAATGTATAATAGTTTACATTTTATTAACAACTGTTATTATTTTATTTGATTATAATCAAATAAATCTAAAAACAATAAGTCTAAAAAAAGAAATAAAAGCTTTTTCAATTTTTTATACCTTAGGTATCACACATTAGTGAAAGTACCTACATTCACAATTAATGAAAAAAAATGAAGAAACTAGGAATTAAAAAAAAACTTACTTTAAATTTTGAAAGTGTGATCTGAGAAGCCTGTTGAGTGTTGAAATGTACACATGAAATAAAAGACTTGTATCCTGCCCCAAAAAAGTTTATATAAGGGTTTTTCTGCAAAAAAGACAACCCTTAAAACACATGACCTTTTAATGACATGTCACTTACGACATACAAGAACCCCCCCGCCAAAAAAAAACAACAGATATCGGCACACAAAATTATGTTTTATTTTAAAAACCTTGGTACATGAAAATTTGTATTAAACTTTTCAATTTTTGATTAGTAAATATAGTCTTGTCTTATCAACTGAACATAATTTAGACAATAACTGGAAGAAATTTCAAAAGATTTTTTAATCTTTATAAATTGTTATAATTAAAAAATAAATCTGAAAACAATTCTTGTAAAAATTCATTATTCATTGAAAAAAATTGTTTTCATCATATTTTTAATATACAAGCAATTAGAAGTTTAGCTAAATAAAAAATAGCAAAGTTTTATTCATAGTAGATTTTTTAAAAAATAAGCAATTATAAGAAGAAAAGCAAAAATAATAGGTGATTTTCATTCCCTAAAGGGTCTTGCATTTAACTAATGAAGCAGTTTCAGATTGGTAGTCAAGTTCTAGAAATTTAAGGAAATTAAATGGGAGTAACACTATAACCCAGTTCCAGAGCATAGCTTGACTAAACCTTCCTGCTCCTTAATCAGTCTGGCCACATTGTGTTTGTTTTGATCTCAGAAGAGCCAAAGTCGGATTGCCTACTTTCACCTGGCAAGATTAGTTCTGACACATGAGGGGTTGAGTATATAGTCAAGACCAGATTTATCCAATCCACAATATAAAATAAAATCAGTATAACACTGCTAGCCACGGGTATAGTTTTTATATATATTTATATATCATTTATATAGAGATATAATGAGCAAGTCAAAGCTGGTAACACTCAACAGTTGGCTGGTATTTTAAAAATACTTTAGTCACAATTTCTTCTGAATTGGGGCTTACTCAATTGTCTTTTGGCAGCATGTCAGTCTGACCGTTTCATTCAAATTACTGGCCACAACTAATTTTTTTTTACCTTCCTATTGTGGGTCCTGAACTCACTAATTTTGTTTTGTACCCTGGTTTTACTAAACAAGCATCAAAACTGGGGTCGTAAAGAGTAGTCAGTGGGGGTGGGGAGTTTCAATTTCCCCTTCTGTATAACTCTTACTAGCTTGAAATGAAAACAATAACAGAATTTGTACAGAAAAAGATAAGTTCAGGTTTTCCTTGCGTGTATCAACAAAGTGATAGTAATGTCTTGTTTCAGTAAAGAGTATAAAGATTTCAGAGTTTGTGATTTGTACAGAAAAAGATACATCCATGTTTTCGTTCTATGCATCAACAAAAAAGTAGTAATGTCTTGATGCTCTCTTTCTTTTTTTGTGTACAGTGATTAGGTGAAGACGAAGATGGAGAGATAAAGAAAACAGCACAAGAGAGAAAAATTATCTATCGCCCAGTTCACACTCCACCCACATCTATTGAACAGGTTAAGAGGTTCATCCCTTGTTCCCTGTTTAGGATGTGGTTTCCGGTTTTCTCTTTTCCAATCTTCTCACTTTTTTTTTCAATTGGAGTAGATAGATCTATCTATCGCCCGGTTCACACTCTACCCATGTCTATTGAACAGGTTAAGAGGCTCATCCCTTGTTCCCTGTTTAGGATGTGGTTTCCAGCTTTCTCTTTGCCAATTTTTTCACTATTACGTAGCCCCCTGCACATCAGTGGCGTTACTGCCTTGCTCAGGGTGATACGATTAAAAAAAAAATGAGAGGGTGCAAATGTAGGTCACTGGGGTGGGGGTGGCCTGATTATTTTCTGGCTACATTGTGTTCAGCATAGACTGTTTGGTGCTTCCTCATCCTCTGTTTGTATCAGCCGGGAAACATATACAAATAGCCAACTCAGATCACATGGTCAGCTTCCAATGCAAACTAATTTTTGGGTGGGAAGAAACATGACACAGATCATTGAAAGTACAATTTGTTGCTTTCTTCAAATTGATCTCCTTTAATTGGTTAAGAAATATTTTCACACTTAATCATGAAATTTGCCTTGATCTTTTTATCAGCACAGAGGCAATTTTGTACTATTGGTTAAAAAAAGAGTTCACACTGTAAACAGTGAAGAAAAGAAAGTTAGTTTTATTTTGTAATCACCACAACTTCCAGTGAAGAAAAATAGTCAGAAAGAAACTAAATAAAAAAAAAAAGGTTTGCAAAGTTAAAATAAAGTTGCAATAAAATAATGTAAATAGCACTCGACAGAAAAAACAAAGATTTAAAATCAAATCAAAATAAGAAAATTAGTTTAAAAAATGCTACTTTTGATGAAAGAATGAGAGGCGGAGTTGAAAAAGAAGATTGACAAGAAAATCCAAAAGTAAATGGGGTCCAATAAAACTGAAAAATAAATCACAAACTAAAATAAAAACAATGGTATTGTAAGATTTGGTTAAAATAAAACAAAGTGCCCAAACCAAGTAATAATTATGGCCGGTAGTGTAATTAAATTAAATACCACTTCATCTCAGAAGTATAGACAAATATAGTGCCTCTGATATGTTTTTCCATCTTTCCACATGATAAAAATAGAATAAACCATTATTTAGGAGGTTTTGGGAAGAAGATAATAATTCCTTCTTTTTTTCTTTCATTCCTTTACTCACTGAAACCAAGTAGTGTTTCTGATCTGTCTTTTCCATCTTTTCATGAAATCAAAACAGAATAGTCCATTATTTATGAGGTATTGGTAGGGTGTAATGGTTTTGCTTACTAAAGGAAGGACAAGCAGAATTATATAAATAGATCTTTACTAGCAGTATAGCCTGGCATTGATTGAGTGTAATGAAAACTTTAAAACTAATCCATGGTCCTGGAGCTCAGAATCAGCCTAAAGAATATTTGAGAAGTTTGGTGAGAATTGGATAAAAATTGTGGATTTGTATAAAGGACACACAGACAGAAAAACAGACACACACACAAACATTTTGCCTTATATATATATATAATCAATTTTCTGCACTATTGTAAGAACTGCGACCTTGAAACTGCTGAATATCATTTCTTATGTCTTTGTCTATGAGTGTATCAAATCTGATTAAAATCAGACCACTCCTTCTATAACCCGATTTTTTGATTATCGATTTTCGATATTTATCAGAGGTACCTCAACACAAAACCTAGCTAAGAACACTCACAAATGCTTATAATACAACTGTGTAAATTTTCAAGAAAACCAGTTCAGCCATTTTGGAGTCTATAAGTAACGGACATACACACACAGACAAAGTTCCATTTATAAATAAGTTTAGATTAGATATATATATATATATATATATATATATATATATATAGACATATATATATGTATATATATATTAGATAGAAAGATTTATTTCTGTCTTGTAGAAAAGAAAAAATATACTGTTTATAAAAAGTGGATATCAGTAAAAACTACCCACAGAACAAAAAAATAAGGCACATTCCATTTTACAGTATTTGGTCAACACTTACATTTACTAAATGACATTGAATCATATCCCTATGGAAAATATAGAATATTTGAAAGATTTTAAATTACTTGTTAAAATTTTTCCTTGAGGAAAAATTTTAACAAGTAATTTAAATTATAAATTATAGAAGTGGTGATGAGCATCATATGCATTTCTGGTAGAGGCAAATATGTTTATTTACTATTGATCTTTTTGATTTTGAATATTATATTAGTGGTTATATCAAATCTTACATGTGCAAAATTGAAAATGTCCAAAATATGAAAAATATAAGAATGTTTAAATCAATCAGATGTAAATTATTTCATATAATGAAGAATGTACAATTGTTAAAGGAAGATTTCATGGCAAACATGTTAAAAAGATGTAAAATAGAATCAGTTAGCGTAGTTCAAATACAGGTGGGGTTCATTTGTGTTCAGTAGTAGGCCTCCGTTGACCAGGGTTTACAATGGGTATCATCCTAGTTGTCTGCTTGGCTGGAGCATCAGTGTCTGTGACTGTAGAAACCGATGTAGGAGTGAGAGTCTTTGTTGCAGAGGCTGCATTTAGGTCTTGTTTCTGGTCTGTCGGAGATGTCATTTTGCTTTCTGTAAACCCGCCTCTCCATGGCAACTTGTGTTAGTTGCTCCTCTCTTGATTTGAGCTGTTGGGCCAGGGTTCCACTCCATTTGAACCGGTTGACTGCTATGCTCTCCCATGACTCTGTGTTGATACCCACAGCTTTCATATTGCATTTTATGATGTCACAATCCTGCAGTTGTGTCTGCCCAGTGGGTTTTCTTCCAGAGGCCAGCTCTCGATACAGGAGGTTTTTTGGAATGTGACCCTCTGGATGTGTGTTGTGGCGCAGTGGATATAGAATCGGAATGAGAAATCGGAGAACCGAGTTCGAATTCCAGTTGAATTCATTGTATTCACTTACGCGCAAATACCCTTGGGAAAGGTATTAATCCGTCTCTTCCTTCCAGTTATGGGTTAAATAGCAGGACAGATTGGGTTCTAGAGCCGTGGCTGGCAACCAGTCTACCACAGAAAGCAATGGCAACCTACTGCGGGATAATCTTCTGCCCAGTCAGTCATGTCTCTTTCGAGACATGATCGCCCAAGCGTGTATCACGTATAGCAATTAACTGACTGACTGACTGACCCTCTGGTATGTGGTGAACATGGCCTAGCCAGCAGTCTGTGCTGTTTAAGGAGTGTGAACATGATAGGTAGACTGGCTCGAGATAGGACCTCAGTGTTGGGCAACTTGTCTTGCCATAAGATTCCCAATATATGTCATATTTCTCATGTGGAAGGTGTTCAGATGCCACTCTTGCCTGGCGTACATGGTCCATGTCTCACTGGCATATAGCAGTGTACTGATGACACAGGCATTGTACAATGCCTTCTTTGTCTTCACTGTCAGCTTGGAGTTTGTCCAAACATGTGTTGTGAGGCACGCAAGGTTTGTGGCTGCCTTCCTAATTCTCTTGTCCAGGGAGAGGTTGCCAGTGATAGTAGAGCCAAGGTAAGTAAACTGATGAACCACATCCAGCTCATGGTCATTGATGGAGATGACCAATGGTGCTGCGGTACCTTGACCCAGGATTCTTTGTTTTACAAGTTAATGGTCAGCCCAAAGTCTCTGCATGCCTGAGAGAAATGATCTATCAGTGTTTGAAGTTCACGCTGGGTGTGGGATGCTAATGCCGTATCATCAGCAAACATCTCTGATAAAGACTTTTCATTCCTTAGTTTTGGCTCTGAGATGAATGAGATTGAAAAGCCTGCCATCTGATCTCGTATGCAGGTAAATCCCTTCTCATGATGTGCCAAATGTATGATTCAGAAGTAGGGCAGAGAAGATTCCGAAGAGAGTAAGAGCGAGGACACAACCCTGTTTGAACCCGATGCAGCTATTGAAGGGCTCCAAAGTTTGCTGTTGAACTGCACAGTACTCCGCATACTGTTATGGAAGGACTCCATCAAGCTCTGCAGCCTGGGAGGGCAGCCAATATTGAACAGGATTCTGAAGAGGCCCTCCCTACAAACAAGGTCAAATGTCTTGATCATATCGATGAAAGCGATGTACAGGGGCATCTGCTGTTCTCTGCACTTCTCTTGGAGTTGACGGAACGAGAAGATCATGTCTACTGTTGATCATTCTGATCAAAAGCTGCACTGCGACTCTGGGTAAACATGTTCAGCAAGTTTCTGCAGACCAAAAAGGATCACCCGAGCAAAGACTTTTCCCATGACACAGATTAGAGTGATACCTCTGTAACTGTTGCAGTCACTTCGCTTGCCTTTGTTCTTGTAGAGAGTGATAATCATAGCGTCTCTTATGTCCTGTGATACAGCCCTTTTTTTTCCAGCACTGGCAGAGGACTTTGTGCAGAGGAAGCAGTAGGACAGTCTTTTGAAGTGCTTGATAAGATCAGAAGGAATTCCATCACTGCCTTGGAGCTTTCCCTGTGGTTAAGCTGTCAATGGCTGAGCTGAGCTCCTCTATTGCCGACTCAGTGTTGAGCTCTTCCACTACAGGTAGGCACTCAATGACATTAAGGGCTGCAGTCATCACAACATTTTGTTGAGAGTAGAAATTGGAATAGTGCACCACCCATCCCTTCATCTGTTGTCTTTTGTCTGTGATGGCTACCCCAGTGGTCGGTTTGATGGGGGCTGTTTTGTTCTGCACTGGTCCCATTGCTGTCTCGATGCCATCATACATTCCTCTGATATTCACTGTGATTGCCGCTGTCTGAATTTTTTCACTGGGCTCTGTCCAGTACTCATTGATGCAGTATCTGGCAGTCTGCTGAACTTGGCTCCTGGCAGCCCGAAGTGTTTGAAGGTTTCTCTTGTTGAACAACCACATGTACTCCGCTAGAATGGTGCACTTGGCTTTAATGACGGAAGCCGTCTTGCTGTACTTTGACTCAAACCAGTCATGTGACTTCAAGGTCCTTCTCCCAAAGGTGGCCAAGACAGTGCAGTGCATGGTGTTCTGTAAAATAGCCCACTTCTCTGTGGCAGTGTCCCCGATTTGTGAGGTTTTTAGTTCACTCTCAAATCTCTTAGCAAACAGCTCCATAAGGTTTGTCTAATATTTTTGACATCAATGCAAGGATTCCCTTATTTCTTGCAATGATGTAACCTGTTTGGCTCGAGCTTGATCTTGCAGCACACTAGGGAGTGGTTTGTGTCATAGTCTGCATTGTGAAAAGAGAGAGTGTGGAGAACGTTTTTAATGGCCATTCACCTGACAAGGATTAAATTTAACTGGTGTTAGTGCCCTGGGTGTGGGTATTGCCAAGAGACCTTGTGCTCGTGAAGGTAATTTTTGTTCACTTCACACAAATATCTCAAATACACTTTAATACACTTTAATAAATGACCCTAAAAAGGAATGTTCATAATATACACAAAATTATTTTATTATTTACTTTAGTAAAGACTTTATATTCAGAACAAGTTTTTTTTAATTCATAATGTTTGCAAAACATGCAGATCATATATGAAAAAGATGGAAATGCAGAACTCAACACTTTTCTGCATGGGATTGTATGCAGCTCAGCAATAATGACATAACTGCAAATGCATATCTAGGAACAGAAACTCATCAAACTGAAATAGATGTTTTCTAGCTTGTGTGTATTTGCATATGGCCGTTCAAATGTGACTTGTGAAAATGCAGATCCACAAACTTCACAATCATATGGGTTCTTTTCAGTCTATGTTTGAGTTACAAATGCAGACCTGCAAATTTCATAAGAATATGGTTTCTCTCTAGTGTGCATTCACATATGGCAAGCCAAAATGACTTCACAACATGGTTGCTCCTGTGTTTGTGTATGCATATGGCACTTCAAAGATGAATTCTCCAAAAATGCAGAACCATAAAAATCACAAGAATATGAATTCTCTCATGTATGTAATCGCACATGGTTCTTCAAATATGACTTCTTTGAAAATCCAGACCCACAAATTTCACAAGAATATGGTTTCTTGCCAGTGTGTGTTTGCATATGGAATTTCAGAGTTGACTTCTCTGAAAATGCAGAACCACAAACTTCACAAGAATATGGTTTCTCTCCAGTGTGTGTTCGCATATGAGGCTTCAAATTTGCCTTCAGGGAAAATGTAGAACCACAAATTTCACAAGAATGTGGTTTCTCTCCAGTGTGTGTTCGCATGTGGTGCTTCAAGTTTGACTTCAGGGAAAATGCAGATCCACAAATTTCACAAGAGTATGATTTTTCACCAGTGTGTGTTCGCATATGGCACACCAAAGATGATTTCACCGAAAATGCAGATCCACAAACCTTACAAGAATGTGGTTTTTCTCCAGTGTGTGTTTGCATATGTTGCTTCAAATGTGAGTTCAGTGAAAATGCAGATCCACAAACTTCACAAGAATGTGGTTTCTCTCCAGTGTGTCTATACATATGACGCTTCAAAAGTAACTTCTGTGAGAATGCAGATCCACAAACTTCACAAGAATATGGTTTCTCCCCAGTGTGTGTCCGCATATGGAACTTCAGATATGACTGCACTGAAAATGCAGATCCACAAATCTCACAAGAATGTGGTTTCTCACCAGTGTGTATTAACATATGTTGCTTCAAATGTGCTTTCTGTGAAAATGTAGCATCACAAAATTCGCAAGAATGTGGTTTTTCTCCAGTGTGTGTATACATATGACGCTTCAAACATAACTTCTGTGCAAATGCAGAACCACAAACCTCACAAGAATATGGTTTTTCTCCAGTGTGTGTTCGCAAATGCCGCTTCAAATGTGACTTCATTGAAAATGCAGACCCACAAATTTCACAAGAAAATGGTTTTTCTCCAGTGTGTGTTCGCATATGGTGCTTCAAATTTGCTTTTGAGGAAAATGCAGAACCACAAACTTCACAAGAATGTGGTTTCTCTCCAGTGTGTGTTCGCATATGGTTCTTCAAATTTGACTTTAGGGAAAATGCAGAACCACAAATTTCACAAATATGTGGTTTCTCTCCAGTGTGTGTTTGCATATGGCGCTTCAAATGTGACTTTTTTGAAAAGACAGAGCCACAAACTTCACAAAAATGTGATTTCACTCCAGAGCATGATTGCATATTGAGCTTCATATCTGATTTCTATGAGAATGCATAACCACCAATTCTGCCAGAAAACACTTTCTCGTGATTTTCTGTATGGCACAATCTAAATCATGATAAATGTTTGCATATTTCCCAAAAATATGACTTACTTTTTTACTCACATATAATATTAACAAAGTCCATGATTTATTGTCAGTTAATGTAATGATTTTGAAGATAGAGAAAAATAACTACTACATGATGATTGCAGAATATATTTCTCTGTTCTTGATGAAAAGTCAAGTTTTCTTTCTTTCAATTAAATTCTCAATAATAACAGTTTTTATGTCTATCATGATTTTCTGTCCAGCTAAAAACACCTGTGAAGAAAAAGTAATGAGATATTTTAACAGAAACAGAGAATAATACATGAAATCAGTTCATAATTCAACAGATATATTTTGCTATATAATACGGTAAATTCAGATTAGTACAGGGACACAAAAAACAGCAAAGAGTAAAGATCAATAGAAAAATCAATCAGTTCATTTTAAATAAATTCCTTCTGGGGTGAAGCACAATATTCAAGTACACAGATATTTCTCTGAAAAATTTTGAAATGTCTAAGATATCATTCTTTAGACATTCTTCTTTTCACAAATGACAAGCAGACAACAAGAGAGCAATTATGATACAAGATGAATAAAAATAAAATAAAAATTCCTTTAGGCATGAATCTTGAAATGAAGAAAAAGCATTAAATTTAAAGCATAATACCCAAGTGAAACTTGTTTTGTCTTTTCTTTAAGGAAGCAAAAATGCAGAATCAGTTCCAAATATCAAGCAATAAAGTATTTTTGTTTTTTTCAACAAATTGTATAAAGCAAGATAGTGATTCAAATCTGGCAATTATTAGTTTGTGGATTACAATATATTACAACTGCATATTAACAAAATAAAAAAAAATCTTTGTGTCACTAATAAGATTATGATACAAAAATCAATGTATAGCAATTCTATAAAATCAAAGATGCTTTTGAAAATTATTATTTTTTTAATCATATCACCCCGAGCAAGGTGGTAACACCACTGATGTGCAGGGGTCTATGTAAGAGTGAAAAGATTAGAAGAGAGAAAGCCGGAAACCACATCCTAAACAGGGAACAAGGGATGAGCCTCTACACCTGTTCAATAGATGTGGGAGGAGTGTAAACCGGCGATAGTTTAGTCTATCTACGCCAATTGAAAAAAAAAAAAGAAAAGTGAAAAGAATGGAAAAGAGAAAACCGGAAACCACATCCTAAACAGGGAACAAGGGATGAGCCTTGACACATGTTCAATAGACGTGGGTGGAGTGTGAACTGGGCGATAGTTTAGTCTATCTACTCCAATTGAAAAAAAAAACAAAAAAAAAACAAGAAAAGTGAAAAGATTGGAAAAGAGAAAACCGGAAATCACATCCTAAACAAGAAACAAGGGATGAGCCTCGTTTCCTGTTTAGGATGTGGTTTCCGGTTTTCTCTTTTCCAATTTGATATTATGAAAAGTTTTCACCTTTAGTTATCGTAATATGTAGCTGGCTTTCAAAATCTGATACAAATCAACTACATATTGACTATGCATAGAAAATTCCAGTATTCAATAATGAAAATTATTTAAAGCAGTATCTATTTGAAACTTTACAAGATGCTTCATGTGATTAAATCAATGATTTTAGATTTTACTTATGAAATCCTAAGTTCATCAAAAGTTATAAATGTTAAAGACAGATTACGGAAGAAATTCTGTTTAACTTTCATCAAACTTAATACTCCAGGAATTATATAAAGTATGATTCATATAATATTAGGAAGAAATGTTCATGTAAATTTTGCTTTTTTCTACAAATTGTTAATATTATCACAAAAGCACATCATCATCAAAGTATTTCAAAATTAATATTAAATCAGGTCAACTGTGATTGTTCAGATCAGTCAGTCATACATGATACACGCTTGGGTGATCATGTCTCGAAAGAGACATGACTGACTGGGCAGAAGATTATCCCGCAGTAGGTTGCCATTACATTCTGCGGTAGATTGGTTGCCAACCAAAGCTACAGAACCCAATCTGTCCTATTATTTAACCCATAACTGGAGGGAAGAGACGGATTAATACCTTACCCAAGGGTATTTGTACGAAAGTGAATGCAAGGAATTCGAGCAGTGCTTAATTTACCTTCTAGTTTGACTGGCTGAAGCCGAACCAATTTAACACTGATGATTCTCTGCTTTCAACATGTCTATATTAGTAACACCTTCCAATATCAAAAAAGTCTTACAACTCTGACCTTACATTCAGAAGTTGATGTGGTAAACCAACCAAATGCATCACACAAAACTTACAGCCTTCAACAAACTTTTTTCTTTATAGGAAGAAAAAAAGAAACAAAGCTTAAACAATCAGCCAGTTAAGTGCCATACATGATACACTTTTGGGTGAACATATCTCTTTTAATCCATGACTAACTAGGTGAAAGTTCTCCTTGAGTAAGTTGCTATTTCTTTCTGCAGTAGACTAGTTGACAACCAAGTCAATATTCCATCCAGCTACTTGAACCATAGCATTATACATTAGAATTATTATTTCAGTTTTATTCAATGTTATCTTATGTGAAAATATTTAATTCCAATCAAGAAAGGTTTTTTTCATTATCATAAGATAAAATTTTATTGAAAAAAAAATGAGAAAAATTCACAAAAAAACTATTGATCCTTAATTTAAATTTACTTTTTGATTCAATACTTGATTAAGAAATGTTAGAAAATTGCTAATCAATTTCAACTTTACTACAGGTATAACACTTATTTTCTGATAATGTTGTAGATGGACATACACTATTACAAAAATTGATACATTTATACACACAAAAGAAAACAACATTTTTTATATAATACAGAAGGTTGTGTGGGTTGCTGTAATGTAATAAGCAATTCCTAATGATTATTTGTAAAAATACATTTTACATACTAAAAATGATGTAACCACTATAAGTTAATGTAAATGTCTAAAAGAATAATCTGGATATTATAATATAACTTCATAAATTATAATTGAAATTTTAAAAAATGAAAACAATTCTTGTAAAAATTAATTATTCATTGAAAAATATTTCTTCTGAACACAAATATCTTACTCATAAAAGCATTAAAAAGCTTTTCTAATTGCATAATGTCTTAACTTTATTGCATTATTCATTTTACAATTCAGAGGCCTTTTTTATTATAGAAGCAAAAAAAAACTTTAAATAAATTTTAAAAATAAACTCTTCAATAACATGTGTTTTTAACAAATATAAGGTACCACAAAAAATAAATTTCTTGAAATTTCAGAAAATTAAATGAGATGAGGATAACAGATGGAAAAACATGTTATTATCAAGACCTTCTAAAATAAGCTCTAAAAGTTTTATTAAAATCCAAAATTTACCTGATTCTTACTAGAATTTCCAAATCAATGTCTTTTCTCTGTAAGAAAGACATTGAAAGTTCTCACACCAATTTATGGTCACCTGCTGATTAAAACAAAAAACAAGATTGTTAACCAAACTTTGAAGCTTCTAAAATGGGTAATCTAATCTATCTAAACTTATTTATAAATGGAAGTTTGTGTGTGTGTGTGTGTCTGTTACCTATAGACTCCGAAACAGCTGAACCAATTTTCTTGAAAATTTACACAGTTGTACTATAAGCATCTGCGAGTGTTTTCAGCTAGGTTTTGTGTTGAGGTACACCTGATAAATATTGAAAATCGATAATCGAAAAAATCGGGTTATAGAAGGAGTGGTCCGATTTTAATCAAATTTGATACACTCATAGACAAAGACATAAGAAATGATATTCAGAAGTTTCAAGGTTGCAGTTCTAACAATAGTACAGAAAATCGATAATATATATGTATATAAAAGGCAAGATGTTTGTGTGTGTGTGTGTGTGTGTGTGTGTCTGTTTATCTGCCTGTATGTCTGTATTTTTTTCAGCCCTTTTATTTTAGTTTTTGCTTCGGGTTTGGCTCTAAGTAGGTATAATTGTAGTTCTTAGTCTCAGCCATGATAACATATACTCAGAGCACTTATTTAGCCTTCAAAATTCAGTTTATGATGAAAAAAACTTATTTAATATCGATACCAGGAAATCAAAATTTGACTTACATGCATTCATTTTTCTTTCAGTCTACGGTTTCACTTTAACTGGAAACAACTATTGCTTTTTAGTCTTTCATGCCAATGTCCAAAGAGTCTGAGCTCCAGGACCATGGATTAGTTTTAAAGCTTTCATTACACCCGAGCAATGCTGGGCTATACTGCTAGTAAAAATATAATTTCATAATAAAAAAATCTTTTAATTTTTTTCTCTAAATAATAACAAAGAATTTGACAATGAAACTTTTCTTTCATTAAATATAGGACATTTTTTTCACCTGGTATGCTCATTACATTATGAATCTTTAGAGAGTTACCGAGTTTTAAATAAATACCTCCAAAGAATTGCAGTAATTAAATAAATGTTGATAGGAAGGAGTTTTTTCTGCTAAAATAGTTGATTAGTACCTTTTGTTTTGTTGTACTTCATCATACTGCAATTAACTTCATTAAAAAAATGAAAATAGAATATACTTTTCTGAAACTTGATTTGAAGAGTATTAGATGATTTAATGCATAATTGATCTGATTTTAAGCAAATATTACTAACTTAAAAATATCAACAAAATTAATTTTTTTAACAAAGCAGTAGCTCTTTGTTTGAGCTGTTCTGATGTATAACAGATTGATGCTTGTCCAACATTGTTATAGGGAGGCTTCAGTCATAAAAAATAATTTAATACAACATGAGTGTCTTTTATATATAAATTTCAAGAATACAGTCTTCTTAAAAATTTAAGAAAATCTTTACGAGAATCTAATGTTTTATTGAATTTTAAATGTATGTTAGTTTTAAATTTACTTTAGTTATCAATCTTATTTTTTTTAAAATGTTGTGTATGGGCTATCATATGAACACAAATCGACATGTTTATACACAAAAAAATTAAAAATTCTTTTCAAAATATTGTAGTTTGATGATTTGCACTGAACTTTTCTATTTATGATTAGTAAATATAGTTTTACTTAATAATAACATCTAAAACTGTCAAATTAATACAGAGTTTTAAAAGATTTCAAAACACAACACAGAAATTACCATACGAAAAAAAATTCAAATATAGAAAAAAGAATTAAAAATTACTTTGAAAATACAAAGGCATGACATTTTGTACTAAACTTTTCAATATTTGATTAGTAAATATAGTCCTCACTAAATAACTTAATAAATGAAAGCTAAAAAAATTTTGAAGTATTTTAAAAATATTTTTGAAACTTTATAATTTATCATAATTAACAAATAATATAAAAACAATTCTTTTAAAATTTCATTATTAAATGAAAAAAATTTTTCTTCAGACTATGTCCTAAATAATATTCATTAAAACCATTAAAAGCTTATCAAATTAAACAATATCATAGTTTTGTTGCGTTTTTTTATTTTACTTTTGGGAGCAGATTTTTAATAGACTCATCCCCCAATAAGTCATGCATTTAACTAATAAAACCAATTTCCTGCAAAAATTTAATCTCAAAATTTCATGAATTTATGTGGAGGTGATGTAACAGACATAAAAAAATAAATATATAAATAATTTTCTTAGATTTTTAAAATAATAATTTCAAAAATAATTTAATTCATTTGCAAATATGTCCTGAAAATTTCATTAAAATCCGACAATTATTTGATTTTTGCAAGAATTTCCAAACTAATGTGTTTTTTACTGGAAAAAATGGAAAACTATGTAAACTCTTGTAATGATATGGTCACCTGAAAATAAAAATAAAAACAAGATTTTTACTAAAATTTTGAACATTTTAGAAAGGATTAAAAAATTTTTTTGAATAATTAAAAAATATTTTAATTTTTCCTATTAATAATAACAAACATTTTAATGGAAAAAGTTTATTTTTATTAAGCTTTTC
The DNA here is from genome assembly GCA_037127315.1 of Ascarosepion bandense. NCBI lineage: Eukaryota > Metazoa > Mollusca > Cephalopoda > Sepiida > Sepiidae > Ascarosepion > Ascarosepion bandense. The sequence continues at coordinate 2,445,310 of JBBBDQ010000764.1, forward strand.
TTCATGCTATGCTTGTTTTTTCTGTGATTTAGTGGAGGCACCTACCTGAGCAGATACATTTTCACAATAATCATTATTGTGAAAAGATACTTGTTTTTATTTTTTTATGCTAACAAAAAACAAAAAATGGAGCGAGGGTAAGTCAATAAATAATGACTTCATTTTATCAGAGTTATTTCTATTTTTCCACTTACCTTTTAGGACCAAAAAATTCAACGATAAAAACAAAACATGATGATTTCTTTGTGTTAAAAAAAAATTCTTGTCATTTATTAATTTCTCTATCAACCAGTTTTTGTGTACTGTTCGTTTAGTTAGAATTTCGAAGTTGAAACGAACTGTGCAGAGAGAGAATTAAAAAACCGCACGATATAAACGTGACATTACTTTTTGAGACAATATTTCCTTTGAAAATGTCAGACAAAAAAAAATTATCGGTGTCAGACAAGATTCGGTCCCTTATGTTGTATTTTTCAAATACTCAGATTTCGGAGTAAAAAACTTAAGTATACTATACCAGTAATTTTTTATGGAAAGATGTAGCTAAATGTATCAGTATTTTGGTGTAATGGTTTCAAGCTTGTCTTCTTAGATCAGTTAGTGAGTTCGATCCTCGCTGGGTGCCCCATAATTTTTGGTCTTGTGCCGTATCAAATCTATGCTTAGAGTTTGAGTTAGAGTTTTTTTGTTTAATGCCAAACATGTAGGGTTTTAACGATGTTTTTTTTTATGTTTGGTTAGTGAGAAGGTTGATGTTTTTAGTCAGATTTTGAGGAAAAATTGTTTTATTATTATTGAGTTAATTTTCATCATGATTCGATTTCTCTTATGGTTGCACTACCTACCAAGTGTGCAGAAAGACCCAAGGTTGTGGTCTGTTGTTATGGCTCCGTTTCATGTTTTGTTTTCTATCTTCCCTAATATCCCTAGCGTTAGACAAAATTCTGCTTAGTGTGTGGGCTGTACTTACTTAACAAGACGATTTTTTGTAAAACTCTTTCGTCTTAAGCTGGGGTTTTCAGGGATTCTTTCAATTTGTTGTTTTGTTCTATTTTTTATCATTCCAAGTGCACCTACTATCACTGGTATGATTCTTGTTTTCAATTTCCACATTTTTTCTATTTAGATTTCCAGGTCTTTTTGACAGTTTTTCAAATTCCTTGGTTATGTTACTAATCTGCTGGACAAGCACAAGCCATATCAATTCATAGGCAATTTTTTTCTTTTTGGTTTTTAATAGTAATGTCAGGCCTATTTTAATTATTTGCTTCAATTTTCCTGTCTATGTAGATGGTGTCACTGTAGTGTAAATCCCATAGAGAATGGTGACATTTTCTATTTCTGTAACCGATGCTGGATGATGTCCATACCAGTGTCTGTTTACATATTTTCCACAGTGCTTGCACATTGTCCAGTGTAAATATTGCCCCACTCTATCGTGACGATTTTTATATTGGTAGAAATAATGTTAATATATATATATATATATATATATATATATATATATATATATATATTCTAGAAATTTCATGCAATTAATTAGAGGTGGGTAACAGATGTAAGAAAATATTTTTACCAAAATTTTCTAAAAATAATCGCATAAATAGTTTCATTTATTTGTGAATAAGTTCTGAAAGCTTCATTAAAAATTGATCTTTCCTCTTAATAATATAGCATAACATTTTGATGATAAAACTTTGTTTTTAATAAGTTTGAATCCTTTATGCTGCTTTTTCAGCAGTTGTGTGGAGTTACCTTAAAACTACGTTTTTTTTAAATGTAGATAAACTTTTAATTGATTTTTCGATGATATTTTGAGATATCATATTCTGAAGAAAACAAATATCGATGAATAATAATTGTTTAAAAAATTATCATTATTTTTTGTTTACTAATTAAAGTTTCAAACATCTTTTAATTTTTTCTAGTTAATCAGTGTCTTCGATTATTAATTCATGAAAAAAGATTATTTACAAATTGAAAATTCAAATGCTTCACACAAATCATTTAGAAATAAGATTTTTAAAATAATTTCTAATTTTTTTTATTTATGTTAAACTGCACATTTTATTTTACTTCCATAGTAACTTATAAGAGAATTATCATTAAAAGGTCACCTGTTTCAAGGGTTGTTCCCCCTTAAGAAAAATTAATTTGAGTTGTCAATTTTTGGTCAGCAAACTTCCAAATTGATAACAGGTGCTGTCTCGCCTATTTGAAAGATGAATTAGTCAGACCTTTGTGATTAAGAAATACTTTTATTCGAAATTTTATGTCATAAACAAGTAATATTTGTTTCAAATCAGATTAATTTAACCTTAAATTTGCTCATTTTTTGCTAATAAATAATGAGAAATGAATATTTTATTTTTGCAAAATTTTTAAAACCGAGAATTAACTTTTGTTTCCTAATGTGTCAATTGCTCAAAAAATGGCCGAAAACTCAAAATTTTAGATTCCAATTAATATAACTTCTGTTTGAAATATACCTGAGTATTTTGCTTAGTGGAAATAGTAAATTTAATCATTTAGCTTTCATTTAAGCTAAAATTAGTTTCAAGAAAATGTTTTTACTTTTAAAAATTCAATTTTAAAATTAGGTATCAAAAATAGAGTGGAGGTGCTTACTTAAATTCAATGACACTCATATACGCACACAAAAAAATGTCGGACATACTCAATATCAGTTACAAATCAGTAGTCAACTTTTATTGGTCTGACTCATTACTTTATTATTTAAGTTTTATTTCTTCTATAAACAACATGTAAACAGGTAAAATCCTATTTGCCAATCCCATTACAATTCTCTGAATTGAAGAAGTTTCATGCTTTTCCTTGTTCTTCAACTTTTTTTACAACAGATTTCCTTCTCGTTCACAAGAGCTTTATATCCTGTTCTTTTACATTGACAACCTAGTCTCATCTAATCTTCTTTCATGACTCTCCTGCTTTCATCCAAAGGCTCATCTTCTATTACATTACCCTGATCAGAAGAACTCATTCTTTCTTCTTTGTCAAGCTCTTCTGTGATAAATACAAAATAAAAATAACTTTCTTTTCTTCATGGTTTGCAAACTCGCAAAGTGTGAAAATCTATTTTGACTAATCAAAAAAAAAAAAAAAAGATTGGAAGTGTGAATTAATTTTCTAAATAATGAAAGAAAATAACAAACTGAACTTTCAATGACACATGTCATGTTTTTTCTTGCCCAAAATGGAGCTTGCAAGTGATCCAACCATGTGACCCAACTGGCCTATTTATTAATGTGCCCAGTTGATCAGAGTCAGTTGGAGTCAGAGAAATGGAAGAGAGAGAAAAGCAGGGACCATGCTTCTGAATATCACCAATGTCAAATTTCATGCTGATACATTATTAGCCTCTAATGACAACTGAGTATTTCAAGGGCTCTTTTCAACAGTTGAAGCTAAGTACCTAAAAATAAATCTTTTATATTGAATTCAGCTGTAATACTTTTATGTGAAAAAGGAACTCAATTTGTTTTAATCATTTTGGAAATTTTTGTTTATATTGAATTCAACTGTAATAATTTTACGTGAAAAACGAATTTTCAAAATTTACTTAGTGCCTGATAATTTAATATGAACATTTTCTCTTTTGGCTGTTTATCAAGTCTGCAAACTTTAATATGTGATTACTTGTCTGGAAATAAGCTAGTGACAATTACAACTGTGTAAATCTGTAAATAAATTCCTTATCTTGTGTTGTTAAAATATACACGTTTCCTTGTCATTATACCCTACTGCACCCTATCTTCACTTCTTCCATCACATCTTCCCTTTTCAACTCTGAGTCTTAATTGGTCAGAATTAGCCATTAGAACTTTTCCTTTCTTTGATATAATGGCTGTTATATATATATATATATATATATATATATTTAAAAAATATGTATATATATATATATATATATATTTTCCATGATGAAATTTGATTTCTTAGGACTTACTATATTATTATTTTTTACCACATAATTCATTTGTTGAGTAAGAAATTGTTAATTGAGATCTTATTTGTCTTACAATTAACACAGATTGTCTTTGTGATTTGTCAGAATGTGAAACCGTCCCATCACTAAGCAGTAATCTTGGTAAGTAAGTGACACTAGTAACTCTACTTGGGAAAAATGCCTTCAATCTCACTTTTACAATCTGCACCATTTCTCTGCAATTCCATTTTAGATTGTGAGCAATATGGTGGTTTGTAAGGGAAGCAGCAAATCTGCCTCAGTTGAATATATAAATCTTCAGTTTAAGGACCAAATATCTAGAAAATATCACTCTTAATATTTGCTTTATTGTAGTTGTTTTTTTCTATCTATAACTTTAACGAGTTCTAGGAATCCAAAAAATGTTTATTAAATTTAGCAATAGGCACATGCCATTAATGTATTTATGGTTCTTATGTACCGGAGACTATGTTTCTGTTTCTTTAGGCCTGGAGTGCTTTCTCCTTTGTTGAAAATTGTTCATTTCTGTACATTGTAGCCATTTATATAGCTATCTTTCTATATTGTAATAATACCATGGCCACCATACTTTCAATTATAATCTTGTTTGTGTAGCCATTATCCCACAATGCGCATCATGTTCACTTTTGAAAATATCTTTTCTTATTGCTTTTTGTAGTACTATTACATCTCCATTGAATATAAAACCATTTTTTCATCTTTAATTTATCCTTTATTTCTTCATAATGGTTTTTCAGCTTTGGAAAAATTATTTCACTGGTTTCTTCTTATTCTCTCAGATAATGTAGAGTTTCAGATACCAATTTTGGTAGAGAAATGTTAGTTTTAACCCTAGGTAATATTTCTGCAGGGATTACCATTTTGTTTTTTATCCTTATTAAATTGTAACCTTGACACTGCATCAACATGTGTATTGTATTTTGTTCCAGATACTCAATGTTCCAGATACTCAATTTTGTTCCAGATACTCAATGTCAAAACCATATGCCATTTTTTTTATTATCCACCTTTGAATTCTGGAAGAAATAACTTGTTGTAGCTCCTTTCTATGTTGAAAATAAACTCTAGAACATTTTAGCATACAAAATGTAAAGCTCAGTCTCTGCTCCAAATAATGGTCAATAACTTTTTTTAAAATATTGAAAAATTTATTTCTGCTGCCATCAAATTCTTTCATAAGTGGAGTACTTTTTTCCTGTCAATTTAATGTTCATACTAAATATTTGCATTGTGTGTTCTTTTATTTATACAGCACATTTCAACAGTCTACAGTAGCATTATACTTTTTAATCAATTCTAGTTGTTGTACAACTTCCACACCTGCAGTTAGAGACAAATTATTCAATTTTAATTGTTCCAATATATTATATTCATGAGATATATCAGCCAAACCCTCAGTCAACTGTAATTGAATTTATTCATACTTTATAGTTAAATCTTGAGTTCCCAGTTTCTCAAATTTGCAGGAATTTTCTACCTTCTCTTAACCTGTGAAGATATTATATTATTGATTCATCTCGTTTCTGTTAAATGGACGGAATTTTAGTTCTTTCTGCTTTATTCATAATTTCTAAAATTTCGATGAAAGTCAAATTTTCCAATAATTTAGAATATGCCTTAAGAGATTTTCAGTATAGCTTCACAACTTGCTGGAGCTAATAACATCATATATTTCATCTTATCCCTCTTTTCCATTACTTTCATGTTTTTAGCCCTAGCATAGACTACAAAACACCAGGTCCGAGTCTCAACATATTCTGATCAGTAGTTAAATTCCTCCCATCACTTTACGTTTTACTTCTTCTATAGCCAACATATGTGAATAGTTCCAAATCTTATTTGCTAATCTGATTACAGAAAGTATTAGAATTTTATACTTCATTTTCATAAACACCTGTTAAATTCTATTTACATCACTGTCTGAGGTCCAGTATAGGATAGTGCCAATTATTCACAGATGGTTCCAGTGGAATAGAACAACTAATCTTTTTGGCATAAATACCTGCCTCTTCAGTGTCATTTCAACATCTTTTATCAACAAACGCAAATCTTCCTTTAAAAAAAAACTTTGTGTAAGGACTAGAAAGACAATGTAATATCACTGTACTATTCTCTAAGCTAATGTAAAGTTAGTTGGTTCTCAACTAATTTGTTGTAATATATGATGCAAATGTATCAGCATCCAACATTCTGCACACTCTCAAAGTTTCTGATATTATCTTTCCTCTTTGCTGACACTAAAGCATCATCAATATATGCTACTTCATACAGAATACCTTGGATCAAATTGGAAATAATCGATGCAGGAGTAATCCTAAAAGGTTGTTGATTAAGTTTAAATATTCCCATTTGAGTGTTGATAGAAAGGCAATTGTTGAATTGTTTTCCTTGAACCATCAGTTGAGATACATCAGACTGGTTTCTCCACCTAATAAATCTTCTACCACTGGTAGTAAGTAGCAGCTGATCTTAACAACTTGTTTGATGGTAAATTTATTATACACATGAAGTGGAATTATACAATTTATCATAATAATTGAAATAATGCAGTCTACTTAGTGTGCAAACTTCACAAATGTGATATTTCTATGATCCTCAAATCTCTGAAATACTGATTCAACTTAGACTATTTACATTTAGATTATTACCTGTATCTTTGGTATTATTATTATTAGTAGCTTTGGTATTATTATAATACTAACAAAAAAATGAGGACAATAGTCTGATTATAAATGGTGAATATAAAAGTTGAGTAAGTATTACTCATCACAGACATTAAGATAAAAATTACCTAACTTTGTTTTTCAAACTCTTTCACACTGGAGACAGTGAAAAACATGTAACTGCAGACTTCTCTTGCAAGAGTATCTTTGCTTCCAGGATTACCATAGCACCTAATTCTTCTTGGAATACTGTCTCATGCAAGAGATGATGTAATTGCCTTAATCTTTCTTCACTTAAACTGCAACTTAGATAACTAAGGTCATACAATAAAACTTTTGTAAAGCAGAAGAATTGATGAGAAATCAGTTTAATGGCTCAGCAAACTGATTCATGATACTTGCATTCATTTGAATAAATCTATGTTGATCCTCTGCTTATTCCACTCTAATTCTGCAATAAAATATATTGATGAGAAGCCTTTTCCAGTAGCCTTAGACTAATTCATTTGCATTTTCTTTGATTTTTTTCAATATTTTAGGTTTATATCTGTTGTCCTGAAAGATCTCCAGTCTATTCTTTGATCCACTTGTTGTTCTTTTCTTTAATATTTGTCCATCCTGGGAAAGACTATGTCTTTATTTATGCAAATTCTTTGATTTTTATAAATACAATTTACATCTGTTTTTTTTTACTTGCAAAAGAACAAAGAAATTGTCCTGTGTCCTAACTTTTTTACACACATCTTAAAGAAGTCTTGGCAAAGCTTGTGACGCCTTGAATACAACGTGTGAGTAAAGGAAGACAGTACAGCTACCAACAAGACTGTTTTCTCATAGGATCAGTACAACCTAAGAATGAATAAGTTACATCCTCCCCAATGATGTCACCCCAAATATATGGCATGGTAGCTCTCCAAACCTGAATTTATTGGACTATTATGTATTGGGTGCATTCCACTATTTTTGAGACAAAATCAATCAATGCCCTCATAACAATATAAGATATCTGAAGCCTGCAATAATTATCACAATGTCCAAAATATAAAAAGATCATGTTTCAAGCATGTCAAAATTTCGGACCAAATATTTATTAAATCAAAAAGCAGAGTCATTCAGTATATACATCAAGTAACTCAAGATTGTCACAATCCTTTTGCAAATAAAGCTCTTCTTTCATGACTTTTTACTAATTTAATGCAAATATCTTTAAAGTGAAATGAACTAAATTGCAAACTTATCATATCAGACAAGGGACCTATCCAGTCAAAGGCAGCAAGCCTGAAAGAACATTTCTCCAAAATTCTACTTTATCAAAATGGCCTTTATTGAGTGAGTTAAAAAAAAGATACTTTCAGGTTTTTGTAGTTGCAAGTCAATGACTGTAATTGTTTTTCATTTCCTAGTAACACTTGGCAAAAAAAATCATCTGGTATTAAAAGAAAATTAATAAACTATAGAGTAACATTGGTTCTACAGAATATGCTTTGATTTTACAAAAACCTTGTTAACTATTTTAATATCAACAGAAAAAAATAAAGGAGTTAATCTTGGATAATGTCCATTTGATTGTCTGCAAGAATTGTACATGATATAAAAAAGTTATGGTATTTTTTAAAAACTGTTCAAATGTATAAAATATTCATATGGGTTATGTCTTGAAGGCTGTCACAATGTGTTGAATGAAATAAAGGAATGGAAGGAAGTGTTTGTATAATCTATTTATTACATTTATATTTCGAGATCAAAATCTCATCTTCAGAACGGCAGAGAAACCTTTGACTGTCCAAACTTTGTGGCGGTCCCTCTATGAATGGCTGGCATTGTCCACTGCTGCTGTGCGTGTCTGTGTGTATGTGTGTGTGCATTCTAGTTGGGGCTTTTATGGTCTGATAATATCAGACTGCTCGTATGTGTAGGTTCATAAAATATTCTTTTAAATACAATTATTTCCACTTATAAACAAACTGTCTTGACAAAATGCATGCTTACGACATTATGACAATTAGGATATAATTAAGGCAATTAAAACTGATAAGAAAATAAATTTAGTAACTGAATTGTTGCTTCATTTACATTTTGATACCTGTAGCAACTAACGACATAACAAATTTGAAACAATTCCTAAAAACATGCACACTTAACATAAAAAACATCTACCATCTTATGTAAGAAAAATTAATGAAGTGAAGGGACATAATTCAGAATTCCATCTTAAGTTTCATTAGAATACAAAAATCAAACAGTTTTAAAATTATAAAGTTAAACACAGTTCTTTTAAATAATGTTCACCCTACAAAATAGCATTAAAATTTTTCTGTACAAGTTTTCAAATGTATTTTATTATATATTAATATGTTCATCAATGCAAAACAGTGGAAAATCTTTTAAAATTGTAATCAAAATATATATCAAGTATTCACACTAACACTCACATATATATAAATATATGTCTGTATATTAGGGCAGAAAGCTTGTGGAGAATACAAAATAAAAATAACTTTCTTTTTTTCACAGTTTGCAACTTCACTAGCCAGTGAGAAAACTTATTTGTGACCAATAGAAAAAATATTGCCTCTGTGATTAGAAAAAGATCAAGGCAAATTTTGCGAGTGTTTAAAAATATTTATTAACCAATGAAAGGAGAGCAATTTGCAGAAAACAACAAATTGAAATTTCAATGACCTATATCGTGTTTTTTCCCACCCAAAAATTAATTTGCATTAAACAGCTGACCATGTGATCTGAACTGGCTATTTGTACACGTTTACTGGCCAATGAAACCACAGAAATGAGGGAGTAGAGAACAGAGTGGACACAATGTAGCAAGAAAATAGTCAGGCCACCCCTGGCGACCTACATTCATACCCTCTCATGTTTTCTCTCATGCTTCTCCTACTTGCAGTCCACAACAGAAAGAAAGGAACAAGACTTTACTATGACTTTGTTGATACACTCAACAAAAACATGGACATAACATTTTCTTTACAAAACAAATTTCACAGTCCACTAAAAAAGGATGAAAACTTAGTTTTATAAATTTCTCACTACACTTAGAACATTTCACAGTTAATAATTTCATACCTACAATTTGATGTTATGCTGTTTGATAAATAAATTTTCATTTGCTTATACAAACAAAACAGTTTAATTTTTCCTTCCAACCTTCACATGAGCTGGTGTAAAATGTGCTGAGTTTGCTTATGTTTGGTACAAGGCCAATTTAATAAACATGATCTGGCTCCCTATTTTAAGCTTGCTTTTAAACATGTATTGTTAAAAACAACCGATAAAGAAGATTTTATTAATTTTTCCAGTGTTCTTACATATTTTTTATTTGCTGTAGATGAGGTGGGTAAAAATCTTCAATAATTTGTTTTTACTTTCCAAGCACTTTCAGCTATGTCACTGATCATTTTAAAAGATGCTATTTATGCTATGTTATATTATTCTCAGGTTTTGACTGTAATGTATTTTTTCATGTTTTTGAAAAAAAGCAATCTTTAAAGACATTGTTTGAATATCTGATTTTTAAAAACTTTTAAGACCCCATTTCCACTGTTAAAGCATGTAAGGTTGATGGTAGGTAAATGTTTGGCTACAAAGGGGGTTGAGTTCAGCTTTAATGGCATTGCCATGGGAAGCCCTTTGGGTCCAGTTTTGGCCAATATTTTGTTGGCTATTTTGAGCGTCTGTTATTTGAGAAAGTTAAACCATATGTTTATATGAGATATGTTGATGATACATTCTCAATTTTTGATTGTGCCATTGATGCTAATAATTTTTGGGTGCAAATTAATTCTCTCCATCCTTCTTTAAAGTTTATAATGAAAATTGAGAAGGATAGTGCTCTCCCCTTTTTAGATGTCCTTGTACAACGTAAGGACAGGGTTTTGTAACAAGTGTTTTTTGTAAACCCACATTTACTGGCTTGTATACCAGTTGGAACTCATTTGTTCCCAAATCCCATAAAATTGGTTTAATTGAAACCCAGGTTCATAGAGCTCTCATGATTTGTTCCCCTGAATTGTTGGACGGAGAACTTGCTAATTTACAAAAGATTTTTGAGAGTAATGGCTATCCCATTAATGATATTAAACGTGATTTCTAGATAAAAGAGAAAGATCAAGCCTTTCAATGAACCAATGGTCTTTGAACCTAGTCATTGTCCTATTTATTTGAAGTTGCTCTAGCTTGATAGAAAATGTCAGTTTATAACTGACAAAATTTTGGTGTGTGTTTCATCATATTATTTTGCTGTTAAGTTGCACACTGTTTTTCAGACTAGATCTGTGTTTCCTTCCTTTAGTAAAGATTGGTTGTCCTATTTTTCTCAAAGTTTAGTAGTTTATAAATTAAAATGCTGATGCAATGCTGTATACATAGGACATTACCAATCTAAGGTTGGAAGCACGGGTGGCGCAGCACATCCCTGCCAATTTGCATTTGAGTAGTCCAAGCTGTTCTATGAGAATGACTCATGCTGTCCATGCGTCTGCTACTGGACAACATCTGCTTGACAATCATGACTGTGCAAACTGGTATGAAGACACATGATTCTTTATTCTGCACAGTGTTAGATCATCATATCATCTACGTGTTTTAGAATCTGTGCACTTAAAAATACACTGGCCAAGTTTGTGCAGACAAAAGGAGCATTTCATTTGCTCCTTACACTTATTGGAGGTTCTGTGAGTCCCCTTTTTTCTTTTTTTTACAACTCTTGTGGAACTAATGTCTACACCCACCTTACATTTTAATTATTTATTCTCTGAATAAAATTTGTTTTTTATTGAGTTCCCCCTTTACTTCTATAATGTCAAATTAATGTGTCCTGATAATTATTTAAAATTTTGCCTATGTTCATTTTGATAATGTGTTGGCCAAAAGGGTTCCTAAAGTTTAAGTTATATTATGACCTCTACTCTGTTTAAATCAACATTATATATATATATATATATATATATATATATAAGAGAGAGAGAGAGAGAGAGAGATCTATTGCTTTCTTGTGAAAAACAAAAAATATGCAGTTTATTTTCTAAACTGGATATCAGTAATAACATTTGGTTAGGTACACTACCAACAGCACAAAAAATAAATAATGAGATATTTAAGCTTAAAAAATCTTTCTTGAGGTTTTATTTATAATTTTACTTCCCAGTTAATAGATTAAATTTGTTGAGTAATTGGCCATGGTTAAGTGTAATTGGCAAAATGCTCCAGAAAGGCAACTGACAAATTTTTCAATAAACAATAACAAAAGGAAGAAACAGAACATGGCATAATTATACAAAGCAAACAATATATATACAAGTCAAAACTAGACAAAGCAAGAGTAATGAGCCAAAAATTTCACCAAGTTTATATGGAGATCTGTTGACATCAATTAATTTATTTTATAAAAATGTTGTGTGTTCATTGATTTATTGACAGTATTATGTTGGGTCAGTCAGTTAAGTGCCATACGTGATACACGCTTGGGCGATCATGTCTCAAAAGAGACATGACTGACTGGGCAGAAGATTATGCCACAGTAGGTTGTCATTGCTTTTTGCGGTAGACTGGTTGTCAACCAAGGCTATAGAACCCAATCTGTCCTGTTATTTAACCCATAACTGGAAGGAATAGACGGATTAATACCTTTCCCATGGGTATTTGTGCGTAAGTGAATGCAATGAATTCGGCTGGAATTTGAACTCGGCTCCCCAATTTCTCGTTCCGAGCCGATATCCAATGCAACACAACGCACATATTTTATCAAGTTTTAACTATTCAATAATTTTTACATATTTATAATAATCTTATGAAAATGTTTGTGGAAAAAATGTTAGAGAAATTACCCAATATCATTGAAATCTTTTTTCTTTTCTACTTAGCTGTGAAATTTATAAATTCATCCATATTAACAGATCTGTTGACACCAAATAAAGCACTTTATTAAAAACCTTTCAACAATAAAATATATGTTTCTCAAATGGTATTTTTAAAAAAATTTGCTGATATAGCTTATTTTCAATAATTTTAAAGTAAAAATTAAGCAATCATTTTACAGTATATAGTTAATACCTACATTTGCTAAATGACTTTGAAACATATCTCTCTGAAAAATATAGAATTGATGAAAGATTTTAAATTTCTTGGTATGTTTCCTATATTATGAGGTACGGATGATAAGCATCATGTGCATTTCTGACAATGTACATGCAAATATGTTTGTTTAATATTATATTCATCATTATATCAAACGTTAGATGTTTGAAACTGAAAATTTCCAAAATATGAAAAACAGAGTGAAGTTTAAATCAATCAGATAGAAATTATTTAATATAATGAAGAATGTACAGTTGTTAAAGGAATATTTCATGGCGAATATGCAAAAAAGATGTAAAATAGAATCAGTGAGCAGAGTTCAAATACTAGTGGGAATCATTTGTGTTCACTTCACACTAATATATCAAATACACTTTAATAAAAGACCCTGAAAAGGAATGATCATAATATGCATGAAATTATCATATTTTCATTTTTAAATACTTCATATCCAGAATGTTATTTTTAAATTCATAATGTTCGCAAAACATACAAATTATGACAAACACGGAAATGCAGACCCTTAACACTTGACAGTAATATGCATTCTGTTTTGCATGAAATTGCATGCACATTAGTGACATAACTGAGAATGCATATTTGCAATGTTCACAACAAAAGCATTTCTAAGAGAGATTTGAATATGATGCAGGATATTTGAAATTCTATAAATAGAATTTCAAAAAATTAAAATAGATGTCTTTTAGCCTGTGTGTGTTAGCATATGGCGCTTCAAATTTGACCTCCATGTATATGCAGATCCACAAATTTCACAAGCGAATGGTTTCTCTCCAGTGTGTTTTCGCATATGTCGCTTCAAATATGACTTTACTGAAAATGCAGAACCACAAAACTCACAAGAATATGGTTTTTCTCCAGTGTGTGTTAGTACATGGGTTTTCAAATCTGACTTTTGTGAAAATGAAGACCCACAAATTTCACAAGAATATGGCTTCTCGCCAGTGTGTATTTGCATATGGCACTTCAAAGCTGGCTTCTTTGAAAATGCAGACCCGCAAATTTCACAAGAATATGGTTTCTCACCAGTGTGTGTTTGTATATGGCCTCTCAAAGTTGACTTATCTGAAAATGCAGAACCACAAATTTCACAAGCAAATGGTTTCTCTCCAGTATGAGTCCGCATATGGTTCGTCAAATATGTCTTCATTGTAAATGCAGATCCACAAACTTCACAAGAATATGGTTTCTCACCAGTGTGTGTTCGCATATGGCCCACCAAAGACGACTTCATTGAAAATGCAGAGCCACAAACCTCACAAAAATGTGGTTTTTCTCCAGTGTGTGTTCGCATATGTTGCTTCAAATGTGACTTCAGAGTGAATGCAGATCCACAAACTTCACAAGAATGAGGTCTCTCTCCAGTGTGTGTACACATATGGTATTTTAAAGATGACTTCATTGAAAACGTAGATTCACAAACTTCACAGGAATATGGTTTCTCCCCAGTGTGTGTCCGCATATGGCACTTTAAAGATGACTTCATCAAAAATGAAGATCCACAAACATCACAAGAATTATGTTTTTCTCCAGTGTGTGTTTGCATATGGCGCTTCAAATTTGACTTCAGAGAAAATGCGGATTCACAAACTTCACAAGAATATGGTTTCTCACCAGTGTGTGTCTGCATATGGAACTTTAAAGATGACTTCAACAAAAATGCAGATCCACAAACTTCAAAAGAATGTGGTTATTCTTCAGTGTGTTTTAGCATATGTCGCCTCAAATGTGTTTTCTGTGAAAATGTAGATTCACAAATTTCACAAGAATAATGTTTTTGTTCTGTGTGGATATATATATATGACGCTTCAAACATGAATTTTTTGAAAATGCAGAATCACAAACCTCACAAAAATATGGTTTCTCTCCACTGTGTGTTGTTACATGGCGTGTCAAATGTGCCTTCCTTAAAAATGAAGACCCACAAATTTTACAAGAATATGGTTTCTCTCTTGTGTATGTTTGCATATGGCAAGCCAAAGATGACTTCACCGAAATTGAAGTCTCATGAACTTCACAATATGGTTTCTCTCCAGTGTGTGTTTGCATATGGCATGTCAAATATGATAACTTAGATAAGACAGATCCACAATCTTTCCAAAAATATGGATTTTCTCCTCTGTGTTAGCATACGTCCCCATAAAAATGGTTTCAGTGAAAATACAGCGTGACAAAATTCACAAGAATGTAGTATTTTTCTCAGGTGAACACATGTGATGCTTCAAACAAAACTTCTGTGAGAACGCCTATCTACAAATTTCACAATATGTTTTCTCCCCAGTATGTGTTCACATACGGCTTTCTAAATTTAACTGACATGAAAATGCAGAACCTCAAACTTCACAAAAATATGGTTTCTCCAGTGTGCATTCGTATATGAGACTTCAAATGTGACTATTGTAAAAAGACAGCACCACAAGCTTTACAAGAATGTAATTTTACTCCAGAGCATGACTGCATATTGAGCTTCAAACCTGATTTCCATGAAAATGCATAACCATCAAATCCACCAGAATATCTTTACTTTCTAGTATTTTTTACTGTATGGCACAATAAATCTAAACCACGAGAAAGGTTTGCATATTTCACAAAAATATGACTTATCTTTTTACTCATATGTAAGACTAACAAAATCCATGATTTCTTGTCACTTAATGTACCAATTTTGAAAATATAGATACAAATTTATTACATGATTTCAGCATATATTTCCCTGTTCTTGATGAAAAGTCATAACTCTTCTTTCATCTCAATTTAAAAATACCTGTGAAGAAAAAGTAATAAGATATATTTTAAGAGAAACAGGGAATAATACATGAAATCAGTTCATATTTCAACAGATACATTTAGCTATGTAATAAGACAAATTCAGATCAGTACAAGGACACAACAATAAAGTAATGGGGAAAGATCAATAAAAAAATCAATCGGTTCCTCTTAAATAACTTCTTTCTGAGGTGAAACAATATACAAGTACATTGGTATTTCTCTAAAAAAGTGTGAAATGTCTAACATATTCTTTTGACATCCTTTTTTCACAAATGACTAGCAAACAACAGCAGAGCAATTATGATGTAAGGTGAAAAAAATAAAGAAAAAGAGTTTTCCTTTAGGCAAGGAATTTTGAAATGAAAAAAAAAGCATTAAACATTTAAAGCATGAAATTTGTTTTGCTTTTACTTTAAGGAAGCAAAAATGCAGAATCAGTTGCAAATATCAATCAATAAAGCATTTTTGTTTTTTTCAGAAATTGTATAAATCAAGATGGTGATTTCAATGTAGCAATTATTAGTTTGTGGATATGAATAAACATGACAACTAAATATTAAAAAAATGACAAGATCTTTGCGCCATTAATAAGATTTTTATACAAAAATTTATGTGTGTCAATTCTATAGAATTAAAGATGTTTCAGAAAGTGATATTATGATATCATGATGTTTCAGTAAATGATATTATGCCCTTATCATAAGATGTACCAGGTAATATTTATGGAAAGAAAAATAACTGGCTTTCCAAATCTGATACAAATCAACTACATATTGACTATGCATAGAAATTTTCAGTATTTGATAATGCAAATTATTTATAGAAATTTCCATTTGAAATTTTGCAAGATGCATTATGTGATTACATCAGTTATTTTATTTACTTATAAAATCAAAATTTACAAATGATAAAGATCACTGGAGAAATACTGTTTAACTTTTATCAAAATAAATGCTCCAGGATCTACATACAGAGTGATTCATATAACATTCAAGAAGAAATGTTCCTGTCAATTTTGCCCTTTTCTACAAAATGTTAATATTTTCACAAAAGCACTTCATCATAAAAGTATTTAAAAATTAATATTAAATGGCAAATCATATCAAGTGTGACTGTGCAGAAAGCACTTCTGGATTTAGCTTCTGGTTTGATTGGCTGAAGCTGAGCCTATTTAACACCTATGATTCTTTTCAACATAATAATTTTAACCCTGTAATAAAACTTGACATGCAGAAGAAGCATTGACTCTTTGTTAACTTAATGGTGGTACTATTTTTCAACATGGAAAGTTAAATAGGTACTAAGTGTTCTAATTCTAACCAAATCTGCTGTATTAATTTTACACTATTGCCTTTTCAAAAGACATGAACCCCTGTGACTCCTGCTAATCAAGTTCATTTATATATCTTTATTGGTAACACCTTCCAATGTCAAATGATTAAATGTCCTTACAACCCTGACCTTACTTTCAAAAGTTCATGCTGTAAAACCAACCATATACACTGTCGGTCATAATTATTAGGACACCCCAGTGTTTTAAAAAAATTATGTATTTCATACATTTTTTAGTATTTATTTCCATGTGAAAAATTCTAAATGAAAATAGAATAGTTCTTGTGTTAATACTGCACAATAACATTTGCATCAAATGAATTTATAAATATTTAATAATTACCTATATTGCAGTTTAGTCAAAATAACCTCCTTTTTGCCTTCATAATGGCTGCACACACTCTGGGCATTCTTGCCACAAGTTTTTTAAAATAATCCTCTGACAACTCACACCAGGTATCCTTTAGACACCTAACTAAATCTCGAACATTACTAGACTGTTTCTTCTTACTTCTCCTGTCCAACTCATCCCATACAAGTTCAATTGATGAAAGGTCTGGTGACTGAGGTGGCCAACACATAACTTTTAACACTCCAGCAGTCTCTTTTAATTTTAAATAATTTGGGCACAATTTAGAAGTATGTTTTGGCTCATTATCTTGCTGGAGGATGGAGTTTTGACCTACAATATGCAATCAAGATGGAATTGCATATCTCTGTAAGATTGAATGGTACTGTTCTTTCTTCATCGCCCCCATTACTTCAACCAAGTCACCTGAACATGTGCCCACAAAACAGCCTCAAACCATGCAGGATCTACCACAATGTTTCTTCAATGACTGTACACTCATCTTTCACTTGCTCTCCAACCCCTTCATCACATGTACACCCTCCTTTTACTCCCAAACATTTCAAACTTAGATTCATCAGTCCACAACACTTTTGACCACTGTGCTGGTGTTCAATGTTTGCGCTCTCTTCCCCATGCTAGTCTCTTCTTATTGGCTGGCCGAAACAAAGTTTTCCTGGATACCACTTGTCCAAAAAATCATTCCATTTTCATTTAGAATTATCCACTTGGAAATAAATGCTAAAAATAGGATGAAATACATCATCTTTTTAAAAAAAAACTCGGTTGGCCTAATAATTATGGCTGGTAGTGTACATCAAACAAAACCTAACAGCTTCAACAAACTTTCTTTCTTGCAGGAAGCAAAAACAAAGCTTTAACAATCAGTCAGTTAAGTACCATATGTAATACACTTTGGGTGAACATGTCTCTTTCAATCTATGACAGATTAAGCAGAAGATATCCTAGAGGAAGTTGCTGTTTCTTTTTTAATTCCACACAACAAGGTCTTCTTTATCATCCTAATATGAAATTTTATTGGAAAAAAAAAAAGAAAAATTCAGAAAAAAATTATTGAATGTTAAATGAAGTTTACTTTTAGATTGAATACTTGTTGAGGAAATGTTGGAAAACTGCCAATAACTTTTAGCTTTACAACAAATATTGCACTTATTTTCTGATAATGTGATGGTCATACACTCTTACAAACATCGACACATTTATACATCATAAAAAAATAATATTCTTTACATAATACTGAAAATTGTGGGGGTTGCTCAATTGTAGTAATCATTTTTCATTTATTATTTGTAAACATACATTTTACAAAATAAGAATAAGATGTGACCGCTACAATACAAAAATTTAAAATAATTATATCAATATTATAATATAAATAATTACATAAATTATAATTAAAAGTTAAGAAATGGAAACAATTCTTGTAAAAATAAATTATTCATTGAAAACCTTTTTTCTGAACATAAATACTCTCTGGTGAAAATTTTAAGATCAGATAAATAGGGTTAAAAAAATATAAAACAATCTAATCTAATAATTTAATTAAAATATATTTGCAAAATATTTATATTTAATTAGAAAATATAGTCTTACCAATAAACTAGTGAAAATTTTCAGCTTTTAATTGATTAATTTAAACAAATATTGAAAAATTATATTTTTGTTGGTCATAAAAATAAGACCATGTAAATAAAAACAGAAAATACAAAACAAATAAATCACAACAAAAATTTAATATTCAGCATATCCACTATTTTTGCAAATTACTTGTAAAATTTGCTTTTGCATACTCATTATTAACTACTGCATGAGGGTGCTTGGAATGCTCGCCAAGGATGCATAAACTCCAGCACGAAGAACATCCACACTTTCAAATGTGATGCATGTCCATAAACATCTTTTGTCATCCGTCCCCTAAAATTCTCTGTTAGGTTTAGATCTAGAGAGCACAGTGGATGGCTGAAAAACTGAATGATTTCCATAAAAGATTTTTTTGATCATTGTAGATTGTAACATTGTTCTCCTGGAAAATACAGTTTTCTCCACAAAGACAATGGCCTTCAGTTCTTAGTGATGTCTTTCTTAACATGTAACAAGCATTTGTTTGATGAACTTTTATCTCCTGTAACTTAAGAGTTCCATTGTATGAAAATGAACCCCAAACCATAACGGATCCAATTCCACTGTAAATATTGAGAAATTTCTTTTAAGACATGTTTTGCATGACACTAACACTGAAAAGTATCTGGGAAATCAAAGTTAATTTTCCTGTTTGAAAAAAAACAACACTTTCTTCCATTGATCTACATCTTATGTTTGATAATCAGAAGCAAATTGTAAACAGGAGGTTTTATAGCCAAGTTAGGACACAAGGTGTCTGTAGCTATTTCATGTTCTTAAACCCTTTCTTATTTAAATGCTGTCAGATTGTTTGAAAGCTGCATTCAGCACCTGTATTTGATTTTAGGCTTAAATCTCTCTTAACTTCTAGCCTAATGCATCTATCTAGAGATGATTAGATTTTATTGAGGTGCCCACTTGATTTTTTTTAGACACATACACATTTGGATTTTTAATGATGTTAGCAATGACAGTTCTGCTATGGTCACTTTCATTTGCAATGGCTCATTGCAAAAGACCATGTCTTTGAAGTTCAACAATCCTGCCCCATTTGAACTTTTTAAAGATTTTACCCTTAGCCATTTTAAAATCTGAAATTTAATGCTGGAAATGAGCTAAGCAGATGTCTTCACACCTGTAGCTATGAGCACACTGACTAGTTTTAAAATTTTTTGCCCAGCAATTTTTTTTCTATACATAGTCTTATCTTTATGACCAACCAAAATTACTTTTTTTTTTTTTTTAATTAATCAATTAAAAGCTTAAAATTTTCAGTTGTTTGTTGACAGTACATTTTCTAATTAAATGTAAATGTTTTGTAAATATATTTCGATTAAAGTAACAATATTTTTGAACCCTTTTGTGTTTGGTCTTAAGACTTTTACCAGGTGTGTATCTTACTCATAGAAGGTTTTCTAATTGCAGAATGTCTTAGTTTTATTGCATTTTTCATTTTATGATTCAGAAGACTTTTTTTAATAGTGTTGTTACAGAAACAAAAGTTTTGAAATAAATACTCCAATAAATTGTTTTAACAAATATGAATATTAAGCAACAGAAGAATTTTTTGAAATTTCATAAAATTAAATGAGTAGGGGCTAACAGACAGAAAAACATGTTATAACCAAAACTTTCTCCAAAAAAAAATATATATATTTCTGAAATAATTCTATTCATTTGTGAAAAAGTCCTAAAAGTTTTATTCTGATTCTTACAAGAATTTTTAAAAAAATGTCTTTTCATTGCAAGGAAGATGCTAAAAGTTCCAACACCAATTTATGGTCACCTACTGATTAAAACAATATTTTTAACAACTAAACACTGAAAATTCTAAAATCACATAGGTGATTTACATTCCATAATGTTACTGTTAGCAAAATAAAACAAAATATAAAAATGAATCAAGTTATGATTTCATAATGTTGGATGTTTTCAAGAAATAATTAATATTTTAAAAAGAAATTATTGCTTGATAAAAAAGAAGTCGTTATTTACTAACGTTCCCCAGCATGGTTTTTCATTTTTTTTTTTTTTTTTTTGTACGTCTTAAAAAATAAACAAATGGTGGGAAGAATTCACCATTTAAATGAAATAATATTTTAAAATGAAATTAGTAAAATTAATAGTTGGATTTTATATTCGCTTTGAAGTTTTATATTCAATCACTCAGTAGTTCTTGACCCGGAGAGTGGATGTCTTTTTTTTCCGTTGTACCTTCATGAATTCGCTGAAGAAACGGCATAAAGATAAAGGCCCCCCAAAAACTAAATAAAAACAAAGTTTTATCGGAAAAAAGTTCAGTTTCATTATTATGAGGATAGATCAAAAAATCAAATTATTTTTTAATTATTTAAAAAAAAATGTTTAAGTTTTTCTAAAATGTACGAAATTTTGGTTTAAAGTCTGTTTTCTTTGGTCCGTGTATGATGCAATTTTTATAAGAGTTTATTTAATTTAATAAACCTTTATAAATTACATTTGCTGTAATAAAATTTCCGAGAAAATGTAATTACGCAAATGAAAGTCACTTTTTTGCCGGTGAAAAACACATTAAGGCGGACCTGGAGTATCCTACCACCACATTTATTTTCGCCGTTTTCCAATTTTTTTTTACCGCAGTCCTATCGACTAACCCCTAAGCTTTATGATTATCAAAAAATATTTGGAAAAAACTAAAATATTTAAACAAATTTGGGGTGGGGGTTAGTTTATCATACAACGCTATAAATCGATCCTCCATTTTGAAAACACTCGCCGGGACGACACGACCGTCAACCTTAAATTTGTACATTAAACATTTTTTTTTATCTTTCTTTAGTTAAATGGTCTAGGGTTAGGGTT
The DNA here is from genome assembly GCA_037127315.1 of Ascarosepion bandense. Classification (NCBI taxonomy): domain Eukaryota; kingdom Metazoa; phylum Mollusca; class Cephalopoda; order Sepiida; family Sepiidae; genus Ascarosepion; species Ascarosepion bandense. Next base: position 2,467,001 of record JBBBDQ010000764.1, read on the forward strand.
TGCGTTTTTGGGTATGTGCTTAGACACGTCAGTAAATAACGATTTCTTTTTTATCAAAATTATTTCTCTTCTTCCACTTACCTTTCTTTCAAAGTTTAAACAAATCAAAAACAACACGTGATTTCTTTCTTTCTTTGTGTTTAAATGATTTTGTTGTGACTCTTTTTCGTCCAACCTGCCGAATTTTTACATTGTTCCTTCCAAGGGTCGAAATTGAAAGAAGTGTCACAAAGAATGAATTAAGAAAGAAAAAAAATCATTCAAAATGTGAAATTACTTTTGAGAAAACATTTTGCGTGAAAATGAAGGCTAAAATTCATTAAACGGCCTCAGCTCAGATTTCGTTCCTTTTGTTTAAAATACCGAGAATTCTTGGTACTTACAGAAGAGAGTTGTTGTAAATTTGATGCATTTCGTTTCTTCAAAGCTACAGACACCGCCGCTTCTAATGACATTTTTATGAATTTTTATATGAAATGCAAACTGAAGCCAAGTGATTTGAACTTATTTATAAATGGAACTTTGTCTATGTGTGTATGTGTGTGTCTGAGTCTGTTAACTATAGACTCCGAAACAGCTAAACCGATATTCGTAAAAATTTACACAGTTGTACTATATAAGCATCTGCGAGTGTTCTTAGCTAGGTTTTGTGTCGAGGTATCCCCGATAAATATCGAAAATTAATAATCGAAAAAATCGTGTGATAGAAGGAGTGGACCGATTTTAATCAAATTTGATACTCTCATAGACAAAGACATAAGAAACGATATGCTGAAGTTACAAGGTTGCAGTTTTTACAGTAGTGCAGAAAATTGATTATAAAAGGCAAGATGTTTGTGTGTGTGTGTGTCTGTTTATCTGCCTGTATGTCTGTATTTTTTCAGCCCTTTTATTTTAGTTTTTGCTTCGGGGGTTGGCTCTAAGTAGGTATAATTGTAGTTCTTAGTCTCAGCCATGATACCATTTACTCAGAAGACTTATTTAGCCTTCAAAATTCAGTTTACGATGAAAAAACTTATTTGATATCGATACCCAAAATTTGACTTACATCCATTCATTTTTCTTTCAGTCTGTGGTTTCGCTTTAACCAGAAACAACGATTGCTTTTTAGTCTTTTGTGCCAACGTCCAAAGAGTCTGAGCTCCAGGACCATGGATTAGTTTTAAAGCTTTCATTACACCCAAGCAATGCCAGGCTACACTGCTAGTATGCAATAAACATCATAAACATAAATAATTATTTCTAAAAAACAATAAGAGGAAGACGAATGGAGAAAATTAAAAACAAGACAATGTTAATTGGTATATATGCTTTCCTTTAGGTTCCACTAAGAGGCAGTCGTATTATATTTTTTTACTTTTTTAATAAATGTAAGAAACAAGTTTCCATCATTTATTTGATAAATTCAGCAAAAAATTACGAATTCTTTGATTTTCATGATCTCCTCAGCACTTATTCATTAATAAACTGAATAGTGAGCATCTTATTTTCTTAGAAAACATTTAGAAGCTTACAGGAATTATCAGCATTATGCTCCTGGCACAAGTGTCTTGCAAAAAATTTTTTATGCTCCTGGCACAAGTGTCTTGCAAAAAATTTTTTATGCTCCTGGCACAAGTGTCTTGCAAAAAATATTGTCAGTTTCATGTAAGACAGGGTAAAAGAAAGGACATAAAACATGACATGACAATTAACACAAAAAGACCTTATCAATTACTGTGACACCTATAATTATCATCAATGGGGAGAGGAACTAATACCAGAAGAATTTAGAATCAATTTCCAATGTATCTTTGTTCAATCTAAGCCCCTTCAAAAGAAAAAAGATTTGAGGGAAGAAATTGGAAAAACAAATTTTGTAATTCATAGCACTCCATGTTAGCCCCAATTTTATATGCTTAACAGCATATTTCATGATGACTAATCCTGTTAAATAAATCTCAAACCAAGGCATACCAAATTTATGGCAACTATTTTGAATGAAACGATTCGAAGCTATAGTAGATAATACCACTTAAAACTAACCTTATTCCAGCCTGAAAACATCACTAAACATACCACATACCAAAATGGAGATCGCATTTTAAATGACACGTTTAAATTTGGTTAGAGAAATAAGATGAAGCTTGATTTATGCTTAGACTAAAACATCTAAACTCTTTATGTATTGCTGAATCCTTATACTGGTATTTACAGCTTGAAATCCTTATGACTGGATATATTGAGGCAACATGCAATGAAAACATTGTTTTGACTAGAAGAGGCATGTTACTATTGCAACATCAGTTTTACAACAATGAGTTTAAGAAATAAGAAAAGAAAAAGATGTCATTTAATCAGGTGTCACTGTAGCAAAAAATACATTTCCTGTCAATATCCTAACTACAAAAATTATTTTTTCACCGAATGTTTATGTTGAAACACTGGAGTTGTTTTATTTCAGAGGTCTGCAATATCGTAGCACCTTTCCTTTGCTTCATTTTGGTTCACTGCAGAATTTTTATATTCTGACAATATGCATGTTTTCTATTTTGCATTTTCGTATATGTTTTACATATCTGAATAATGTTATTTTGCAATGTACAAAAACTATTAACTCAGGCATTTCTATGTTGCTTGTATTTATTTCAAATTTTTTACTCTTCCATAAACTGGAACCACATCTTCGGAGTATCTTGTCTCTCAGGCATTAGATTTAATCTTAAAATCAAAAATGTTTTTCCTCTCGTTTTTGTTATCAATTTTCTTTCCAATTTTAGCATTTTCTACATTTGTATTTCTATTTTTATATTCATAAAAGCAATTTTCTATTATTTTTATAGTATATAGATGACTTGTAATCACAAAAAGATTATGTTCAATAAAATATATTTTATTGTATTTTGAACAGAATTTAAATTGACTGGAATTGTTTTTTTTTTCATTCAACTCTTCCAGCACAACATAATTCAGTTAATTAAGAAAGATTTCAAAAATAAAATATAGATTTATCAAACTTTATTTTACAAAAATTAGCTGATTTAAACTTTATTTTAAAATTCTTTACTCTTTATATATTTCAACATCTTTAGTTACTCTTTTTTTAAAACCCATTAGTTGGTATCAACACAGTTTTTTAAATTGTACTTAAAATAGGTTTAAGTGAAAGAGTTAATATAGTAGCAAAGATTTCATACCTGAAATTGATACACAATCATGATACAACTGTGGAAAGTCCTTATAAATTCCTTTGGTTTACCAGCATACTTTTGTCAATATGCAAAGAACAATAAAAGAACAATTCCCAAAATACTATGTTTTTCATACTTCTATAAAGTTTCATAAAAACATATAGAATAAAAAATTACATTTGTAAATTATTTACAAAAAACTAACGAATTAATCCTGAAAATTTGCTAAATGTCTTTAAAACATATCCCCAAGAAAATATTGAACAGTTAAAAGAATTTTATATGTTATTTGCATTTTGTCTTTACAACCTTCAGGAATTTAAATGCAATGTCAATACTCATCTATTAACCACTTGACTAGTTCTTTCAACAACCTGTATATCCTTTCCTTTCTCTCCACCTTTGCAACTGTTACCACACCAGTATTCCCATCCTTCTCTTGCTCCTTTCTAACTGGTTTGTCTTCCTCTTCACTCTCTTCTATATAATCTTTTTACTCTTATGTAGCCCCCTGCACATCAGTGGCATTACCACCTTGCTTGGGGTGATACGATTTTAAAAAAAAAATGGATAATTGATAATTTTCATATTTCATGTCAAAATCGCTATGTATAAGCATTCCTGACAATGTGTAGGAAAATGCATTTACTTGCACAGCACCTTCTTTTGAATTATTTACTGTTGCTCATACTGAAACTTTAGATGATAGGATGTTCAGCAATAAAACACTCATATCTTGTTTTATTGACAATCAGTAAAATTAAGACCTGCACATAAAAATCAATATTAAACAGCATGAACAAAGCTCAAAATGTCACAAATGCATTAAACTTTTGAAAATAACATCCAGAAGGCACTTGACTGGATTTTCCTTTGATATTTTCTATATATTTAGTTTGTAAGTCATGTCATTAAAGATTTTTCCTGTGTGTTAATTGCAACTTTGTAGCCCCTTTTCTTTACTCCATTATGATTTTCTGCAGAATTCATACATTTTGACAAAAAATGAGTTTTCTCTTTTGCATTTCTGTACGTTTTTACATATATGATTAATGTCATTATTTTGTAATGTAGAAAATCTATTAACTTAAATATTCCTATGTTCTTTGTGTTTATGTCAGATATTTATATTCTGCCATAAAATGTACCACTTTGGATTATTTTGTCTCTTTGATATTAGATTGAGAATTTCAATTGTTTTTCATTACTCAACATGATTCTTTGTATGCTGTCATCCATATATTCTTAAAGTGTTTCAAAACTTAATATTAATTGTGAGAGTATAAAATAGAAAATATATTCACTGTATGAATTTATTTATTGCAATGAAGATTTCATTCTTTTTGTAATCTTACATTTAGTTTTGACATCACGGGATGTTGATCACCACTGCAGTCAGTGCTTTGAGATACAGATTTTAGTTTCAAGATGGTATAATGATGGACAGATATAAAGTAGAGTTTCTTATCAAGATTAAAACAATTAACTGATATTCAATTCCATACATTTACAGACTACAGTATATGATAAAACCAGTAGCAGACAGAATCTGGACTGAGAAAATCTATGGCAAAAAACTTAGCCCAGTAAAAAAGTCCATTGTCAATTTGTTTGTTAAGTAACTGACCATAGTTAAGACAGGCAAAATGTTTGAAAAATTAAATTGAAGAAGTTAAAAACCAATGAACAAAGTAAAAGACCAGGACAAAATAATACGAACTGAACAATATATATGCTTTGGAATAAATCCCAGCATGCACCTGCATAAAATTGTTTTTAAATTATTGGAGCAGAGGTTTTTAGCAGTCATTTCTACTTCCACACAAACTAACACCCACCCACTTCACTCGAATGGATGAGTGCACTCATTTCCCTCCTTTTATCCCCAACTCTTTAGGGCCAATAAATATAAATGAGACAGATAAGTACTGACAATTAATTTTGCATTTTTCCAATTTTTTAATTTAAATATCACAAAATTTTTTCCCTCCTTTTTCAAATTTTGGCATTTTTTACATTTTTATTTCTATTTTTTAAATTTTCATAAAAGTAATTCCATTTTTTTTAATGTAGTTTAAAGACATTTAATCAGAAAAAGATAATAAAAATGAAGTAAAGACTAACATGGTAAATAAAAGTTTATTTGTGCTGATGAACACCATTTAGAGGGGCATTTTGCAACCACTGTACCAGTAAATACTAACACACACAAAGCTATATACAACCTTATGATTTCTTGAATTGTAATGAGATTTTCCATTTATGATTATGAAACACTTCTAAGAAAAATAACACTTGAGCACTACAATAGAGAATTTGATGATTTAAAATCTTATAAAATATTTAAATTAAAATTTTCAAAAATGAAAACAATTCTTGTAAGATTTTATTATACATGAACTTTTACATTAGAGTGTCTTTAACATATTTTGTAACTTACACAAAAATGTGCCAGTTAAGGTTTAAAATCTATTTTTGAAGATGCAATCTTAAAACTATAGTTATTAACAGGCAAATAGATTAAATTTAATGTTTTCAATAAAAAATCTGTACTTTGAACAGAATTTAAATGGATTGGAATTATTTTTTCTGGTTATCATTCAACATAATTCAGTTTATTAAGAAATATTTCAAAAATAAAATCTAGATTTGAGAAACTTTATTTTAGAAAAATTAGCTGATTTACACATTACTCTGAAATTCTTTACTTTTTATATATTTTAACAACTTGAAAGTTCTTATTAAACCCATTGAAAGAAATCGACACAGGTTGCTGATTTATGCTTAAAATTGGTTTCAGTAAAGGAGTTAACATAGCAGAAAAGATTTCATACCTGAAATTAATGCACAAACTTAACACTGTCATAAAAATTACATAAGCCTTACATGTGAAAAGTGTCTAGAACCTAACACAATCAACAAACTTGTGGCCATAGAGGAAGAAAAAGCAAAGGCTATTAATGCACAATCATGACACAATTGTATAAAATCCCTGTAAAATACTTTGATCTGCTTGTATACTTTTTTAAAAGTGCAATTACAATGCAGATAAAAACAATGCCCTAAATACAAAGTTTCTGATAATTCCAAAGTTTCATAAAAACATATAGAATAAAAAATTATACTCTTAAATTATTGAATATATAGGATTATAATAATTTTAAGAAAATAAGAATAAAGGCAGCACTTGTATGCCAATGAATAATTTAAGTAGAATGCAGTCTTAATGAAATTAATTAACATGATCAATTCACTAACGTGTTACCAAAGTTAGAAGCAAAATAGTTAATTTGAAATATTTTCTTATACTCAGAACAATTTTTTAAAACGACCACATTTATGGCATGAAAGATATATATAAAATGATCAAAAATAAATTAAACACAAAATTATCATTAAACTCAAGTAGAAATATTTACATCTAATGTACAAAAAATTAAATTATTAATTCTGTTACATTTAATAAAGGCTCATAGAATAAATAATTATTTTCTGAAACAAGATGATTATATCAGATTAAAGATAATTTATATAAAATAATAAATCCTATCTTTTTTATTATTGAGCTGCTTGTGCTTCATAGTTTTTTTACTTTTCTACACACAGTTGTAAGTTTGGTTCTTATTCTGACTTCATAGCCTACCATACATAAAATGTTGTTTTCATTAATTTTTAAATAAAATATAACTTTTACAAAAACCAATTAATCCTTAATATTACTAAATACTTTTGAAAAAATATACTCAAGTAAATATTAAATGTTTAAGAGATTTTAAATGTTATTTGCATTTTATATTTTTAATGGAGGAATGATCAGTGTCATACTTAACCCTGAAACACTAACCAGCAATTACAGTCATACCACTACTAACCATGGGTGTATCATATCCGATTTTGAAAATATTAAAAAAACTATTAAACATAAATCTTTATTTGAAATATTTTACATACTGGCATTTCATAATTTTTACTTGAGTTAAAATTATCAGGAACTGAAAAACATTATTTAGGTAAGAACATCAGGTACTGAAAATTTAATTAAATTGAAATTAAAATGGCGTCATTTACACTTGGTACTATATACCCATGGTTAGTGTTCTCGGGTTAATGTCAGTTTGTCTATGTATATGCATTCCTGACAATGTCTAGCAAATATGTTTATTTGCACAGTGTCTTTTTTAAATTTTTCACTGCTGGTCATATTGAAACTTTAGCTCATGAAATTCAGAAATAGAACACTCATTTTTTTATTGACAATCAGTAAAATTAAGAACTGCACATGAAAATCAATATTGTAGAGCAGGAGTGAAATTCAGAGTTCAAAATGTATTAAACTTTTAAAAATAACAACCAAAAAGCAATTGTATTTGAATGAATCAGATGAAAATTACCAACTGCACAAGCTTCATTACACAAAATAAAAGGGTTCATGACCAACCTTTACAAAATATGCAAAATGAGGGATCAGAGTTCAAATATTGACTGAGATAATTTGTTCACTTCACACTAATATCTTCAGTGTTTGAATATATTAAAAAACTCTGTAAAGGAATCTGCCTATTATTTTGCACATATAAATAAATGAAAATCCACATCAGCATGAATATATGACTATATTTCCTTCATGTACAAAAAACACTTCAACCAGTTTTATTGATTTCTTCTGTTTGCCTAAATTTCTGACAGACTTGTACAAAATTATTAATATTTTCTATGATGAAATCTTTAAAATTAGCAGTTTTATTTTAAAATCCATAATAAATGTAAAATATCAGACATACATCAGTCTATCTTTGCCTATACGGAATCTGAAATGATTTAACACACTATACTAAGAGACCCTGAAAAGAAAGATCCCTAATATTTTCCATATTTCAAATGACAATTAATATTTGCATGATACATGACTTTATTTCATTCAGGTGATTATTAATAGCTATTTATTGGTAAGAATTTGTTAATTCTTTTTAAATCCATAACATTTGCACAAGATTCACGCAATTAACAGCAGTGTGTGTTTGCATATGATGGATTATATATGACAACTGTACAACTGCAAATCCAAAAACTTAACATAAATAAGATTTCTTTTCCCTGTGTAGCTTTATGCAGCTCAAAAGTGTTGACATCAGCAAAAATGCAGATATGCAAATTTCACAAGTAATATACTTATTTCTGTTACAGATATGAACATGGTGCAGTATATCTGACTTTTCTACAAAAGACATCAATATAATTGGTATAGACGGTTTCCTACACTGTGTGTGTTCATATATAGTGTCACATTTGCTGTGATATTCAGATCTGCAAACTTAACAAAAATAAGATTTCTCTTCAGTGTGGGTTCACACATGACACTCCGAATTTGATATTTCTGTAAATGCAGTGTATATGACTACTCTCCAGAGTGTGTTCGCATATGGAACTCCAAATGTGACTTCCATGTAAATCCAAATCCACACACTTCACAAGAATATGGTTTCTCTCCAGTGTGTGCTTTCATATGACACACCAAATATGACTTCCGTGAAAATGCACATCCACAAACTTCACAAGAATGTGGTTTTTCCCCAGTGTGTGTTCGCACATGGAGCTTCAAAGTTGACATTTGTGAAAATGCCGTTCCACAAACTCGACATTGGTATGGCTTCTCTCCAGTATGTGTTCGCATGTGGCATATCAACTTTGTCTTCTGTGAAAAAGCAGATCCACAAACTTCACAAGTATATGGTTTCTCCCCAGTGTGAGTTCGTATATGGCGCCCCAAATCTGACTTCTGTGAAAATGCAGATCCACAGATTTCACAAGGATATGGTTTCTCTCCAGTATGTTCTTGCATATGGCGAACCAAATATGATTTTCGTGAAAATGCAGATTCACAAACTTCACAAGAATATGGTTTCTCACCAGTGTGAGTTCGCATATGGCGCACCAAATCTGTCTTCTGTGAAAAGGCAGATCCACATACTTCACAAGAATATGGTTTCTCTCCAGTGTGTGTTCGCATATGTCTCACCAATACTGATTTCTTTGAAAATGAAGACCCACAAACTTCACAAGAATGTTGCTTCTCAGTGACTTTTTCCATAGTATTCCATGAAAATGCTGATGTAGAGCTTACATGTACATGGTTTTTTTGTTACTTTTTTTACATGTAGCACATTATCTCTTCTTTTAGACTTTGTAAATCATAGACTTGTAATCATTGCAAATTACAAAATAGCATGCCCTCTCATACTTCTTTCAAATTTTCTTCATATATTACACAAAAACTGTAAAGAAAAGATAAAACAGGTATTGAAATACAGTTTTTGTAAGTAAATGTTCACATGGATACTTTTCAAAATGAAGATTCAGAAATATTACATGAACATTAAAGTATATATTTCCTCTTGACAAGAGTCTGGCTTCATGAATATCATGATGTTCTGTTCAGCAGAAAACCTGTGAAGCAAAAGCAATGACATATTTTAACAGAGATAGTGAACAATATATGAAAACAAATCATATTTCAACAGATACATTTAGCTATATATTAAAATTGAGATTATTAAGATCTGCATACACATACAACAATGAAGCAACCAAGAACAATCAACAAAAAAAAATCAATAGGTGTATCTTAGTTTTCTTTCTAATAATTTTAGTTGAAACAAAACATACAAGTTCAGAAAGATTTTCATGAAACATTTTTAAATGTCTACAAGATTCCCTTTTCCACTTGGAAACAAACTCAGTTTTCACACAAGACATGCAGACTAGAGCAGAGTTATTATAAATTGGATAAAATTCAGAAAAAACATTAACACTGGAAATTTTACAAAGAAAGATGCTTCTCTCAGTAATTTTATTTACTTATAAAATCCAAATTTCATTTTGTATGATACATTTTCAAGATATGTCTCTTGAGAAATTCTGGTTAAATTTTATCATGTTAAATACTATACAATCTTTATAAAAGGTGATTCATATAATATTGGGATGAAATATAATATGGAAGATGAATCTGACATATTTTTATGGAGCTTAATCATATGCTTCATTTTTTGGTTTTTGACTAACAGTATAGTATAATTAAAAATTTAGCACAATATTTTCAGCAATTATCTAATATTTTATAGAATTTTATTTAGTTTAGCTTTAGAGACTTATGTTTGAAAATGTTTTTTGAAGAATAAAAATAAAAAATTATAAAACACTTTCTTTTAAATACTTTTACAATAACAGAGAATGTATAAACTTAACAACCTTGCGAGAATGATGAAAGGGGAAATTTCAGAAAAGAGAGAGTTGATTAGCATTCCCCAATGATTCCTAAATTTAATCAATATTAGGTGTATGACTGAACTCTCACGAATTTCTAGATATTTCAGGAAAATGCTTGGATGGGGGGGGGACATAAAAAAATTGTTTTACGATGTTCTAAAAATAATTATTCAAAAAATGATTTCAGTCATTCATGAATAAGTTTGAAATTTTCATCAAAATCCGACCATTATTTGATTTTTGCAAGGATTTCCAAATTAATGTGGGCGAATCTGAAGTATCCTACCACCATGTTTTTCAACTTTTTTCAATTTTTCCACAGCAGTCCAATTGATTATTAACTATAGATTCTGATTATAAAAAATTTGGAAAAATTGCAATATTTAAACGTTAATCTAAATCTAAACTTATTTATAAATTGAACTTTGTGTGCGTGTCTGTTACCTATAGACTCCGAAATGACTGAACCGATTTTCTTGAAAATTTACACAGTTATACTATAACCATCTGCAAGTGTTCTTAGCTAGGTTTTGTGTGGAGGTACCTCCGATAAATATCGAAAAGCAATAATCGAAAAAATTGGGTTATAGAAGGAGTGGTTCGATTTTAATCAAATTTGATACACTCATAAACAAAGACATAAGAAACGATATTCTGAAATTTCAAGGTTGCAGTTCTTACAATAGTGCAGAAAATATATATATATATATAAAAGGCAAGATGTTTGTGTGTTTGTCTGTTTATCTGCCTGTATGTTTGTATTTTTCTGCCCTTTTATTTTAGTTTTTGCTTTGGGTTTGGCTCTAAGTAGGTATAATTGTAGTTCTTAGTCTCAGCCATACCATTTACTCAGAGGACTTAAGCCTTCAAAATTCAGTTTACAACGGAAAATACTTATTTGATATCGATACCAGGAAATCAAAATTTGACTTACATCCATTCATTTTTCATTCAATCAACGGTTTCACTTTAACTGGAAACAACTATTGCTTTTTAGTCTTTCGTGCCAACATCCAAAGAGTCTGAGCTCCAGGACCATGGATTAGTTTTAAAGCTTTCATTACACCCGAGCAACGCCAGGCTATACTGCTAGTGTATTGGAAATTGATCCTCCATTTTCAATCCAATTGCGTTGCGGTCACTTTGTTCATGTTAACCCTTTTGGGATGGGTTCTTGCCCTTTGGTTTTCGCCTTGAGGTCGATTTGTTTTTTGGGTTTTTTGGAACAAATTGTTGCTCTTGTTCTTGTCTTTCTCACGTTTTCTTCATTACTTACCATGGCATCTTCCTCGGAAACTCCAAAAATGGCTCTATTTAAGAATTTCGAAAAGGATTCAGTCATTGAATATGCACATACCCAAACACTAACCCTAACCCATTTAAATAAAGAAAGGTCCAAAAAAATTTTAATGTACAAATTTACAGTTTACGGTCGTGTCGTCCCAGCAAGTGTTTTCAAAATGGAGGATCGATTTACTATAGCGTTGTATAGTCTAGTGACGTTGTATGAGAAACTGACCCCCACCTCAAATTTGTTTAAATATTTTACTTTTCCCAAATTTTTTTTGATAATCATAAAGCTTGGGGGTTAATCAATAGGACTGCAGTGAAAAAATTGGAAAACGGTGAAAATAAACGTGGTGGTAGGATACTCCAGGTCCGCCTTAATGTAATGAAGTTTATTACAGTAAATGTAATTTATAAAGGTTTATTAAATGAAATAAACCCTTATAAAAATTTCATCACACACAGACGAAAGAAAAAAGATTTTAAACTAGCTACCTCCAAAATATTGCTATGAAACAGGATAGTATGAATAAAAAAGTTCATAAACTTAATAAAACAAACTTTTTCCATCAAAATATTTATATTTTTATTAAGAAAAAGAAAAATCAAAGCAATTTTTAATTATTTTTAAAAATTTTTGAATCCCTGCTAACATTTTCGAAATTTTGATAGAAAATGTTGTTTTATTTGAGTTAGCGGCTAAAAAAAAAAAAATTACGCCTTTATTACAATAGGTTACGTGGTAATGATGACACAACCCACTTTTTTCACGGTAACAAACACATTAATTTAAAAATTCTCGCAAAAATCAAATAATAGTCAGATTTGAATGAAACTTTCAGTACTCATTCACAAATGAATGAAATTATTTTTGAAATAATAATTATTTTTTTAAAATTTCTTGGTGAAAATATTTTTTTTAACTCTGTTACCCCCCCTCCCCCCCCCCTACGTAAATCCATGAAATTTTAATAAATTTTAATTAGCTGTAAAAAATTTTTTATTAGTTAAATGCAGGACTCATTGGGGCATATAAATCATCTATGTTTTTTATTCTAAAGTGGACAACCTGGCCGAAAATCTGCTCCAAAGAGTAAGATAAAAATGCAATAAATCTCTGATATAATTTAATTCGATAAACTTTTAATTGCTGGAATAAATAATAATTATTAAGGACATTATAGTCTGAAGAAAAAAAAATTTTCGTTTACTAATAAAATTTTGAAATAATTGTTTATATTTTTTATTTTTTTATTATAATAATTCATAAAAGCATTAAAAATATTTTAAAAACCTGTTATAAAAAAGTTGTTGAATTTCTTTTCTACTTAAGAATTGATTATCACATTGCCTATCGAAAATTGAAAAGTTTAATAAAAATCATTCACCCATTTTACTTTTAAAATAATTAAAAATAATTAAATTTTGGAAATTTTTATTAAGTACGGTGTTCCATAGGGATCGAAACGAGTTTCCGTAGAGGTCGTATTGTTTTTAGAAGTTAACAAGTGTTTGGATGAATTCCCCTTACATCGAAAACTAAACAAACCAAACTTTGATTCTAATTTCATTCTTTTTTTATTAAATTAAAATTATTCTAAAAGAAATTTAATTTTTTCAGAAAGCATATTAATAATGTAAGATAAATATGTAATATCTAAACATAAAAATATTTAATATTTCACAAAAATATTAATAAATAAACTTAGTTCGGTTATTTTAATTTAATTCTTTCTTTTAAAAGAAATTTAAATTTTTATTCATTCAGAAAGCACATTTTTATTTATTCAGAAAGCATATTTTATTTTTATTTATTCAGAAAGCATAGTCTGGCTATAAATCTAAACTAAAATTCTATAAAATATTATACTTGCTGAAAATATTATGTTAAATTTTTAATTTTACTATTTAGTTAAAAAACAACAAAAAAAATTTAAATTTCCAAATATTACGTTTTAAGCTACACGAATTTTTTGTCACTTTCGGTCGCCATCCAAACGTCATTCACACCTGCTACTTGTCAACACGTAATTTATCGCCTAGATAAGCGCTGATAAGAGGGCTACTATTATTAAAGAGTGATTTATTTCGTAAATTTCCCGACAGTAAGCACTTAATTCTTGTTTGAAATCAGATAAAGGTAAGTTTCAATTATAAAAATCAACTTAAATAACATTTCAAGGAGGTATATTTATTTTGTGCAAGATTTTTAAAACAGGAAATTTAGCTACTGTTTACATGTGTTGATTACTCAATAATGGCGGTAAATTTAAAAAAAAAATTTTTTTCAGCAGTTAAATTTGTGATTCCGAGCAATATAATTTCGGTTTGAACTAAACCAGGGTATTTTGCTTACTGTAATTAATAAATTTAATCTCTTGACTTTCAATTAAAGCTAAAATTAAAGCTTCAAGAAAACATTTTTATTTTTTAAAAATTAAATTTAAATTGAGGTATCGAAAATGAGCAGTAATTTTTTGTAGGTAGCTATTTTAAACCAAGATTTCGTACATAGAAAGATTTTTCAAAAGTTTTTAAAATAGTTAAAATTAATTTGATCTATCCTCATAATAATGAAGTTGAAATTTTGCCGATAAAACTTTGTTTTTATTTAGTTTTTGGGGGCCTTTATCTTTTTGCTGCTTTTTCAGCGAATTCGTGAAGGTACCACGGAAAAAGATATCCACTCTCCGGGTCAAGAACTACTGATTGATTGAATTAAAAACTTCAAAGCGAATATAAAATCCAACTATTAATTTTACTAATTTCATTTAAAAATATTATTTCATCTAAATATCCAACATTTAGGTGAATTCTTCCCACCATTTGTTTATTTTTTAAGAAGACGTATAGGAAAAAACAAAAACAAAAAATCAAATGAAAAACCATGATGGGAAACGTTAGTAAATAACGACTTCTTTTATGTAATTTTTCATTAAGTAATAATTTCTTTTTAAAATATTATTTCTTGAAAACATCCAACATTATGAAATCATAACTTGATTCATTTTCAGATTTTGTTTTATTTTGCTAACAGTAACATTAACAGAAAATAAAAAGAAATGAAAAATCATGTTAGGCACGTCAGTAAATAATTTATTTTTTTATCAAAATTATTTCTCTTCTTCCACTTACCTTTCTTTCAAAATTTAAACAAATCAAAAACAACACGTGATTTCTTTCTTTCTTTGTGTTTAAATGATTTTGGTTGTGACTCTTTTTCGTTCCAACCTGCCGAATTTTTACATTGTTCCTTCCAAGGGTCGAAATTGAAAGAAGTGTCACAAAGAATGAATTAAGAAAGAAAAAAAATCATTCAAAATGTGAAATTACTTTTGAGAAAATATTTTGCGTGAAAATGAAGGCTAAAAATTAATTAAACGGCGTCAGCTCAGATTTCGTTCCTTTTGTTTAAAATACCGAGAATTCTTGGCACTTACAGAAGAAGAGTTGTTGTAAATTTGATGCATTTCGTTTCTTCAAGGCCTCGGACACCGCCGGTGCTAATGACTTAGTGCTAAAAATGACATTTTTATGAATTTTTATATGAAATGCACATTGACGCCAAGTGATATACAATAAACTAAAACATCATAAACATAAATAATTATTTCTAAAAAGTCAATAAGAGTAAAACAAATGGAGAAAAATAAAAAGAAAGACAGTGTTAATTGCTTTGGATGCTTTCCTTTAGGTTCCACTAAGAAGCAGGCCTATTATATAATTTTTTTTTTTAACAAATGTAAGAAACAAGTTTTCATCATTTATTTTATAAATTTAGCAAAAAATTATGAATTCTTTGATTTTCATTGTCTGATCAGAACTTATTCATTAATGAATTGAATAGTGAGCAGCTTATTTTCTTAGAAAACATTTAGAAGCTTACAGGAATTATCAGCATTATGCTCCTGGCACAGGTGTCTTGCAAAAAATATTGTCAGTTTCATGTAAGACAGGGTAAACGAAAGGACACAAAACATGACATGAGAATTAACACAAAAAGACCTTATTAATTACTGTGACACCTATAATTACCATCAATGGGGAGAGGAACTAATGCCAGAAGAATTTTTAAATCAAGAAATGTTTTCATATGGTGCACTATCAAGCCAAAGTAGCTAAGATTTAATAAAATATCAGATTACTTTGAATACATTTTTACATTTATCAGATTACTATATGGCTAAAAAAAATAAAAATAAAAAATGGCTTTCAGTTTATATTCATTAAGTACTTGTAGGTATGCCTCCTTAGAAAATGTTCCCAAACAGTTTTGTCAAGAGAGATTTCATCTCCATGATAAAAATTAATAAAGTCACGTACAGACATCTGTATTTACAAAAATCTGCACAAAAAAAAAAAAAAAATTCAAAATACTTTCAAAAATATTTTAATGTTGACAAATTATAATAATCTTTGCCATTTATGATTAGTAAATATAGTTTTTATGTTGGAACAATATTGCCCTAACTGGTATAATTTATATACATAAATTTTCAATATACATTAAAAAATTGTTCTGATTAAAATTTTAAGAAGATGAAACAAGTCTTGCAAAAATTTATTATTATAAAAAAAAAAATTCCTTTTAACAATAGTGTCCATGTTTTATTGTATTTTTATTTTATAATTCAAAGCAAATTTAGGGTTACTGGGGCCCTGTTTTCCGAAAATAAACTCATCAAATTTTAAATAATATATATATTTTCTTAATTTAAAAATGTAATACCTGAGATAACAATGAAATTAAACACCATGATGGAGATAACTCAATAATTTATGAAATGTTATCATATTTTGTTTATTATTTATTTATATATTTTAATACCTTATTTTTCATAATATTCTTTATTAGTAATAATTGATATCATGATGGTTATGACATGGTAAAGTTACCATTTTTATATTTTCATAGTACTTTACATTCTTCATTACATAACTGTTTACACTTTTATTAATTTATTTAATTATAATCCAGTACCTGAAAGAATATATGCAACTATGTGTAGCAAAGAAAAGACTTTTGGGAATATTTTGTGGGCCTGAAAAAGGCCATTTTTATTTCTTCTATTGCCTCTTTAATTGTCCTAATTGCTGATTTCATTCTCCAGATACATGTCCTGCATAACATAGTCAGCACCAAATTTATATTTGTTCAATTGATAGATGTCAACTAAATCACTGAGATAGGAAATCTTATTAAACTGATTTACAAAACACATGATATAGCAGACTTAATTGCAGTTTATACTATCAAGTTGTTTTTTCAGCAGTTTTTCTTTTAATCATCTCACCCCAAGCAAGACCACTGTTGTGCAGGGGTTATATCGGGGAAAGTTACGAGAAAGAGGGGTTAGTTATAGGAAATGTCAGGAGGAGGGTAATAGATGAGGATACTGAGGATGTGGGTGGAGCAGATGGAAAGAGAGCATTTGAGAATGGATGCGAGTTAGTGTAATAGGAGATGTCTATTGACCTTACATTTAAATTCCTGAAGATTGTAGCTGTCGGGGAAGCAAGTATATGGAAGGGAAGGTGGGAAGTGCGTGAAAAGAAGCTGTTAGAATAGAAATTGTGGTTACACTTTATTGGTTTCAATTTAGAAGGGTGGAACCTAGTTGCTAATCTAGTAGCTTGTGGTAAATTCATATCTAGGGGGCACCAGTGATATAAGTTCATTGGAGCAGAAGCCATGAAAGCATTGAGAAGAGGCACAGGGAAGCCATGTCACACTGGTGAGAGAGCGACTGCAGCTGAGCTGCTAAGTCATTATCGATCACATTGCTGATTATCTGTTAGATTTTGTCAAAAACCCTGAGGTGAATAGCTGGGGCAGCAGTATTCAATACATGGACGGATGGTAGATTTATATATGTGCAGGATGGACACAGATGGGAAAAACTTCCTGGCCCGGCACAGTGAACCAAGCTTCTTGGCAGTGGAATTAGCAATGGATTATCTTGTTTTTTGTTTTTTTTTTTTCAAACAACAAATATTCACCTTGTTCATCAAAGTTTCACTTAATTTTTTCTACTAACATTTTTGTGTATACAAATTATGATCACAAGTCTAGACGTACACTAAAAATTTAATAAAATCAGATAATTTCCTGATTTTTGTTAAATTAATTTTTTTTATTTCTTTATCTTTAATATCAAAAATGTTTTTCCTTTTTTTGTTACCAATTTTTCCTTCCAATTTTAGCATTTTCTACATTTGTATTTCTATTTTATTTTTGTAAAAGCAATTTTTATTTTTATAGTATATAGATACCTTATAATCACAAAAAAGATAAAAAAAACAAGCGAATAGATTAAATTTAATATTTTCAATAAAATATGTTTTACTGTATTTTGAACAGAATTTAAATTGATTGGAATCATTTTTTTTTCTGATTATAATTTGACAAATAGTGAATTTTCTCTTTTGCATTTTCGTACGTTTTTACATATATGGTTAATGTCATTATTTTTTAATGTAGAAAATCTATTAACAAAGATATTCCTATGTTATTTGTGTTTATGTCAGATTTTTTTTTATTCTTCTATAAATTGTACCACTTTGGATTATTTGAGAATTTCAATTGTTTTTCATTACTCAACATGATTCTTTGTATGCTGTCATCTGTACATTTCCCAATGTGTTTCAAAACTTTATACTAATTGTGAGAGGATAAAATAGTAAATATAATCACTGAATAAATTTTTTTATTGCAGTGAAGATTTCATTCTTTTTGTAATCTTACATTTAGTTTTGATATTAGAGAGAGTTGATCACCCCTGCAGTCAGTGCTTTGAGTTGCAGATTTTAGTTTCAAGATGGTATAATGATGGATATATATAGAGAGTTTCTTATCAAGATTTTTAAAAAAATACCTGATATTCAATTCAATACATTTACAGACTACAGTATATGATAAAAACTGTAGCAGACAGAATTTGGACTGAGAAAATCTATGGCAAAAAACTCAGCCCAACGAAAAAGTTCATTATCAATTTGTTTGTTAAGTAACTGACTATAGTTAAGACAGGCAAAATAATTGAAAAATTAAATTGAAGAAGTTACCAATGAACAAAGTAAAAGACCAGGGCAAAATAATACAAACTGAACAATATATATGCTTTGGAATAAATCCCAGCATGCACCTGCATAAAATTGTTTTTAAATTATTGGAGCAGAGGTTTAAGCAGTCATTTCTACTCCCACACCAACCAACACCCACTCACTTCACTCAAATGGATGAATGCACTCATTTCCCTTCTTTTACCCCCAACTCTTTAAGGTCAATAGATATAAATGAGACACATGAGTATTGACAATTAATTTTCTATTTTTTTAATCTGAAGATCACAAAATTTATTTATTTATTTTTTGTTATCAATTTTTTTCTAATTTTGGCATTTTTTACATTTTTATTTCTATTTTTTTAAATTTTTGTAAAAGTAATTTTCTATTTTTTTTTATATAGTATAAATACCTTTTAATCACAAAAAATTAATAAAAAATTGGTTAAAGAGAAACATGGTAAGTAAGTTCATTTGTGCTGATGAACACCATTTAGGGCCGCATTTTGCAACCACTACACCAGTGAATACTAACTCACATAAAGCTGTATAAAACCTAATGATTGCTTGAATTGAAATGAGATTTTCCATTTATGATTATGAAATACTTTTAATAAGAATAACACTTGAGCACTACAATACAGAATTTGATAATTTAAATTCTCAAAATAAAATATATGAATTAAAATTTTCAAAAATGAAAACAATTCTTGTAAAATTTCATTATACATGAACTTTTACACAAGAGTATCCATAACATATTTTAAAACTTCCTCAAAAATATGCCACTTAAGGTCTAAAATCTGTTTTTGAAAATGCAATATTGAAAATATTGTTATTAACAATCAAACAGATAAAATTTAATATTTTCAATAAAAAAATGTTTCACTGTATTTTGAACCGATTTTAAATGGATTGGAATTGTTTTTTTTTCTGATAATCATTCAAAATATTTCAGTTTATTAAGAAATATTTCAAAAATAAAATATAGGTTTGTAAAACTGTATTTTAGAAGAATTCGCTGACTTAAACTTTATTCTGAAGTTCTTTACTTTTTGTGTACTTTAACAACTTGAAAGTTCTAATTAAACTCATTGAAAGATATCAACACAATTTGTTGATCTGTGCTTCAAATTGGTTTCAGTGAAGGAATTAATATAGCAGAAAAGATTTCATATCTGAAATTAATGCACAATCAATGTCACAACTGCATGAAATCCCTGTAAAATGTAATACATTAAAAAAAACTATGTAAAGGAATCTGCCTATTATTTTGCACTTATAAATAAATGAAAATCCACATCAGCATGAATATATGACTATTTCATTCATGTACAAAAACACTTCAACCAGTTTCTTCTGTTTGCATAAATTTCTGACAAACCTGTACAAAATTATTATATTGTCTATGATGAAATCTTTAGAATTAGCAATTTTATTTTAAAATCTACAAGAAAAAAATAGCATGCATACATCAGTTTATCTTTGCCTATATTGAATCTGAAATGTTTTAACACACTATACTAAGAGACCCTGAAAAGCAATGTTCCTAATATTTTCAATGTATGAAATGAAAATTCATAATACATGAACAGATGACATTATTTCATGCAGGTGATTGTCAGTAATAATCTGGCAATTATATTTAAATCCATAATCTTTTCACAACATTCACACTATTACCACTAATGTGTGTTGTCATATGATGAATTATATATAACAACTCTGCAACTGTAAATCCTAACGCTTAACATAAATAAGATTTCTTTTCCCAGTGTAGCTTTACGCAGCTCAAAAGTGTTGATATCAACAAAATTTCAAATATACAAATTTCACAAGTAATATACTTCTTTCCTGGTACAGACATGAATATGATGGAATATCTGTGAATTTACTACAAAGAGACATCAACAAAATTGGTATAAATGGTTTCCTATACTGTGTGTTCATATATAAGATGTCATATTTTATATGATATTCAAATCTGCAAACGTAACAAAAATATGATTTCCCTACAGTGTGGGTTCACATATGACACTCCAAATTTGATTTGGAGTGTGTTCGCATATGGGACTCTAAATGTGACTTCCATGAAAATCCAGATCCACACACTTCACAAGAATATAGTTTCTCTCCAGTGTGTGCTTCCATATGACGCACCAAACATGACTTCCGTGAAAATGCACATCCACAAACTTCACAAGCATGTGGCTTCTCCCCAGTGTGTGTACGCACATGGTGCTTCAAAATAGACATCTGAGAAAATGCAGTTCCACAAACTCGACATTGATATGGTTTCTCTCCAGTATGTGTTCGCACATGGTACATCAACCCTGCCTTCCGTGAAAAGGCAGATCCACAAACTTCACAAGTATAAGGTTTCTCTCCAGTGTGAGTTCGTATATGGCGCACCAAATCTGACTTCTGTAAGAATGCAGATCCACAAATTTTACAAGAATATGGTTTCTTTTCATTATGTGTTTGCATATGGTGAACCAAGTCTGACTTCTGTGAAAACGCAGATCGACAAATTTTACAAAGATATGGTTTCTCTCCAGTATGTGTTTGCATATGGCGAATCAAATATGATTTCCGTGAAAATGCAGAGTCACAAAATTCACAAGTATATGGTTTCTCACCAGTGTGAGTTTGCAAATGGCGCACCAAATCTGACTTCTGTGAAAATGCAGATCCACAAATTTCACAAGGACATGGTCTCTCTCCTGTATGTGTTCGCATATGGTACATCAACCCTGCCTTCCGAGAAAAGGAGGAGCCACAAACTTCACAAGGATATGGTTTCTCTCCAGTGTGTGTTCGTATATGTCGCACCAAATCTGACTTCTGTGAAAATGCAGATCCACAAATTGCACAAGGATATGGTTTCTCTCCAATATGTATTTGCCTATGGTGAACCAAATCTGATTTCTGTGAAAATGCAGATCCACAAATTTCACAAGGGTAAGGTTTCTCTCCAGTATGTTTTTGCTTATGGCGAACTAAAAATGATTTCCGTGAAAATGCAGATTCACAGAATTCACAAGTATAAGGTTTCTTGCCAGTGTGAGTTTGCCTATGGCACACCATAGCTGACTTCTGTGAAAATGCAGATCCACAAATTTCACAAGCATATGGTTTCTCTCCAGTATGTGTTTGCATATGATACATGAAACCTGCCTCCTGTGAAAAGGTGGATCCACAAACTTCACAAGTATATGGTTTCTCTCCAGTGTGAGTTCGTATATGGCTCATCAAAACTGATTTCTGTGAGAATGCAGATCCACAAATTTCACAAGGATATGGTTTCTCGACAGTTTGTGTTTGCATATGGTGAACTAAATCTGACTTCTTTGAAAATGCAAATCCACAAACTTCACAAGAACATATTTACTCCCCAGTATCAGTGCACATATAGTGCCACGCTAAATCTGACTTCTGTGAGAATGCAGATCCACATACTTCACACAAATGTGGTTTCTCTCCAGTGTGTTTTCATATATGTCCCATGAAAACTGATTTCTTTGAAAATGGAAACCCACAAACTTCACAAGATTATGGTTTCTCAGTGTGTTTTTCCATAGTATTCCTTGCAAATGCTGATTCACTGAGCTCACATGTACATATTTTTTTAATTACTTTTTTACATATAGCCCACTATCTCTTCTTTTAGACTTTATAAATCATTGACTTGTAATCATTGCAAACTACAAAATAGCATGCCTTGAAATTCTTCTTTCAAATTTTCTTTATATATTAGACAAAAACTGTAAAGATAAAACAGGTCTTGAAATTCAGTTTTTGTAAGTAAATGTTCACATGAATACTTTACAAAATGTAGATACAGAACTTTTTCATGAATATTGCAGCATATATTTCTCTTGTCAGAAAGTCTGGCTTCATTAATATCATGATTTTCTGTTTAGCATAAAACCTGTGAAGCAAAAGTAATGACATATAATTTAACAGAGACAGTGAATAATGTATGAAAACTATTCGTATTTTAACAGATACATCTAGTTATATATAAAGATTGAGATTATTGAGATCTGCATAGACATAAAAAAAATGCAGCATCCAGGAAAGATCAATCAAAATAAGTGTATCTTAATTTTCTTTCTAATAATTTTAGTTGAAACAAAACATATAAGTTCAGAAAGATTTTCATGAAACATTTTCAAATGTCTACAAGATTCTGTTTGCCACTTGGAAACAAACTCAGTTTTCACACAAGACAAGGAGACAACAGCAGAGCTTTTATTATATAAGTTGAATATAATTAAGAAAAAAACATTACCATTTGATATTTTACAAAGAAAGATGCTTAATGTAATTTTCTCAACAATTTCATTTACTCATAAAATCCAAATTTCATTTTGTATGATACATTTTCAAGATATGTCTCTTGAGAATTTCTTCTGAAATTTTATCATGTTAAATACTATACAATCTTTATAAAAGGGGATTCATATAATATTGGGAAGACATGTTCATATAAATATTGCCCTATTTTCACAAAAGCACCTTATCATAAAAGTAATTCAAAATATTAAATGCTAAATCATGTCTAATATAACTATGCAGATAGCGGTGATAGATTTACCTTCCAGTTTCACTGGCTGAAACCTAGCATTTTCAACAATTATGACTGCCTCCAATCAAGGTGTATAATATTCTTAACACTGTCATAAAACTTAACATGAGCCTAACACAACAAACTTGTTGCCATAGAAGAAAAAAAGCAAAGGCTATGAATCTTTCTTTGAATATTACATCACACCCAACCTAACACACTCAAGAAAAATGTTTCCTTAGATAAAGATAAAACCTATGAATATTTAAATGTTATACAATTTATCATAAACAATTCTAAATACAGGAATATAAAAGATTAAAAGTAGTTCACTGATTCTTTTACACTATTTATGTTAGACCTATTGCTCTCATTCTGTCACTGTGATAATTGCGGCAATGATGAGGAATAAATTCCAAATATAAATAATGACTGCTTCTAATCTCATAAGTTCAAATGAAAATTATATTTTAGAATTTTATTAATTGTTTCAATCTGTTTTAAATTTAACTTGGAATAACTTTTAAACTATTA
The DNA here is from genome assembly GCA_037127315.1 of Ascarosepion bandense. Lineage (NCBI taxonomy): Eukaryota > Metazoa > Mollusca > Cephalopoda > Sepiida > Sepiidae > Ascarosepion > Ascarosepion bandense. The sequence goes on from JBBBDQ010000764.1 coordinate 2,490,892, forward strand.
AATCTTGCATGCCAAATACATTTAAAAGACCTCATGGATTCATTCTCACTCCAAACACTTGCATCTCACTGACTATGATCACATGATGTTCTGAAGTATAAGACAATCATATTACCTATGCTTTATATGGAGCTGAGTGTATATTTGTTTTGTGATGCAACTAAAGATCAAGCTCTCCATTTAGGAAACAAAGGACAAAAGAGAAGTTAAGGAGTGATCCTGTCAAACACATTTCCTAAGTCTGAACTTCAAGCAGTTTCCATGAGTGCTATTGACTTGGAAAATCACCATTTGAGAATAAGTTGTGCAGCAGGTGCTGAGCTGACTGAAGAATGGTAGTGTGTCTTTTTGTCTTTATACATTGTCACCAAATCAAGTTTTGCGACAGTTCATTGGTTTCAAGAAGACTGGTTTGATGATAACAATTGTCACAATTTATGATAAATCTACCCTACAGAACAGAGCCCATGCCTCACTTGGTAAACACTGTTCCAGCAAAAGTAAAAGAACACTACTCCAAGTTAACATCATAGACCCAAACTTCTGAGTCACAGGTAAAATGACTGGTGGTATAACATGGCTATGTTCTTCAGATGGCAGTACTCTCATCAAAGTTTGCCAAAGAATACAGAACTGACAGGTGGAACACTTCAATGAGTTGCTCAACTATGTTAACCCAAGAGACTCCGAGTTGGCTAATCGCTTACCAACCCTATCTCTAGCCTAATCTTAACATACAGCTATCCTTTCAATGAGTAGTTCCATAAAGCATCTAAAGAACAACAAAGCTATTGGCCTCAATAATCTTACTGGAGAAATATTTAAATATAGGGGTTCAAAAGTCAATCATCAACTTCATTATTTGTATCTATTTCTGAAATGTGATAGTATTTACAGTATTTACATTATTTGGACTATTGTCCTCATCCTTGTAGCCATTTGTACGTTGTACGTTCTTGCCATCTTCAGGTACTAGGAGTTTCAAACCGAACCCTTTATTACAATCACTGAGGTATATCATTCTCATTCCTTGCAAAAAGCTTCAATTGGAAGTCATGAAATATCTCCCTCTAACCATGGAAGTTACTTGTTCACCACTGCTGTAGCCTGGTATTGAACTCACAACTCTCAGAGTCAAGTCAGGAACTAACCAACATCTTTATCCACTGGGTCATGTGTCCTTAAAAACAACAAGGATGAAGATAATAGTCTGAATAATGTAAATACTGTACCACCATTGTTTTATTTCTTATGTTTGTGCCCCAGCAATGGAGTCATGCAAACTTTCTTTTTCATGGTCTACAAATAAAAAGAGGAAAAATCTGATTGTTGAAACTACCATGGCATCTTAGTGGTGGCAGTAGACTCACTTTTCTTGTTAGTATTCTCCTTCAACATCTTTTCATAACAATTGTATATATCTTCTTTGAAATAATGTGGCTTTCGTAAAATTTGCAATAACACAGGCACAAAAATCTATAGATTGACTTCATCAATTTAGCTAAAGCATCATATACAGTGAAACAAGATATGCTCTAGTGCATTCCTGCTAAATGTAGATGCCCACCTAAATTTAGAGCCATTATCAAATATTTCCACACCAGTATGTATGCACATTTTGTATGTACAGGCAGTGACTTGGATGCTTTTAAAAGTGAATGAAGCAGTAAAGAAAGGATGTATCTTCAATCTTCTACAAAACGAGTACAACATTTTTTTTTATCCTTAATATACTGAAAATGCAGCTATTCCAAGGTTGCATCATGATGCCTTGCAATGCAAAACTATGTTACGCAATGAACCTAGATTAGGACTGGCCTAATGATGATAAACGTTTATTGAATGTTAGGTAGTTTGGTCCTAAATTTCCCATAGTTATCACTCTTATCTTTTGATAATGTCATGTATATATAAACATACTTACAAAACCGGCACAAAATAAAATTTCAACAATTCTTTTAATATATCGATGGAAAATGAATTGTAATAAGTTTTTCCATTTATAAAAAGTGAATGTAGTTTTTTAGTATTAACAGTATTGCCTAACTGGTACAATTTCTGTATAAATATATAGAGATTTTAAAGATTTAAAACTTTATTAATTTATTCTAATTAAAATTTTAAAAAGTGATAGCAATTCTTGTAAAAATTCAGTATTCGTAATCTTTTTTTCTTAAAGACAACAGTGTCCATAATGTTTTATTCAGAAAAGAAATTCTAACATTCGAATTAAATAATGCCTTAGTTTCATTGCATTTTTCATTTTATAATTCAAAGAAGATTTTTTTTTACTGGGGAGCCATAATTACAAAAAAAAGTAAATAAATAAAAATATTCTAAACAATTTGTATTTGATTCATGTAAATATTAAGCATCTGCAAATTTTATGACATTAAATAATTGCAAGGAATAATAATTATATAATATGTAATAAATAATCTTTTTGCTAGGAATCTTGAAAAAAATCTCTGGATTGCTGACCTTTGAAGTAGGTGATGACAGCTCAGTCATCAGTCATATTTACTTATCTCAGTTTTCAGAACTTAGATGTCACTTCTTTTTGCTTTGGCACCTCATTCACTGTAAAAAGAAAAAAAACAACATAGTTTGCTCTTAAATGTTCACAAATTTAATAAAAATAAAAGTTTTATTGTCAGAATGTTTATGTTAGTGAAGGTACCTACTTTTATTGATTTCATTTTTTTTAATAAAAGAAAAGCCTAACAACTCAAATGTGCTTAGACAGAACCTAGTCAGTCTCAAGCAAAACAAACAACGTTAATTTAAATATCTCTACTGATTTTTGATACCTAAATTTAAATTGAAGTTTTAAAAAATAAATTTTCTTGAAGCTTTACTTTTAGTTTTAAGTGAAAGTCAAGAAATTAAGCTTACTAATTCCATAAGCAGAATACGATGATGTATTTTTAAACCAAACTTACACTGATTGGAATGAAAGATTTTTCAGATTTTGAAAAACTTTCAATTTTTCATCCATTTTTCATCAATTGACACATTTTGTCAACAGAAGCCAAGTCTCGATTTTTAAAACTCTTGCAAAAACAAAATATACCTTGCTGACACATTATTTTATTCAAATTAGCAAATTTAAACTTAATTTAATTTACCTTAATCTGATATGAAACAAGTATTACTTGTTTACTAAATGAAATGTACTATGAAAGTGTTTCTTAATAATGGTAGCCTTGTTATCAGAGGTCATCATGTTATCAAAGGTGGTAATTGACGGAAGCCTTCAAAAAATTCTAAGTATGAAAGACAAATTTGACATAATTTTATGTAGCTTAATTGTATGGTTCATTTTTTGGTTTTTGTCTAAAAGTATAGTATAATTAAAAATTTAACACAATATTTTCAGTAATTATCTAATATTTTATAGAATTTTATTTAATTTAGCTTTATAGGCTGATGTTTGAATATGTTTGATGAAAAATAAAAATAACAAAGAAAACTTTCTTTTAAGACAATTTTACAATAACAGAGAATGAAATTATATAACATGATGAAGGTAACTCAATAATTTATGAAATGTTATAGCATTTATTAATTTTCATTCTGAATTTTTCATATTCTTGATTTTGTATCTTCACAAATTGTGAATTTCACAATTACTTATTTTTAACAAAATTAGGAAACAAGGAATTAAATTATAAAACGTGCTTTAAATTGAAATGTAGGACATAAAAAACATGGAAGTGAGATGAAAGAATTGTACCATGCCAAAAATGTTTATATAGTTTTTTTTACCATGTAAGGAGCACAACCTTTGAAGCACATAAGCTTTTAATGATATATATAGGTACCTTCACTGTTTTGGCATAAATTTTCGATAACTAAGTTTAAAATGAAATTTTTAAAATGAAAAAAAAAAACATTCTTGAAGATTTCCTTTTAGATTTAAATCAAAGCTTAATGATTAAATTTATTATTTACATTAAGTAAAAAATTCTGGCACATTTCAGATAGAAATTACATAGACTGGAAGGTCACATTCAATTTTGATTTCTTAAAAGTGGCCATTTTCTTAGTTTACAAATTTCTTAATATTAACAAAAATTCATCGATTTTAAAAATATTTAAAAAGATTTCTGAAACTATTTTAGTAAAATTAGAAAATTGAAAGTTAAATTAATCCGATTTTAAAGAAATATTACTTACTTATAACATAAAAAAGTAATATACGACCAATTATCAACGATTGGTCACATTTATCTGATTGAATGTTTGACGGATTGTTAAATGACAAGGCAATGTAAGGGAAGGGACAAAACTCTTAAATTACATAACCATTTCATAATAGTGGCAGTTTTAGTCAACCATACATGAAAATAAGGAACGTATTAAGCAAATAAAAAATTATTTTAAAAATACTTCGTCACCTCTACGTTTAATAATCTTTGCAATTTTGGACTTTCAAATTTTGTTTTCACTTAATTATTTATATAAGCTCCAGGGAACAAACAAATACAGAAATTTACAAGATTTTAAACTATTATTATAATTAAAATGTAAAAAACTTGAAAAGAAATTCTTGTCAAAATTCATTATTCATCAAAAAAATTTTATTTCTTCAAGTAGTTCTTCATATTACTTATTTACAAAAGCAATTAGAAGCTTCCCGAATTAAGTAATGTCATAGTTTTATTGGATTTATTCTTTTTCAATTCAGAGCAGATTTTCATTTAGTTGACACTAATTAGAAAAAAAAAAGTAGGTGATTTACAATCTTGAAAGACTAATTGTCAGGGAACAGAAAGGTTATGTGCAAATTTTATGAAATTAAGTGTGTGTGTGTGTGGGGGGGGGGATAACACATTTAAAAAAAATTTTTTTTAAATTTTTTTTAAATTACATTCATTTGGTAATACATCCTGAAAATTTCATTAAAATCAGAGAATTATTTGATTTTTACAAGAATTTCCAAATTAATGTTTTCTGCGGAAAAAAGAATCAATGTTTATAGTTAAGAGTAGGCAATGACGTCAACAAAACAAGATTTTAACCAAAATTTTGAATGTGTTAGAAAGGATTAAAAAAATTTTTTCAAAAAACAAATAAAAAATACGTTGGCCTTTCTTCTGAATAATAACATGAACATTTTGATGATAAAACTTTATTTTCGTTAAGTTTGTGGTCTTTTTCATTATGCTACACTGTTTTTTCCGCAAATTACTGAAAGTACCTAGATATATCACGTATGGCCACCCATAAAAAGAAAATAGTGAAAAGTTTTAATTATTTTAAAAATCTAAATGCTCAATTATTTGCATTAAGCTTTTCAGTTTTCGATTAGTAAATATAGTCTTCACATATAAACTTAATAACCTTGCAAGAACAATGAAAGGAGAAATTACAGAAAAAAAAATGAGGAATGTTGATTAGCATTCCCCAATGACTCCTAAAATTAAATCAATATTTATGGGCAAAGTCTCACTTATTTTTAGACATTTCACGAAAGGGGGGAGGGGGACATATGTAAAAATAATAAGTTTTACCAAGATGTTTTCTAAAATTAATTATTTAAAAAATGTTTTGTCTTTCATGAATTGAATAAGTTTTGAAATTTTCATCAAAATCCGACCATTTTTTGCAAGGATTTCCAAATTAATGTGTGTTTCACCGGCAAAAAAGTGACTTGCGTAATTCCATTTGCCGTAATAAACCCTTGTAAAAATTGTGTCACACACAGACGAAAGAAAAAAAAGATTTTAAAGCAAGATTTCGTACGTTAGAAAGAATTAAAAAATAAAATGGTTTAAAAATAATTAAAAAATACTTTGATCTGTAATCCTCTTAATGAACATTTGGCCAATAAAACTTTATTGGGGGGGTTCTTTTTTATTTATGCCGTTTTTTCAGCTAATTGGTGGAGGTACAACGAAAAAAAAAAAAAAAAGAGACATCCGCTCTCCGGTCAAGAACTACTGAGCGACTGAATTAAAATAAAAACTTCAAAGCGAAATAAAATCCAACTCCTAATTTTACTAATTTCATTTTTAAAAAATAATGTCATTTTTTTCTAAATATTCAACATTTAGGTGAATTCTTCCCAACATTTGTTTATTTTTATTTTTTTTATTATTTTTATTTTATTTTGCTAAGACGTATAGAAAAAAACAAATGAAAAATGATATGGGGTACGTTAGTAAATAACGATTTCTTTTTTTATCAGGTAATTTTGCTTTGACTAAGAATTTCTTCTAAAAATATTACTTCTTGAAAATATCCAAGATGAAATCATAGCTGAATTCATTTTCATATTTGTTTTATTTTAGTAACAGTAACATTAACAGGGAATAAAAAGAAATGAAAAATCATGTTGAGGTACGTCAGTAAATAACGATTTCCTTTTAAAAATTATTTCTCTTCTTCCACTTACCTTTCAAATCAAAATATGAAATGAGAAAAACAAACAAAAAAACGTGAATTCTTTCTTTCTTTGTGTTCAAATTATTTGTTGTGATTCTTTTTTGTCCAACCTGCTGAATTTTTATATTGTTCGTTCAATTCATATGTCAGGAAGAATGAATTAAGAAAGGAAAAAAAATCATTCAAAATGTGAAATTACTTTTGCTTAAAAATGAAGGCTAAAATTAATTAAACGGCGTCAGCTCAGATTTCGTTCCTTTTGTTTAAAATCCCGAGAATTCTTGGCACTTACAGAAGAAGAGTTGTTGTAAATTTGATGCATTTCGTTTCTTCAAGGCCACGGACACCGCCGGTGCTAATGACTTAGTGCTAAAAATGACATTTTTATGAATTTTTATATGAAATGCACATTGACGCCAAGTGATATACAATAAACTAAAACATCATAAACATAAATAATTATTTCTAAAAAGTCAATAAGAGTAAAACAAATGGAGAAAAATAAAAAGAAAGACAGTGTTAATTGCTTTTATATGCTTTCCTTTAGGTTCCACTAAGAAGCAGGCCTATTATATTATTTTTTCTTTTTTTAACAAATGTAAGAAATAAGTTTTCATCATTTATTTTATAAATTTAGCAAAAAATTATGAATTCTTTGATTTTCATGGTCTTATTAGCACTTATCAATAAATTAAATAGGCCTGCATTTTAGTGAAACCTAAAGGAAAGCATTCATAGCAATTAACACGATTTTTATTTTTATTTTTTCTGTTTGTCTTACTTAGTCTTACTGATTTTTTAGAAATAATTATTTACGTTATTTTTCTTAAAACTAATTATTTATGTTATTTTTCTTAGAAAACATTTAGAATGTTGCAGGAATTATCAGCATTATGCGCCTGGCACAAGTGTCTTGCTAAAAATATTGTCAGTTTCATTTAAGACAGGGAAAAAAGAAAGGACACAAAAAGGACTTATCAATTATTGTGACACCTATAAATTATCATCAATGGGGTGAGGAACTAATGCCAGAAAAAAATTAGATTTAATTTCCCCTACAGCTAAGTTAAAACATTTCCCTTCCAAAAAAAAATTTGATGGAAGATATTGGAAAAACAAATTTTTGCCTTGTAATTCATAGCACACAATGTTAGCCCCAATTTTATCTACTTAATTGCATATTTCATCATGAGAACCTGACTAATCCTGTTAAATTTGTCACAAACCAAGGCGTACCAAATTTATGATAACTATTTTGAATGAAACGATTAGAAGCTATAGTAGATAATACCACTGAAAACTAACCTTATTCCAGCCTGAAAACATCACTAAGCATGATGACTTCATCACATACCAAAATGGAGAGCTAATTTTAAATCAGACACATTTAAATTTGGTTACAGAAATAAGATGAAGTTTGATTTATGCTTAGATTAAACATCCAATAGTGTTTTATGTATTGCTGAATCCTTATACTGGTATTTATAGCTTGAAATCCTTATGACTGGATATATTGAGGCAACATGCAATGAAAACATTGTTTTGATTATGAGAAACATGTCACTGTTTTACAACAATTAGTTTAAGAAATAAGAAAAGAAAAAAAAGTCATTTAATCAAGGTGTGACTGTAGCAAATAATTAATTTTCTGTCAATATCCGAACGACATCCACAACTTTTTCTCTGAATATTCATGTTGAAATACTGGACTTGTTTCATTTCAAAGGGCTCAGAGTCTGATGTAATGGGGGAGCTGATTCAGCACTCATTATAAAATTAGCTCTATTGATGAGAAGATTCTTTCATGTTTCATTGAACTGATTCATGATACTTGCATTCATTTGAATAAATCTATTTTGCTCCTCTGCTTATTCTAATATAATTCTGCAATGAGCTCTAATCATGAGTTTCAATAGTTTCATGATACTTGCATTTATCTGCAATATATTTAAACAATGACCACAGATATTTTTAAACTCTACTATTTTGCACAGTGTCACTTCCTTCTTCATACATTTCTATTTTTTGCATGTTCCCTTTGCTGGATTTTTCTTTGATATTTTCTATATATTTAGTTTGCACATCATGTCATTAAAGAGTTTTCTAATGTGTTAATTGCAATATTGTAGCCCCTTTTCTCTGCTCCATTTTGATTCACTGCAGAATTTTTATATCCTGACAATGAGCAGGTTTTTTTATTTTGCATTTTCATATGTTTTTACCTATACAATTAATGTCATTATTTTGCAATGTAGAAAAACTCGTAATTTGAACACAAGCAACATAGAAATGTCTATGTCAGATTATTTTTTACTCTTCTATAAACTGTACCACTTTGGATTATTTTATCTCTCTGACATTAGATTGAGAGTTTCACTTGGTTTTCATTACTCAACATGATTCTTTGCATGCTGTCATCTGTACATTCTTCAATGTGTTTCAAAACTTCTATACATTTACAGACAACAGTATATGATAAAAACAGTAGCAGACAGAATCTGGACTGAGAAAATCAATGGCAAAAAACTCAGCCCAGTGTTCCAAACTTAATATTAATTGGGAGAGTATAAAATAGTAAATATAATCAGTGAATAAATTTGTTTATTGCAGTTAAGATTTCATTCTTTTTGTAATCTTACATTTAGTTTTGACATTATAGGGAGATGATCACCCTTGCAGTCAGTGCTTATGCATGCTTTTAGTTTCAAGAAGGTATAATGATGAATATATATAGTTTTTTTTATCAAGATAGAAAAATTAACTGACATTCAATTCCATACATTTACAGACTGCTGTACAAGATGACAACATCTGGACTGAGAAAGCCTATTACAAAAAACTCAGCCCAGTGAAGAAGTCTATTATCAATCTGTTTGTTAAGTAACTGGCCATAGCTAAGAAGGGCTAAATTCTTAAAAAATTAAATTGATGAAGTTATCAATGAACAAAGTTAAAGACCAGGGCAAAATAATACAAACTGAACAATATAAATGCTTTATACATCAAAACTAAACAAAGCAAATAAGATAACCATGGAAAAATTGTGCTCACATGCAAAAGGGATACAGTATCGGTATTGTAATGTTCTTACTTCAAGAAACCAACAAAAATATATTAAAAGAGATCAAGAAGTGGCTCATTTGAACTGCCTTTGAATATATCCCAGCATGCACCTGTACAAATTATTTTTAAATTTTTGGAACAGGTGTTCTGGATGAGTTCTCTCATTTTCTCTCTTTTTTTCTTATTAATTTTTTTCCTATTTTGGCATATTTTACACTTTTATTTCTATTTTCTTATTTTTGTAAAAAACAATTTTCTATTATTTTTTTAATATTATAGAGTATAAATACCTTTTAATCACAAATAGACAAGCAAAAATGAGGTAAAGGGAAACTTGGTAAGTAAAAGTTCATTTGGGCTTATGAACACCATTTAGGGCCGCATTTTGCAACCACCACACCAGTGAATACTAACTCACATAAAGCTGTATAAAACCTTATAATTTCTTGAATTGTAATGAGATTTCTCCATTTATGATTAGGAAATACTTTTAATAAGAATAACACTTGAGCACTACAATACAAAATTTGATGATTTAAAATCTTATTAAATATTTGAATTAAAATTTTCAAAAATGAAAATAATTCTTGTCAAATTTCATTATATAGGAACTTTTACATGAGAATGTCCATAACATGTTTTGAAACTTACACAAAAATGTGATACTTAAGTTTTAAAAACTATTTTTGAAAATATATTTATTACAAGTAAATAGATTAAATTGAATAGCTTTAAAAAATGTTTTCATGTATTTTAATCATAATTTGAATTGATTAGCATGTTTTTTCCCAGATTATCATTTAACTCTTGCAGCACAACATAATTCAGTTAAGAAATAATTCAAAAATAAAATATAGATTTGTGAAACTTTATTTTAAAAAAATTAGCTGATTTATACTTTGCACTGAAATTCTTTACTTTTTACATGTTTTAACGACTTGAAAGTTCTTATTAAACCCATTGGAAGGTATCAATACAGTTTGATTTATACTCAAAATTGGTTTCAGTGAAGGAGTTAATATAGCAGAAAGGTTTTCATACCTGAAATTAATGCACAATCATGACACAACTGCATAAAATCCCTGTAAAATTCCTTGATCTGCCAGATGTCAAAATGCAATCAACACGCAGATAAAAACAATGCCCATACTACTATGTTTTTGATACTTCCACAAAGTCTCATTAAAACATAGAATAAAATATTATATTCTTAAATTATTGGATGTATAAAATTATCATGATTTTAAGAAAATAAGAATAAAGGCAGCACTTAGATGCCAATGAATAATTTAGGAAGAATTCAATTTTAATGAAAGCAATTAACATTACCAATTTAATAACCTGTTACCTAAGTTAGAAGCAACATTATTATTTTAATATATTTTCTTAAATTCAGATTACTTTTAAAATGATCACATTGAATGCACTGATATATTTTATGGCATGAAATATAAGAAAATAATACAAAACTAAAAGCAACGAAGTAAACATGAATGTATCATTTCATTAAAAACAAAAATAACTACTTCTAAGTCTAATAAAAAATTTATAAGATGAAAAAAAATGATAAATTAAGAACTGTAGACAGAAATCAATTTGTAGAAGAGTAAATCTCAAAATGTATTAAACTTTTGAAAATAACATCCAAAAGACACTCATGTCTGAATCAATCAGATGAAAAGTACCAACTGTACAGGCTTCATTACACAAAATAAAAGGGTTCATAACCAACATGTACAAAATATGCAAAATGAAGGAGCAGAGTTCAAATAATTTGTGTTCGCTTTACACTAATATCTTCAATGTAAGAATACATTAAAAAGCTTGTAAAGGAATTGGCCTAATATTTTGCACATGTAAATAAATGAAAATCCACATTAACATGAATATATGACTTTATTTAATTCATATACAAAAAACACTGCAACCAATTTTATTGATTTTTTTTGTTTGCATTTTGTATGTAAAAATTTCTAACAGACCTGTAAAACATTAACACATTGTCTATGATGAAATATTTAGAATCAGATGCTGTATTTTCAAATCCATAATAATTGTAAAATATCATGCATACATCAATGTATCTTTGCATATAATGAATCCAAAATGTTTTATTATATTAAGAGACACTGAAAAATGAATGCTCCTAATAATTTCCAAATATGAAATAAAAATTCCTATTTACATGATACATGAACATATAACATCTTATTCGTAAGAATTTGTCAAGTATTTTTAAATTCATAACATTTACATAACATCATTTACACAACTGTCACCAGTGTGTGTTTGTATATGATGGATCCTTTGTGACAACTGTGCAAATGCAGACCCTAACACATAACACAAATAAGGTTTCGTTTTCCTGTGTAGCTATATGTAGCTCAAAATGTTGACATCAGTAAAAAATGCAAATATGCGAATTTCACAAGTAATATACTTCTATGTGGTAGAGATAACATGATGCTGTATATTTCACTTTCCTACAAAAGAGACAAAAAGAAAACTGGTATATATATGTTTTCCTATACTGTGTGTGTTCATACATGGAATGTCACATTTGATATGATATTCAGATCTGCAAATATCACAAAAATATGATTTCCCCCAGCAAGGGTTCGCATATGACATTTCAAATTTGACGTCTCCAGAAATGCAGAGTATATAGTCACTTACAAGAGTGTGTCCGCACATGAGATTCTAAATGTGACTTCCATGTAAATCCAGATCCACAAACTTCACAAGAATATGGTTTCTCTCCAATGTGTGCTTGCATATGGCGCACCAAATATGACTTTCGTGAGAATGCACATCCACAAACTTCACAAGAATGTGGTTTTTCACCAGTGTGCGTTCGCATATGGTCCTTCAGATTTGACTTCTGCGAAAATGCACATCCACAAACTTCACAAGAATATGGCTTTTCTCCAGTATGCGTTCGTACATGGTCCTTCAAATTTGACATTTGTGAAAATGCAGATCCACAAAATCGACACTGATATGGCTTTTCTCCAGTATGTGTTCGCATATGATTCATCAAATCTGCCTTCTGTGAAAATGCAGATCCACAAACTTCACAAGTATATGGTTTCTCTCCAGTGTGGGTTCGTATATGGCGCACCAAATCTGACTTTTGTGAAAATGCAGATCCACAAACTTCACAAGGATATGGTTTCTCTCCAGTATGTGTCTGCATATGGCGCAGGAGCAAATCTGACTTCTGTGCAAATGCAGCTCCACAAACTTCACAAGAATATGGTTTCTCTCCTGTGTGTGTTCGCATATGGCGAACCAAATATGACTTCCGTGAAAATGCAGATCCACAAACTTCACAGGAATATGGTTTCTCACCCGTGTGAGTTCGTATATGGCGCACCAAAACTGACTTCTGTGAAAATGCAGATCCACAAATTTCACAAGGATAGGGTTTCTCTCCAGTATGTGTATGCATATGGTGCCGCACTAAATCTGACTTCTGTGAAAATGCAGATCCACATACTTCACAAGAAAATGGTTTCTCTCCAGTGTGTGTTCGCATATGGCGAACTAAACATGACTTCTTTGGAAATGCAGACCCACAAACTTCACAAGAATACGGTTTCTTGACAGTGTGTTTTTCCATAGTATTCCATGAAAATGCTGATTCACTCACTTATACATCATTTGTTTCTAGTATCTTTTTACATGTAGCACATTAACTCTTAATTGTTTTAGACTTTGTAAATCATTGACTTGTAATCATTGCAGACTATGCAATAACATGCCTTCAAATTCTACTTTCAAATTTTCCTCATATGTAACACTAATACTGTAAAGACAATAAACTGGTTTTGAAATACTTTTTTTTCTAAGTAAATGTTTGCATGGACACTTTTCAAAATGTAGATACAGAACTTTTACATGAACACTGCAGCATATATTTCTCTTTTCAAAAGTCTGGTTTCATGAATACCATGATTTTCTCTTCGTCATAAGACCTGTGAAGCAAAAGTAATGACATATTTTAACTGAGATAGTGAATAATATAGGAAAACAATTCATATTTTAGCAGATACATTTAGCATTATATTAAGGCTGGTTGTGATCTGCATAGACATATAATAATGCAGCATCCAGGAAAGATCAATAGGAAAAAAAAAATCAATAAGTGTATTTTAATTTTCTTTCTAATTTTATTTAAAACAAAACATGCAAATTCAGAGGTATTTTCATGAAACATTTTCAAATGTCTATGAGATCCTATTTTCTACTCACAAATTAATCAGTTTTCACACAAGACAAACAGCAGACCAATTATGAGTTGAATAAAATTGAAAAATGTTCATTTAGGCATGAAACTTGAAATGAGGCAAACAACATTAAATTTAAGGCATAATCACAAAGTGAGGTTTTGTTATTTTTTCTTTAATGAACAGAGAATGAGGAATTCATTACAAATATCAAGTAATAAAGAAATTTTGTTTTTGTCACAAAATGTATAACATAATAGAATGAAAATATATCTGTGTGCTATTAATAAAATATTTCTGACATAAAATCAATCTGCAACAGCTCTACAGCAACAAAGATGGTTTTAAAAGTGATATTATAAAAAGTTGTTTACCTTCAAATAGTCATAATATACATCAAGAAATCATTCAGGGAAATGAAGAAATACAAAAAAAATAAAATACTGGGCTTTCAAAATATGAAAAAATCAACTAGGAATTTGTTATGCATAAAATAAATGACAAAAATTATTTATAAAAGTTATCATTTGAAATTTTAGAAAGAAAGATGCTTAATGTGTTTATCTTAGTGATTTCATTGACTCATAAAATCCTAACCTCATTGAGTTTGAGACATTTTCAAAATATGTACCTGGAGAAATTAACTTTTATCAAATTAAATTTTGCAAGGAAAGATGTTTCATGTGATTACCTCAGTGAATTCCTTTACTTATAAAAGCCTAACCTCACTGAGTTTTCCAAAAGTGAAAAATAGATCAATATAAAGAGTGATTCCCATAATATTGGGAAGAAATATCTACACAAATATTGCCTTCTACAAATTGTTTATATTTTCACAAAAGCACCTCATCATAAAAGTGCAAGAATGAAGCATTACCACTGGATATCAACACAATGAAAAATATCTTTGTGCCATTAATAAGAAAATTCTGATATAAAATCAATCCGCAACAGCTCTACAGAAATAAAAATCGCTTTGAAAGTGATATTATGAAAAGTTGTTTACCTTCATATAGTCATATACATCAAGAAATCTTTCAGAGAAATGAAGAAATACAAAAAATAAGACCCAGGCTTTCAAATTCTGATACAAATCAACTACAAATTGGCTATGCATAAAGTTTTTAGTATTTACTAAATTATAAAAATTCTTTACAGAAGTTACCATTTGAAATTTTACAAATAAAGATGCTTAATGCAATTATCCCTGTAATTTCATTTGCTTATAAAATCCTAACCTCATTGAGTTTGACACATTCAAGATATGTCTCTTGAGAAATCCTGCTGAATTTTTATCAAGCTAAATAACTATAGGATTTATATAAAAAAATGATGCATATAATATTTGAAAAAAGTTCATATAAATATTGCTCTGCTTTGACAAAAGCATCTCATCATAAAAGTATTTTTTTTTAATCATATCACCCCAAGCAAGGCAGAAATGCCACTGATGCACAGGGGGCTACTTAAGAGTAAAAACATTGGAAAAGAGAAAGCCGGAAACCACATCCTAAACAGGAAACAAGGGATGAGCCTCTTCGAGTGTTCAGAAGATGTGGGTGGAGTGTGAACCAGGCGATAATTTAGTCTATCTACTCCAATTGAGAAAAAAAAAAAGAAAAGAGTCAGAAGATTGGAAAAGAGAAAGCCGGAAACCACATCCTAAACAGGGAACAAGGCATAAGCCTCTTCACCTGTTCAAAATTAATATTAAATGGTAAATTATGTCAAGTCTGATTGTGTAGACAGCAGTGTTACATTTACCTTCTGGTTTGATTGGCTGAAACCTAGCAGCTTCAACAATTATGACAGATTCAAGGTGTATAATATTTCTAACACTGTCATAGATCTTAAGAGATGCCTTACAGAAGGAAAGTGCCTAGAGCTTAACACAGTCAACAAAATTGATTCCTTAGAGGAAGTAAAGACAAAACCTATGAATATTTCAATGTTATCAGTTATAAATAATTTTGAATAAAGGAATATAAAAAAAGATTAAAAATAGTTTACTGGTTCCAATACACATTACAATTATTATCTATATTATTTTTCATTAGTGCTATTGTGCTTATTTTGTTGTTGTGATAACAGCAGCAATGATCAGGAAAAATGTCTAAATATGAATAATGGTTAATGCAAATCTCATAAGTTCAAACAGAATCTGGCTAAGTATGGTTGACCAGAATTGACATAAATTTATAACATCTACATGAACCTTTCATAAAGAGAACAACCCTTGAAACATGTAACCTTTTAATGATATAGCAGTTATGGACTACCATAAAATTTAAAAAAAAAAAAAGACAAATATCAGTGCATAAAAAATTTTTATTTTAAATATTTTGATGCATGAAGATTTGTACCAACCATTACAATTTTCAATTAGTAAATACATTTTTCACATATAAATTTAATAGCCTAATTGGAACAATGATTGGAAAAAACTTTTAAAAGATTTTTCAAACTTTATAAATTATTATAATTAAAAAAATAAAAACAATTCTTGTAAAAATTCATTACTGATTGAAAAATTTTTTCTCTTCTGATTTTGATATTCTTCTGCTCTTTTGTAAAAGCAATTAAAAGCTTATCTGAATCAAAATGGCATAATTTTATTTTTACTATTAGGAGCAAATTTTCTGAAAAGGAGCCACTGCTAGAAAAAACAATGGTGATTTATATTTCCCAAGTCCCACATTTAACTAATAAAAAAAAGTTCAAGAACAGTAGTCAATTTCTAGAAATTTCAGTAAATTTAATTAGAGTGGGGGAACATATGTAAAAGAAAAAATATTACCAAGAATTTTAATATTAATAATTTCAAAAATAATTTCAGTCATTTGTGTTTAAGTCCTGAAAATTTAATCAAAATCTAACCATTATTTGAATTTTTCAAGAATTTTCAAATTAGTGTGTTTTCACCAACAAAAAAGTGAGCTGTGTAACATAATGTTCGCCGTAGTAAACTCTTGTAAAAATTGGGTCAGCTGCTGATGTAAACAAAATATTTAATAAAAATTTTCAACGTGTTAGAAAACATTAAAAAATTTAAAACATAATTTAAAAACATACTTTCCATTTTTCCTATTAATAACAACAAACACTTTAGCAAAAATCTTAGTTTTATTAAGTTTGGGGACTTTTAACATCATGCTATACAGCTTTTTTTTGGGGGGGGGGGGTTACAGCAAATGAGTGGAGGTGCCTAACCAAAAATGATATTGAAGTTCTGCAATCAGAGATTTTCTCACAAACTTTTCAAAATAACACTGAAATGAATCAAGTAGAAACAGCAGCAGTACACATGAACAGAAATGTCATATTTAATTGTAAAAAAAGATTTTCATAAATATAAAAATTTGGAGGTAATATATGTTGCTCAGCATTTCTTAAACTTTGCCTTTTACATCAGTACCTCCACTCATTTGCAATAAATAACTTTTAAAAATAAATTTTTAAAAATAAAAAAATTTTCTTGAAAGTTTTAGTTTTTGTTGAAAGCTAAATAATTAAATTTACTATTTCCTGTAAGCAAAATATTCTGGCGTATTTCAAACAGAAATTATATTGATTCGAATCTAAAATTTTTATTTTTATTTTTTTTAGTTTTTTGGTCATTTTTAAGTGATTGACACATTTGTAAAAACAAAGTTGATTCTCAGGTTTAAAAATCTTGCAAAAAATATACATATAAAATCTGTGACACATTTTTTAGAAATTAGCCAATTTAATGTTAAATTAATCTGATTAACACAAGTATTACTTATTTATGGCATGAAATTTAAACTAAAACTATTTCTTCTACACTGTTGATTTTTCTGACCTTTCTCCATATTTGACATGATGACAGCTAGGTAGATGCGATATAAGTGCATGGCAAACTGAATTGACAAATTTATCTAATTTTTTTTCCTCTAAAGGGGAAAAACCTTGAGACCCATGACCTTTTAATATACACACAGAAATTACCATGCACGAAAACCTTCAAATACACAAAAATGTTTTGAATTATTTTAAAATACGATAACTTGATTTGTATTAAACTTTTCAATTTTTGATTAGTAAATATAGTCTTTATTTAATAACTTAATAACCTAAAATCTACATGTCTTTCAAATAGTTTTTAAATATTCTTGAAATTTTATAAATTATTATATTTAAAAAAAGAAAGCAATTCTTTTAAAATTTTATTATTAATCAAAAAATAATTTTCTTTAGAATATAATGTCCTGAATTCATATTATTTATTAAAGCAATTAAAAGCTTATCTAAACAAATAATGTCATAGTTTTATTGCATTTTTTATTTTATCATTGGGAGCAGATTTTCATAAAAATGGGGTCAAATTGTTGAAAAAATAATAGATGATTTACATTCCCCAATAAGTCCTGCATTTATCTAATAAAACTAATTTTGCCCACAAAATTTGAAATTTGCAATTATTGAGGGTAACAGATGTAAAATCAATATATTTTTACCAAGATGTTTTAAAAATAAGAATTTCAAAAATAATTTAATTCATTTTTGAATAAGTCCTGAAAGTTTCAGTAAAATCCAACAATTATTTGATTTTTGTGAAAAATTTCAAATTCTACACAGGGTAAAAAAACAGAGTAACATAATATTACATTTCCCCATTGTAAATTCTCCAACGATTTGGCTATTTGGTAACTAAAATCAAAGCAAGATTTTTTTATCAAAATTTTGAACATGTTAGAAAGGATTAAAAAATAATTGACAAATACTTTGATCTTTCCTCTTAATAATAATATAAACATTTTGATGGAAAAAGTTCATTTTTATCAAGTTTGAGGCCTTTTTATTCATGCTATGCTGTTTATTCAGCAATTTAGTGGAGGTACCTACTTCTTTCTTTCAATTTAGTGGAGGTACCTACTTCTTTCTTTCAATTTAGTGGAGGTACCTACTTCTTTCTTTCAATTTAGTGGAGGTACCTACTTCTTTCTTTCAATTTAGTGGAGGTACCTACTTCTTTCTTTCAATTTAGTGGAGGTACCTACTTCTTTCTTTTTAATTACAAAAAGCCTAACGACTCAGACGCGCTTACATAAACTCTAGTCAGTCTCAAGCAAAGAAAACTACATTAATTGCTGTGAAATCAAATTATCAAAAATTAATTTAAAATAAACAAATACAGTAATACATTAGTTTCAGAAGTGAATGGATATGCACATTTGATGACTGCCAAGTTTGTCTTTCACAAGATTGACCAAATGAAAGTAAAGAATTCTAGAATATAAAAATGATAAAAAAATAAAAACTTTAAATGCTTTCAAGAGGGATTAAAAAAATAAATAAACAGTAAAAAAGTCATTCACTCTTCTGGTCAAGAACTACTGAATGATTAAATTAAAATGAAATTTAAATCGAAATAATAAAAACCAACGATATTTACTAATTTCATTTTAAAATATTATTTCTTCAAAAATATCCGACTTTTTTTTAAATTTACTTTGCTAACACTAGCAGGTATTAAAAAAAAATGAAAATACCTGGTGAGGCATGTCAGAAAATCACGTTTTTTTGTTTGTTTTTTTAATTTCTCTTCTTCCACTTACCTTAATATATGAAACAAACTAACAGAATAGTTAGGAAAGCAAGAAAAAATTAAAAATCTCAAACATATCAGACTTAGGAAATCTTGAACATTTCAAAATTGCTTCATATGGTGATGCCTCTTTTGCTAATTTAATAGATGGAGGGTCACAAGGAGGATATATACTCTTTTTGGATAAGAAATAACATTATATGCCCATTGCTTGGCAAACTAAGCATATTAGAAGTGTTGTCAAAAATACACTATCAGCTGAAACATTAGTGGTGGTCGACATGTCAGAAGCCTGCTTTTTTTTTTTTTATAGAAAACTGTTGTTGGAGTTACTTCAACTAAAGGATAACACTGACAACATTCCACTTGTTACATATGTATACATATGTACGCTGATACATTTACTCCAGACAAAAGTGACATTAAGAGAAAACTTTTGTTGCCTGGGGAATTCCTGTAATGGCATTCAGCTAATAAAACATGTATCTATTAAGGATGTGCATTGTGGTGCAGTGGATATCAGCTTGGAACAAAATATCAAAGAACACTAGCTTGAATTCCACTTGAATTCCTTGCATTCACTGACATGCAAATACCCTTGGGAAAGGTATTAATCCATCTCTTTCCTCCAGCTATTTGTCAAATAACAGGTTCTGTTCTATAGTTTTAGCTGGCAAACCTACTGTGGGAAAATCTTCTGCTCAGTCAGTCATATCTCTTTTGAGACATGATCACCCAAGCATGTATCATGTATGGCACATTAACTGACCGATCTTTTAAGTTTGATGTTTATCCCCTCCTTTTATTCTAAATATAAGGAATCACTGACTCATCTCAACTACCTATTATTAAGTTTATCTTCTAACATGGTAAGACTGAACCATTTTTAACATTAAATTATTTTCAACAGAATTAAAATTATATTGTTTACATTGCTACATATACATGTTGAACGCATATAACACCAATCATCTACAAAACAGACAATTCCTGTCTCCAGGCATTCTTCAACACAAATTTTGGACAAAAGACTTCACATTGGCCATTTTGAGAGAAATGGTAGATAGGAAGGAAATGACAGAGTTCTCTTGGATACCAACTAATTGACAAATTTCAGACATCTTAACAAAAAAGCAGTATGACACTACCTGGGTCGGTTGCTGTTGGTTTCGATCCAGATAGCTGGTCGTAGATTGACTGTTCACAGTGATCTCCCTTGTCCCACGTTGTGTTAATTGATCACAAGGTAGTCACATGAGTTTTCCACTAGCTGTCTCTCTGCTGAACTAAACCAAACCGGGAAGTGTGCACACAATTGAATAATAAAAGAAATATAGTATACTGGTTGTTTATGTTTGCTTATTTGGATATTTACATATACCATTAATGTCTGTTTTTTACAATGCATAAAAATTTTAATATAGCTACACCTGTTTTGCTTGTTTGCAATTATATTTTTTTACTCTTCTATAATCAGTACCCTTTCTTTGGATTATATCTGTCTTACCAGCATTAGATTGAGAATTTCACTTGGAATTGGCTCTGAGAGTTACATCCCTATAGTAGCATTAACTTTATAATAATTAGTCAAAGGCATAAGAAAGGAAGGAAGATGTTAATTAGGTGTTTCTGTAGCAGGAACTTCATTTTCTTTTACTCTTCTATAAAAAGTGCCACATTATTGGATTATCTCTTGTCCCACCTGCATTAGATTGAGAATTTCAATTGTAATTAACTTGTCTTTCATTACTCAATGTGATTGTCTGCTGTCATCTCTATATTCCTTGATATCTTTCAAAACTTCATATTTCTTTATTGTGACAATGTAATGTTTTGTAAATATAATCACTGTATAATTTTACTTATTGCAGTTAAGGTACTGTATTGGATTTCATTAATTTTGAAATATTACTGCGGTGATATGTAGATTAATTAACATATCCAGTATACCCAGGATATACAACGACTTTGTTTGGAAGGAGAAGGAACTACACATGAGTGTTGAATAGTAACACGAAGGACTTAACAACACTTACCATTAGTTTTCACATTACCGGGAGATGATCACCTGCAGTCAGTGATTCGGCTTGATTTGGGTGGTAAAAAGATGGCTTATTGATGAACATATGCAAAGTAGAGTTTTTTTTTTTATCAAGAAAGAAAAACAGAAACTGGATTTTGTACATTGCACTTTTCTTTCATACTTCAATGTGATTCTTTGTATGCTGTCATCAGCTACTATCAACCTGCCCTCTGATCCAACATAGACAAAGTTCACACTTGCACCCAGTGTATGTTTAACCTACAAGAAAACACCTCTGGTCTGTTAGCCCTTATATGCTGAATAGACAAGCACTACAAGCATTGATTTTGCAAAGTGTGTCTCCTGGATCATAACCACATCCACCCCGAAAGGACAGGAGATCACAAAGCTGGCAGGCAGTGTTACTTGGATATTTCAAGCTCTCGCATTCAAGGTGGGTAGGTTCTCAAGTAGGATTCTCAGACACATATTGGACAGATATCTTGGTGAGTAAGGAACCCCAACAGATTGTCCTCGACTACCGGTACCAATTTCAAACATAATGCATCTGTGCACAACAATACTGCCAATGTCCATCAGAAAAGTAAGTTTTTATGCCCTATACAAAAAGAGGTGGAGAAGTACCAGGACTCTCCCCATACAGAACTATGCCAAATTTTTTCAGCTCAGGTGACTCTACTTGAGCAATCCTGACATTGGGAAAAATGTCTTTTACTTCCACCATGTGATCCCATACTCTGAGGTTGCCCCTAGTGTTAAGATGATCACCGGAGGGACATTTGAGAAGTTCTTAGGGTCTCGACTGACTTTCTGTCAACTGAGGACATTTTAAATAGAGGCCTGAAGAAAGCCTTCTTCTGAGAAGAAAGGTACCTCTCAAAGGCCTGCCCATCAATTTTTTCATACTGTTTTGCTTTTATAATATAGTTCTCTTTTTCTTTTCTTGGGTATGAAGAGGAGGGTTTGGGAGAGAAAGTTGAAGGAGACTCAAGGGAGAAGAAGAGAGTCTCATTACCTTGTTTGAGTACTGCTTTTCAGGAGTTACTTTAACAGGTGAAGCAGGGACAGATCTTGGCTGCAACCAGGGTTCTTTATGTCCTGCTTCAATCTGCTTTTCTTTCTTTATAGTTTTACCCCTTTTTCATCTTTCATGATTTTTCACGTTCACTTCAGTGAAGAGGAACAAAGTGGAGGTATGTCTTTAATATCCATATCTTGTTCAGGTTGATGTAACTTTGATGGCTCCTGCTGCTACTGTACATACTGCTGCTGTTGTTTTTTAAAGTATATCCTCTTTCCAAGTGATGGCATTCTCTTTGGTAGGACGTCCTGCTGAGGAGGAGAGGAAGCTGCTTTCTTGCCCTTCCTCACAACTTCAGTCCATTCATTTGGACTGGCTGCCTGATTGAACTTTTCTGCCACTGCTTTATCCATTCTTTGCTGTTTTGAGAGCCACTGGTGCTACCAGTATTACTGGCACTGCCACTGAATTCCTTGTTGGACACATTTAAGATAACTGTCCTGCAGCATCACAAGTCCAGCAATGGTGTTGTCTTCCTTTGATGATCATGAAATCTTTCTTCCACAGCAGTATGTTGGGGATATTGGCAACAAAATTTTGTCTGCCCAATATCACATGAAGAAAGACACTCCTGCCTTGCTCACCACATGAGACACCTCTTACACATTAAACACAAAATTATCATTACACAAAAAAAACTAAAATAACTATATCTAATGCAAAAAAAATAAAATTATTAATTTTGTTATGTTTAATAAAAGCTTATAGAATAAAAAAATATTTTGTTAAACAAGATGATTATCTCAGATTAAAGACAATTTACTTTAAAAAAAATAAATCCTGATTTCTTGAACTGCTGGTATTCCATATTTCTTTAATTTTCTCAACATTTTTCAGTCATTAAAAAGTCTTGGATAGCAGCTAGGATTGAGAAATTAGAGAGCCGAGTTCAAATTCCAATCAAATTCATTACATTCACTTACACACTAATACCATTGAGAAAGGTATGAATCCATCTTTTTCCCCATTATGGGAAAATAACAAGACAGACCAGGTTTTATAGCCTTGGGTGGCAACCAGTCTAAGAGAAGGAAACTCTGAATTCAAAACCAGCTAGGAGAGGACTGACAGGGTTATATAGTTTTGGTTGGCAACCAGTCTACCACAGAAAGAACTAGTAATCTACTGTGGGGGAAAATCTCCAAGCACTCTCTTTCAACATGCCTTGTGCCAGCATGAAAGAATATGCTCAAAAAAAATCAACATAAGAATAATATCTCATGTTGATGCACAATATGCAACAACACACACCAAGCAACTGATGATGATGATGATGATGATGATAAATGTTTATTGAATGTTAGGTACTTTGGCCCTGTATTTGTTATAGTTATCACGCTTACCTTTTGATAATGTCAAGTATGGACATCTATATTTACAAAATCTGCACAAAAAAATTCCCAAATTCTTTGTAAAATATTAAGGGTCAATGAATTGTAACAAGTTTTAACATTTATGATTCAACGGTATCACCTAACTGGTACAATTTCTACATAAATATATAGAAATTTTTTAAATTGAAAACTTTACTAATTTATTCTAGTTAAAATTTAAAAAAAAACATTATAGTAATTTTTATAAAAATTCAGTTTTCATCAATTTTTTTTTTCTTAAGACATTGTACATAATTTTTTTTTTTCAGAAAAGAAATTAAAATGTTCTAATTGAATAATGTCTTTGATTTATTTTATTTTTTATTTTATAATTTAAAGCAGATTTTTGGTTACTGGAGGAACTGTTTTACAAAAAAGAATGTTGAAAATTCTCTAAGGAGTTCTGCTTTTAACTAATATAAACATTAAACATGTCAAAATTTGAAATTAAATAAGTGCAGAGGATGTAATTATCTTTTTTCCAAGAACCTAAAAAAAACAAACATCAAATAATTCTATTTAGTTGTTAATAACTCCTGAAGGTTTCATTAAAATCTAACAATTATTTGATTTTTGTTAAAATTTCCAAATTTTGGTGCCCCTGATGATTGCAGAAAATATTTTTAACCTAATAAGTACCTCCACTCATATTCGATACCTAAATTTTAAATTGAATTTTTAAAAAAAGATTTTCTAGAAGCTTTCATTGAAAGCTAAATGAGTGTTTCCTATTTCCTGTAAGAAAAATACTTCTAATAGAAATTATATTGATTGAAATTTTAGCTTATTTTGAGTTTTCAAAATTCATTTTTTATATATTTTGACAAGTTTGTAAACAAAAGTTAATTCTTGATTTTAAAAATCACGCAAAAATAAAATATACATCTGCGACATGTTACAGAAAATTTTAAGTTAAAATAATCTGATTTACACAAGTCTTACCTGTTTATAGCATAAAATCTAGAATAAAAGTATTTCTTAATCACAGATGTGTGAAGTAACTGATGACAACAAAATGGACTCATAAGCTAAGTATGGTTGACCAGAACTGACATAATTGTTCGAAATGTTTTCCTCTAAGAAACTGTGAAACGTGACCTTTTAAAAAGAGAAAATCAAAATACCATATGCAAAAAAAAAAAAAAGACAAAAACTTCCTATACTCAACATAAAAACAATGGTTTCAAAAATAATTTCATTCACTTATAAAACCTGAAAGTTTCATTAAAATCCGGCAATTATTTGATTTTTGCAAGAATTTCCAAATTATTGTGATTTTCATCAGAAAACAAATTTTATTATATTTGGGACCTTTTTTTCTTCATGCTGTGCTGTTTTGTTTGTTTGTTTTTTTCAGCGAATTAACAGTATCTACTATTCTACAATTCATTTAACTAAGTAGTCCAAAACAAAAAAGACATAGTTATCTCTATGATATATTATTTTTTAAATTTATCTTACTAAAAGTAACGGATGAAAAAACATGGTGAGGAACGTTAGAAAATAACGATTTCTTTTTTTTTTTTAATTTTTATCAAAACTATTTCTTTCTTCCACTTACCTTTCAAATCAGAAAATGAAATGAGAAAAAACTAAACGTAATTTCTTTCTTTCATACATTGTGTTCAAATGATTTTTTTGTTGCGATTACTACTTTTTTGTCCAACCTGCCCAATTTTCACGTTGTTCGTCCAGTTCATATAACAAGGGTCGAAGTTGAAAGAAATTGTCACGAAAAATGAATTAAGAAAAACACGCTAGAAACGGGAAATTTCTTTGGAGAAAATAGGCCTACGTGATCATAAAGGCCGAATTAAATTACACGGTGTTAGGCTAGATTTCGTTCCTTTTGAATACTGAGAATTCTTGGCAATTAAAAAAGAGGAGCTCAAGTGATGCCTTACGTAACTTCAAGGCCGCGGTCA
This sequence comes from Ascarosepion bandense, assembly GCA_037127315.1. Lineage (NCBI taxonomy): Eukaryota > Metazoa > Mollusca > Cephalopoda > Sepiida > Sepiidae > Ascarosepion > Ascarosepion bandense. The sequence continues at coordinate 2,516,566 of JBBBDQ010000764.1, forward strand.
CTGCCGATGCTATTGACTTAGTATCTAACTTTACATTTTTATAAATTTTATATGAAATACAAATATTGAAGCCAAATGATATACATTAAATATCATAAACATAAAATTTTTTAAAAACTTTTTTTTAATAAATTTTATTAATTTTATTTTTAATTTAAATCTAGATTTTTAATTAATTACATTAATTTAATTAAATTTTAAATAAATCATATATCAGCTTTTTTGCCCCAAATAAATTTTTTCTAAAAATCTTTTTTCTAATAAGAGGCTCATCCCTTGTTTCCTGTTTAGGATGTGGTTTCCTGTTTTCTCTTACCCACATCTATTGAACAGGTGAAGAGGCTCATCCCTTGTTTCCTGTTTAGGATGTGGTTTCCGGTTTTCTCTTTTCTAATTTTCTTCTCACTTTGTTTTTTTTTTTCAATTGGAGTAGATAGACTAAACTATCGCCCGGTTCACACTCCACCCACATCTATTGAACAGGTGAAGAGACTCATCTCTTGTTTCCTGTTTAGGATGCGGTTTCCAGTTTTCTCTTTTCTAATCTTCTCACTCTTATGTAACCCCCTGCACATCAGTGGCGTTACCGCCTTGCTTGGGGTGATATGATTAAAAAAATAAATAAATAATCATTTCTAACATGAACAATAGAGCAAAATAAAAACAAAGATATTGCTAATTTAATTACTATGTATACTTTTTTTAGGTTACACCAAAAACAAAAAAAAGTTTGCCTATTTCTTTTTTTTTTAATGTACCAAAATTATGGAATTATTCAATTTTACTGATCTTATCAACACTTATGAATGACTTGAATAGTGATCAGGGTATTTTCTTAGAAAACACTTTCAGCGTTGCAGAAATTATCAGCACTTTATACCTCCTGGCACAAATGTCTTGCAAAAAAACATTGTAAGACTCATGTGGGTAAAAGCAAGGACACAAAACATGGAATTCATACAAGCAACCATTAATTAAATGTATAAACCAGACATGTTACCAAAAGATAAAAATAGAAAAGTCAGAAGTTAGTAACAGTTCCGTAGAATCTTCAGTCTGTGGGGAAAATTGTGAAAATGGTTTACCTCAAAAACGCCAAGCCTGTGCGTCGTGTAGAATCTAGTTACTTTGTGATAAAAAGAACCAAAATGGCAGCACCCATGTTTTCTGCCAGGCAGTCTTGGACAGTTAATGCGAAATTTCGTTGACTCGCCGTTCACATGCAAATTATGGTTGGTCCTCGGCTGTATAAAGCAAACTGTTTTTTTGAGAACGGGGGACAGTTGTTGTTTTTTACTGACCATGCTTGGGTTGTTAGAAGAAGACAAAGACAAACAAAGAGAAAAAGACGACGACAACTCAGAAGAAGACAACTAAATTGTTTATTGCCTCCATGTTTTTTTGTCTTTCTTTCTACAGCCTTTAAAGTACTTCCATGTGTTGTCTCTATAGAAGTGAAGGGAAACCTGCCTTGCTGCTACAAAAGTCAAACAGAAAAAAGGTAGAAACTTTTAAATATGACACCTGTGATTTTTTTAATCATTTCACCGCAAGACAAGAATCATCAGAAAAGCATGGCACTACCATGAGAAATTAGATTTTAAGCTAAATCATCTTTTATACACTATTCTATGTCCTGTATAGTGTTGTTCCAATCAGCCTTTGAAATTTCACTTGCCTGATCGACTCAGTCAATTAAAAACTTAATTGTGCAATTAAAGTTTATTGCTTTACTCGCCCGCTGTCAATTGAAAATAAAAGGAAATCTGATTCTGATTCCAAAAGTAAGCCATTGAAGATTCATGAGTTACTTAGAATGAACTCTTGGCTTTTATTGTTCCAGTCAGTGTAAACATTCATTTAATTAACGCTTCCAGAATGAAGCCAAATTGTCTCTGTCATCCAATGCTCACAGATTTTTAGAAACTCATTTGGAAATATACTATATTTCCTCCCGACTTACAAAAAGTAAAAATGAACATTTGAAAGAAAGAAAAAAAATACACATATTTCTTTCAACCAAACACACCAAAAAACAAATTTTACAAGTAAGTAATTTTCTTATAGAAAATCATTGAGAAAATCAGATTTCTTATTTTTTATCATCTATAAGGTGGAGGTTGTAGTCAATCAGAAGAAAGAAACTACAAATTTAGGTACCTCCACTCAATTGCCAAAAATACAAACAGCATATGCTGATGTTAAAAGGGCTCAAACTTAATAAAAACTAAGTTTTATCATTAAAATGTTTATGCTATTATTAAGAGGAAAGATCAAATGTTGTCATTACTTTTGAAAATTTTTAAAATCCTTTCTAACACGTTCGAAATTTTAATTAAAATTTCATTTTTTGTTCTCTGTCAGTGATTCACACTATGTTTATATAAGGTGACTATTAAGAAAATGGAGTCAGTTGAATAAAATGATTTTGGGGTGAGTAAATTTTCCCTTGCTCTCGACTGCCAGTTGAATGATTTCTTTTCCAAATCTCAAAGGCTGGTTCCAATCATTCTTAGAAAGGTGTCAGTAGCATTGACCAATTTATGTTATTTTTCTTACAGATACCCAACATCTACACATAACTATTCAATGGCACCCCCACATATTTCCTCAGCAAACTCAAATCTTCTTCTCAAAAAATTTCGGTAAACTTCTGCAAACATCACTAAAATGATGTCCCTGTGCTGCTCAAATTCGTATTGTAATACATTACCTTGTGCAGCAATGGACCCGGCGGGTGTGAGTGACAGATACATCAGGCTGTAGATAAAGTCAACAAAGTGACAACTGTAAAAGAAATGTGTGGGTATAAATTATGACTAATGAAAAATAAGCATTGCATAGTTGAAGATGCATGGCCATGTGTGTTGCATGGGAGTTTTAAGACTATAAAAAGTCTAATATTTTGGCTGAAAAAGATCCCCACAAGCTTTTGATTCCTGATAGTCCCTTCCTGTGTGCAATCCCTCTCTGACTACCATCTTGCTCCACACAAACATCACTGTCGAAGAATAGAAGTATAAGATTATATTTTCATATATACATGTTCCTCATTGTTTTCTAGAAGTAGTATATCATACTTACTACACTTTGCTTCTCAAACTCTTGCACACTGGATGTGGACTAAAAAATTCTAGACATGAACTTCTGCAAGAATACTGTCCCATCCAGGATTTCAGTTAAAACTATTTTTTCTTTTAATATATCAAGGAAATCTGGCATAGGACAGGACAATAAATACAAAAAGAGCCAATCAATTATTCTGATACCTATGATTATCATCAATGGGAAGAAAGACCAATGGCAGAAGAAATTAGATTTAATTTTCTATACAGCTAAGTTAAATCTGTCCACTTCAAAAAAACAAAATTTTGATGGACAAAATCAAAAATATTTTTGCCTTGTAATTCATAGCACTTCATGTTAGCCCCAATTTTATCTGCTGAATAGCACATCTCATCATGAGAACTTGACTGATCACATCAAATTCATCACAGACCAAGAAGAATTCATGGTAACTATTTTCAATGTAATAAGAAGTTATGGAACATAATAACACTGAAATCAAACCTTATTTTAGTCTGAAATCCTTGCTAATCATGACAAATTCAACACAAACCAGGAGTGTGAGGCTACCAAGCACTACCAGGGCCAGGTCGTTAGGTATGAGTTAAACAAAATGTCTAACAAAGCCGTGAGTATTGGTGCAGAATTATGCAATGAAGAGATCTGTTGAGGTGGCAACTGATATGTTTATGAGGGTAATCAAAGATATGTGCAAGGCATTTCACTGGCATTTCAAGAGCCAGTTTACCAAGGAGCATGGTCTTTTTGGTGATGACTTTTGCAGCTATTTGGCTGACTTTCCTCAAGCTTTCATTGACTGAAGCAGCTAGCTGCAAGGGTGAGATCATGGACAGAGAAGAGGGTTAGCGGTGGCATGTCTCCGGGAATTGAAGGTTTACCCAATGAATTGTATTTGAGGCTGTCATACATCTTTGTGCCAATTTTGACAGTGTTGTTCAGCAACTGGTTTCGGCAGGGGTATGTCCTCGATCGGATCACCAGGGGTGTGATCACACTGTTGAAAAAGATCATTTGTGTGTTGGGCAAGATTTAGACTATTACAGGCCCATGACTGTTACACACAGAATTAAAGTTTTGGGCCAAGATCCTGATGGAATGTTTGCAGTCAGTTGCTGAGATTCTGTTGGGACCCAAGCAGACTTGTGCTGTGAAGAACCAAACAATTCAGAGCAATCTGCATCTGATCTGCACGATTTTAGAGGGTGTAAAAGATGATGAGCAAGCTGCACTGATCAATATGGACCAGTCCATGGCATTTGATAGGGTGAACCATCAGTATCTGGCTGCTGTCATGCAGGCAGATAGATTCACACCAGTAGATCAGCCTTTTGGTACATTGGTACAAGTAAACAGAAAGCAGTCAGGCACTTTTGCACTGTCTCGGTCAGTTCATAAGGGTTACTCACTTTTGCCACTATTTTATGCTTTGGGGTTGCAGCCCCTTCTTTGTCTGGTAAGGGACAGGGCATGCAGTCTGGCCCTATGCCAAATCGATTTAAAAATAGACTATTCTGAATAGGTATCATCAAAAGTTTATGTTAAAAAAAGAAATCATAAAACCCACATATATTCTGAATTTTTCAGAGGGGCAGTAGATGAAGAGTGCACAAAAGTATTAACAGTTAACAATCACAGAGGACTATACAAATTTAACTGACTTACTTTTGGTATAAAGGGTAGCACCAAGCATATTCAAACAGTTATGGATATGATATTTGCCATGTCATATTGTGCACAAGGATATTTAGATGATGTACTTATTAAAAGTGAAACCTGAAAGCAATAGACAAAAGTTGTAAAAAAAAAAGTATTTGAGAGAATTAAAGAATACGATTTTTAAAATCAGTGAAGGAAAATGCAAATTGTTTATATCCAGAATTAAATATCTAGGACAATTTATCAATGCAAAGGGTAGACAACCAGATCCTTTTAGGACAAACTTAATAAAAGACATGCCTACCTCAGCAAATGTAACAAAGTTATAAATATTTTAAGATTTGCTAATTACTATAATGTATATATATATATCAAACATGCATGAATTAAGGGCACCTTTGAATAACCTGCTAAAAAAATGTAAAATAGAATTGGTCAGATAAATATCAAAGTGCTTTTGAAGAGATCAAGAAAGTCTTAACATTGGACTCGAAATTAAAGATTGTGGTTGCATCAGATGCAAGTAATTTGGGTTCTGGAGTGGTGATACTACACAAATATGAGGATGGAAAAACTAAACCAATAGCTCATATTTCAAGATCATTAATAGCAGCTGAAAAAAGCTACAGCCAGATAGAAAAGGAAGCATTGGCTATTATATATGTTCTGAAAAAATTTTATTAATTCATACAGGGTAGAGAATTCATACTACAGACATGACCATCATCTTTTATTGTGTTTATAAGGATCAATAAAAGGATTTTCTCACACATACAGCAAATAGACTGTAGCACAGGGGAACTATCTTATTGAAATATAATTATAAAATGAAGTTTCTACCTTCCAATAAATTGAGTCATGCAGAAGATTTATCTAGACTAATACCAGACTTTATAATGAAAATTAACCCTCTAGGGCCATTCGTATCATATTTGATACAGTATGAAAACAAGCCTTGAAAGAAATATTTTCCTGAAAAATTTTTTAAGAGAAATATTTTATAAATTTCAAATGAAAGCAGTACTGACTGCTCAGGCAATGAATACCAAATGTTTCCTTATAGGGAAATGCCAAATGTTTCCTTATAGGGAAATACCAAATGTTTCCTCATAGGGAAATACCAAATGTTTCCTTATAGGGAAATACTGTATCAAATATGATACGAATGGCCCTAGAGGGTTAACGATGAAATTAAGATTGAAAGTAAAAATATTGCTGGAAATAATGCATTTTCATGATGCAATGATGTGCTTATGTATGCAGAAAGAATTGGGATACCAGCATTGTTGCAAAAACATATGCTAAACAATTTCAAATAGGACATCCACAAATGAAACTCTGAATGAGGTGTTATACGTATTGGCCAAAACTGGATCAAGATATTGAAAATTTAGTAAAATCATGCAGCAGTTGAGTTCTGGCAGCAAAGCCACCACCTATAAAATTTCAACCTTGGCCGAAAATCAATATGTAATGATCTAGAATACATATAAACTTTGCAGAACATTTAAACAGAGCATACTTTCTAGTGATAGTCAATAGTTACACAAAATGGCCATAAATATTTAAATGTAGAAGACCAATTACTGTGATAATTATAAATTTCTTACACAAGATTTTTTTAAAGGTTTGGTGGACCTGACTATTGTTTGGGGATACTTTAAACTCCCCCTTATCAGCCAAGATCAAACGAACAAGTAGAATGGTTTGTCAATATGTTTAAAAGGGCACTAAAAAAACGTCCAAGGTCAGATAAATTAATGCTACAACAATTTCTGAGTATTTTCAGAATAACACCAAACCCAAACACTATGTCTGGATTGTCACCTGCAGAGTTGATGTTTCCTAGGAAGATTAAGTCCATTTTTAATAAATTACTACCAGAGAGCATCAAGAAATAATAATATAAGAAAATATTTCAAACTTGGAAATAAAATATTTTTTAAAATGTATCAACATGGTAAAGAATTCTGGGAAGATGGCACTAGAAAAAAATGAATTGGCAAAATTACATACATGGTACAATTATAAATATGGGAACATACACAACACCTTAATCAATTCAAACACAGATTCACCAATTTAAAAAGTTTCCAAAGAGAGGTAACTATGAAAATTTTGTATGACATGTTTTATGTACTTAGGCCATCAGAAGTTATTGAACCAAGGTTTTATAGTAAAAGAAAAAGGGTAAATTTTTCTTTTGTTCCCCGAAGGCCTTTATCCCTTCAAATCTTTCCAAAACATCCTTATCTCCGTGCAAAAGTAAATGCTGAACTCAAATCGATAACTGTTTATTGACAAAACCTACCTTTTTTCAATTTTACAACCAGAAAAATATCAAACTTTTTTCGCTGTTTATCTCACCCCATAACCACGATTCAAAATACGTTATTCACTGCAGAATGACTTCACGCATAGTTTGGCAATTTTTCAACCAATAAACTTACTTTTCACTATTGATGCGCAGAAATTGAGTTCCGAATCAAAACATATCGCAGACTAAATGCTCAAAGGAAGTAAACGGGCTGTAATAAGTATTCTATGCCACAAGTCATTCAGCGGTGAATCAGATATGAAAATGGTGGTAAGGGGTGAGATATGATCTGACTTTTTTGTGGTCGATAACAGGAAAACTGGTAGGTTTCTTCAATAAACAATAATTGATTTGATTTCAGCATGTACATTTGCACGGAATTAGGGAAGTTTAGGAAAGATTTAACAGAGTAAAGTTAAAAGTAAAGTTAATTAATCCTTAAAATTTTTAAATGACTTTAGAACATATTCCTAGAAAAATTAATGAATGTTTAAAAAATTTTAAAAGTTGTTATTTCCATTCTTCATTTATAATAAGTGTCATTCATAATGTCAGTATGTCTATGTATAAGCATTCCTGACAATGTATATGCAAATATGTTTATTTGCACTTATTATGTCTTCTTTTCAATTACTTACTGCTAGTCATATGAAAACTTTAGGTGATGGGAAATTCAGAAATAGTTCACACTATTCATCTTTTGATAATCAGACTAAAATTAACAATGGCACATAAAAATCAATATTTTACATGAGTGAAGCTCAAAATGTCAAAATCTTTTGTAAATAACATCCATAAAGCACTACTGTTTGAATCAATAAGATGAAAATTAACAACTGAACATAAAAACACAATGTTTTACATTTGATAAGTGTTACATTTAATGACTACATGTCAATATATATGCATTTCTGACATTGTATAATATACAAATACAAGATGTGATGGATGAATTGTCATCTAAGTTACGCAACAATATCTTGAAATACTGAAGAGGAAATTTATTCAATAACAATTATCATTATCTTCAACCATAGCCTCCAGATGATTTCATAATCTCTTGCATCTCTTCTGGGTGGTTTCCATGTTTGAGTTGCTGAATGTTGCCATAACCATTGCTTTCAGTTCATCTTTGGTGTTACAAGGACTTTTGTTAATCTCTCACTCAACTGCACTGTACACATCATAATCAAGAAGGTTGCAGTCTGAGAAGTTAGATGGCAAGATTTAAGGGATGATGTGGTAACAGGAGTTGTCTGATAGACATGTCTGGGTTCTCTTGTTTATGACAGAAATAGTGTCTTCCAACAACCACCTCTTGACCTAAGGCACCACTCTCACCTCCAGACACTTGGTGTAGGCCTCTATGTTGAGTCCCAGTGGGAAGATGAATGAAGGCATTATGTCAACATCACTAGTAATCACTCAAAACACATTCATAATCATCATCCAGCAATTTCTCCATCTTCTGCATTGTCCTCAGATTGACACAAAAACACTCCAAAATGATCATATTGAAGCTTGTAAATCCCAAAGGGGACAGCATGCCATTTCCAAATTTTTGGTGGAATCAAATGCATCATTTTTCTCTTTTTCTCACAGGTCATCCCCCACCAACTGACCCTAATATACTCTGCAGTTGACAAAATAAAAAAACAATGTACATGTGTATAATTAAAAATATAAAATAAAAACTATTTACTCATGCTATGTCTTCTTTTGAATTATTCATGGCTAGTCTTATGGATTCTGTTAATGATAGGAAGTTCAGAAATATAATGGCCTATTTATATCTCCTTTCATTGGCAGGCAGAGTAAAATTAAAAACTGCATAAAAAACAATATTTTACATGATTGAAGCTCAAAATCTATTAAACTTATGAAAATAACATCCAAAAGACAATCATGTTTGAAATTACCAACTGGACAGCCTTCATTATACAAACCTGTAAAATATATGCAAAATCAGGGAGCAGAGTCCAAATATTGACTGAGATAATTTGTGTTTACTCCACACTAATGTCTTCAATGTTTGAATACATTAAAACCCATGAAAAGGAATCTGACAACTGTTTTGCACATAAAACAGTAGGCAGATCAATTTATCAAAATTCATTTACAAAAAACACATCAACTAAGTTTCTTAATTTATTGTTAGCATTTTCATGTATAAATTTCTCGTCTTATCTGTGTATCTTTGCACATATTCAATTCCAAATATTTTAGTACATTTTATTACCAGACCATGGAAAAAAAAACGTTCCTAACATTTTCCATGTTACATGAAGATAAGACTTATTTCATTCATGTAACACTTCAAATCTGTAATATTTGCAAAATACCATTCATAAAGTTGTCAGAAAAGTGTATTTGCAGATGCTGAAGCATATATGACAATTGTGCAAATGCAAACACTAACATCTACATGCATAAAGATTCTTTTTTGTTTACATGCAGCCCAAAAATGTTAACATCAGTAAAAATGCATGAATGCAAATTTCACAAGAAGTGTTCTTCTTTCTGGTAACAATTTCTGCATGATGCAGTATACTTAAAAAACAAATAAGATTCCTACAAGCAGTTGCATAGGTGTTTTTCTCAAAGGTGGGTTCACATATGTGACTCCACATGTGATTTCTGTGTATATCCAGATCCACAAACTTAAGATTATGGTTTCTCTCTCGTGTGTGTTTGCATGTGGCTCTTCACATGTGACCAAAGTGAAAATGCAGATCCACAAACTTCACAAGAATATCGTTTCTCTCCAGTGTGTGTTAGCATATGAGAGTTCAAACGTGTTGACCGTGAAAATGCAGATCCACAAACTTCACAAGAATATGGTTTCTCTCCAGTGTGTGTTCGCATATGGCTCTTTACATGTGATTTCTCTGAAAATGTAGAACCACAAACTTCACAGGAATATGGCTTTGCTCCAGTGTGTGTTTGCATATGACAGTCCAAATGTGATGCCCGTGAAAATGCAGATCCACAAACTTCACAAGAATATGGTTTCTCTCCAGTATGTGTTCGCATATGGCGCCCCAAATCTGACTTCTGTGAAAATGCAGATCCACAAACTTCACAAGGATATGGTTTCTCTCCAGTGTGTGTTCGCATATGACGCACTAAATATGACTTCTCTGAAAATGCAGATCCACAAACTTTACAAGAATATGGTTTCTCTCCAGTATGTGTTTGCATATGACAGTCCAAATGTGATGTCCGTGAAAAGGCAGATCCACAAACTTTACAAGAATATGGTTTCTCTCCTGTGTGTGTTCTCATATGGCGCACCATATCTGACTTTTGTGAAAATGCAAATCCACAAACTTCACAGGAATATGATTTATCTTCAGCGTGTTTTCGCATATGTCGCACCAAATATGCCTTCTCCGAAAATGCAGATCCACAAACTTTACAAGAATGAGGTTTTTCTTCAGTATGTGTCTGCATATGGCAGTTCAAATGTGATGCCTGTGAAAACACTGATCCACATACTTCACAATATGGTTTCTCTCCTGTATGTGTTTGCTTATGGCACTCTATATCTGACTTACATGAACATGCATGTCCACATATATAACAAGAATAAGTTTTCTTTCCATTATGCTTTTGCATAGTGTTCTGAAAAAATGCCGATTTACTAAAATCCAAAGTATATGGTTTATTTAAGTCTCATTTTTTCATATGTGAGATTAAATCAAGACAAATGCTTGAAAATTTCCCAAGAATAGTGCTTTTTTCTAATTCTTCTTTCAAATGTTTACTCAGATGTTTTGCAAGTTAATGTTCAGTGTTATACTTTTTAATATATATATATATATATATATATATATATATATATATACACACACAAACAACCTTTATATGAATATTGCAGTATATATTTCACTTTTCTTGATAAAAAGTGAAGATTTTTAATTTTCATTAAAATTTCCAAGAATAACAGTTTTTATTAATATTATGATTCTCTTTACAAGGCCTGTGAAGTAGAAGAAACATATTTTAACAAAAACAGGGAATATTACATGAAATTAGTTTATATTTTAACAGCTACATTTATATAAGAGAAGTGGATGAGGTCATCACACATGCAATAATGCAGTAGTCAGGAAATATCAATAGAAATATCAATAATTTTATCTTAAATCATTTCTTTTTGAGTTGAAACACAATATACTGGTACAATGGCATATTTCTGAAAAATGTTCAAATGTTGAAAATATTATCCTTCAGAGATTCTTTCCACTTGTAAACTCAGTTTTCCCAAAAGACAAGCAGACAGCAGCAGAGCAATTATGGCATAAGTGAACTAAATAAAAGAAAAAAATTCATTTAGGCATGAATATGGAAATGAAACAAAAAGTGTTAAATTTAAGGCATAATGACAAAGTGAGGCTTTCCTTTTTTCTTTAAGGCACAGACAATGAGGAATCAATTTCAAATGTGAAGTAATAAAGTATTTTTGTTTTTACACAAGTTGAATAAATCAAAATTGTGGTTTCAGTCTGGCAGTGATTAGTTTGTAGATCTGAATCAAACATTGTAGCTGGAAAAAAAACCTTTCTGTCATTAGTAAGATTCTGATATAAAATCAATATATATCCACTCTATAGAATCAAACATGATTTTGAAAGTGATATGAAGTGCTGTTACCCTTCAAATAATTATTATATGCGCCAGAAAATCTTTCAGGGAAATGAAGAAATACAAAAAATAAAACCAGAGATTTCAAAATATGACACAAATCAATCAAGTTTTAGCTATTCATAAAATTTCCAGTATTGAATAAAAGACAAAAATCATTTATAGATGTCTCTATTAGAAATTTTGAAATGAAGGATGCTTTATGTGTTTGCCCCAGCAATTTCAACTGTTTGGGTCAAAGTCACAGGAACTAACCAATGCTTTTATCCATTGGTTCATCACTCCTCAATGATTTGTGAGTTCAATACCTGGTGACAGTAGTGGCAAACAAAAACTTACAGTCTTAAAAATTGAGATAACTAAGGTATCCTGAAGTAGCATGACTCATGAAATGAGAACAATCTACCCAAGTGATTGAAATAAAAGGTTTGTTTCAAAAATCTAGTCACCTGAAGAAGGTTGGAATGTACAACAACAGAAATATCATGAATACGACAAAGATGAGAACAACAGTCTGAATGATGTAAATAAAATTTAATTTATTAGCTTGAAACTGAAACCAAATTAAAAGCCTCAAGAAATATTATTCCTTTTAAAAAATGCATTTCAAAACTTTGGTATCTCTTTCATTTATTATTTTAAACTATTATTTTTTAAATAAAATCTAAATTTAACATAACAGAAAATATTTAAATAGTTTTCTCCAAAGTAATGTGATAGCGAAGGTTTAAAATATTTCCTAAAAATTAATAATCTTTCTAGAAGCTTTAATTTTAGATTTATTTTCAAGCTAATAAATTAAATTAAATATTTCTAATAAGTAAAATACTTTGCTGTAATTGAAAATAAATTAACTTGACTGAGAGTTGTTTGTGGTCTTGAAATCAATAACATCTCTATATTTAGTACCATTTATAGCAATTACAATGTCAGTCAAGTGCCATACATGATAGACACTTGGGCAATCATGTCTCAAAAAAGACATGGCTGACTGGGTAGAAGATTATCCTGCAGTAGGATGCCATTACTTTCTGAGTAGACTGGTTGCCAGCCAAGGCTATAGGATCCAATCTGTCCTGTTATTTAACTTATAACTGGAGGGAAGTGATGGATTAATACAGTATTTGCACATAAGTGAATGCAAGGAATTCAACTGGAATTCAAACTTGGCTCCCTGATTTGTTGTTCCAAGCTGATATCCACTGGACCACAACACACATCCTGATGTAATTCTATAAAAAATCTTGTAAAAAAATAAAATCTAATTTTCTAAAGCTTAATTTGAGGAATATTTGCTGATTTAAGGTTTAATCAGATTTGACAGAAATATTAGACACTTTTGTTTAAAATATTGGAGAAAGGTATTTTTAAACTGAATGTAGGTGGTTGTTGAAAGTGTTGACAGCTTCATTGCAGGACGGAGGTTTATCTTATTTTTTCAACAATAGACATGACAAAAATTATGATATAAGGTATATAATGTGAGTGCCTATCTTATATAATGTTTATTTACAGAGTAGAATGAGGAAAATATTCTCCATAATTAATGATTTATTTAATGTTACATAATTTGGTTTTGAATATTCTGTAGTTATCACTCTTATTTTTTGATAGTGGACATCCGTAATTATAAAAATCAGTAGTCAATTGTAATAAGCTTTTCTATTTATAATTAGTAAACATAGTTTCTGCATATTAACTATATCACCTAACTGGTACAATTTCTGTATAAATATATAGAATGTTAAAGATTTAACACTTTGTAAACTATTCTAATTAAAATTTAAAACAAATGAAAACAATTCTTGTAAATATTCATGATTCACTGAAAACCTTTTCTAAAGACAATAGCGTCCATAATGTCTGATTCATAAAAGCAATTAAGTTTCTCTAATTAAATAATTAGTTTTATTGCATGTATTCTTATTCAAAGTGGGTTTTTTGTTATTATTGGAAGTCCTATTTTACAAAAAAAAAAAAATGATTTAAATTCTCCAAGGAGTTTTGTTTTTAACTAATATAAATGTTGAGCAGGTCAAACTTTCATAAGTGTGAGGAGGAGGTTGTTGTAACAGATGTAAAAAAAATTAAATTTTTTTCAAGGATTTCTAAAAACAACATCTCTAAAATTATTTGTGAATAAATCTTGAAAGTTTAAATAAAATCCAATAATTATTTGATTTTTGCAAGAATCTCCAAAAACAAAATGTTTTTCACTGCAAAAACAACACTAAAATTTCCTATACTAACATAGGTACCTTCACTGATTTTTAAGACTTTAAGGTTAAAATGAAATTTTTAAATTGAAAAAGCATTCTTTTTAGCTTTAATTGAAAGCTAAGTGATTAAATTTGCTATTTCCAGTAAGCAATCCTGGTGTATTTCATACAGAAATTATATTGATTTGAATCAATGTTTTTGATTACATTCAGACACATCATGACAAATTTGAAAAAAATAACTTAAATCTCTGTTTTAAAAATCATGCAAAACTTAAATACATATTTATGACATGTTATTTGAGGAAACTTTTCCAATATAAAATTAAATTATCTGATTTGAAATAAGTATTACTTATAGCATAAAGCATACTATACTATTAAAAAAGTAGTTTTTTTAATTTTTGCACAAAATGACTTTTATTGACCTTTTCAATTTATGATTAGTAAATATAGTTTTCACTTCATAACAGTATCACCTAACTGGATGAAAATAAGGTAAAATTTTAAAAGATTTATTATAAATTATTATAGTTAAGACTTAAAAGAAACTGAAACCATTTTTGTAAAAAATGTATTATTCATAAAAAATTTTCTAAGCGAATGATATTCTTAATAAATCTTATTTATAACAACAATTAAAAGGTGTTCTAATTTAATAATATCATAGTTTTATTGTATTTTTATTTTAAAATTTGGAGCAGATTTTTGGGAAAGTAGTAGCTTGGAGAAAAAAATTGATTTACATTATCTAAGGAATCTTGCTTTTAATAAAAACATTATGAGATGAAATTAAGTTGGTAGGAAGGTTGGGGAGTAACATATAGTCAAATATACTGTACTGTAAATATAAAAAATAATTTCATTAATTTGTAAATAAGTCCTGGAAATTTCAAAATTAACTGATAATTATTTGATTTTTGCAAGAATTTTCAATTTAATGTGGTTGTCACTGGGGAAACTCATTGACAAAAAAACAAAAAATCAAGATTTTTAATCAAAATTTCAAACATGATAGAAACGATGTAAAAAATAATTAAAAAAAACATTAATCTTTCCTAATAACAAACATTTTGGCAATAAAACTTTGTTTTTATTAAGTTTGGGGCTTTTAAGAACATGTTATGCTGTTTTTGTCAGCAAATGAGTGGAAATACCTACTTCAATAGTAAACTGTTAAAAGTTTTGTCAACTGTTTATGGAAAAAAAGATTTTTTTTACCAAACTTTCTAACATGTTAGAAAGGAGTAAAAAATTTTAAAATAATTATTTTAATAATAACTTAAATATTTTGACAAAAATTTTGTTTTTATTAAATATGTAGCCTTTTTTCTTCATGATATGCTGTTTTTTCAGTGAATTATTGGAGGTACCAACTATATAGGATATTTTTTTTAATTGACTGAAGTAAATAAAAATCTAACATTTTGTTGATAATTGTAAATTATTTTTTATTTTGTTAAATTTTTAACTTCTAGTAAGCAACACTGGTGTATTTTGTATAGAAATTATATTGCTTGGAATTGATGTTTTGGTTATGATTAGACATATTTTGACATATTTGAAAGTAAAAAATTAATTCTTAGTTTTAAAAATCATGCAAAAATTAAATATGTATTTGTGGCATGTTATTTGAGGTAATTTTGCCAATTTCAATTTATTTGATTTGAAAGGGATATTATAGCATAAAGCATAATATACAAGCATTTCTTAACCATGGGGTACTGCTTTTCTGATGTTTTTATTGACACACCAAAGTGTTGACAGTATGGTGGAGCAGAATTGACATAATTTATAAATTGTAAGCGAAAGTTTTGTTTCATTGGCTTTAAGGAAAGGAAACCCAACCCATAAAACGTGAAATTTCAATAATAATATCACATATGAAGTACAACCATACTTGCAAAATATCACATATGAAGTACAACCATACTTGCAAAATATCACATATGAAGTACAACCATACTTGCAAAATATCACATATGAAGTACAACCATACTTGCAAAATATCACATATGAAGTACAACCAATCGCCAAAATATACATATTGCCAAAATAAAATATACATATGAAGTACAACCATACTTGCAAAATATCACATATAAAGTACAACCATACTTGCAAAATATCACATATAAAGTACAACCATACTTGCAAAATATCACATATAAAGTACAACCATACTTACAAAAATTTATTTATACGCTAAAAAGCAAAAATGAAAAAAAATTATTTTAAACATCTTGATTCAAAATGATTTTATTAAGCATTTCAAATTTTGATTACTGAATATAGTTTTCACTAACTTTATAACAGCAATTAAAAGCTTTTTTAATTGAAAATATCAGTTTTATTGTATCTTTTATTTCACAATTTGGAGCAGATTTTCGGTAAAGTAGTATTTTGAAAAAAAGATTATTTACATTCTCCAAGGAGTCTTGCTTTTAACAAAGAGATTATTAGATGAAATTAAGTTGGTGGTGGGTGTTGTGTGATGGGGGTATTAACATACATTAAAAAAAATAATAATTTACTAAAAATTTCAAAATAATTTAAATCGTTTTTGATTAAGTCCTAAAAAATTAAATTAAATCTATAAGATAATTATTTGATTTTTGCAAGAATTTCTAAATTAATATGTTCTTCAACGATTTTTAACCAAAATTTCAAACATGACAAAAAGGATCTAAATAATAGTTAAAATACATTGATTTTTCCCCTTAATAGTAGCAAACATTTTGACGATAAATCTTTTTTATTAAGTTTGGGGCCTTTTAACATTATGCTGATTTTTTTTTTTTTGTTTCTTTTGCTTTAGCAAATGAGCAGAAGCAACCTTCCTCTGGAGTAAATTCTGGTAAAAAATTGGTCAACCGCTGACAAAAAAGAAAAAAAGGATTTTTTACTAAAATTTTGAACATGTTAGAAAGAAGTAAAAAAAAAAATAATTATTATCTTTCCTCCTAATAACATAAATATTTGCACAAAACAAAATTTGTTTTCATTAAGTTTGTGTTTTTTTTATTTATGCTATGCTGCTTTATCAGCAAATTAGTAGAGGTACCATGATATTTTTGTAATCAGCTGTGAAGTAAATAAAAAATCTAACATTTCATTGATAGTTTTTTATTTTGTTCTATTTACTGAGTGAGAAAAAATGGCTTTGTTTTTTTAGTTTTAGAACAGTCCAGGAAAAATCAAAGTTGTTCTAATGCACTAAAAACCAAAAATATCATTTGTATCCTATAATGATAAACTTTCCATTTTAATTTAATATAGATACCACCTTTCATTTGCAATAACTAACTTTTAAATTGAATTTTTTAAAATTAAAATTTTTTCTTGAAACTCATTTTAGCTTTAATTGAAAGCTAAATGATTAAATTTACTATTTCTAGTTAGCAAAATATTCTGGTATATTTAAAACAGAAATTATATTGTTTGAAATCTAAAATTTTTCAATTTTTAAAAGTTTTTAAATTTTTCAGCCATTTTTGAGCGATTGACACATTTGTAAACAGAAGTTAATTCTTTGTTTTTAAAATCTTGCAAAAATACAATATACATCTGTGATACATTATTTTTTGAAAATTAGCAAACTTTATATTAAATTAATCTGAATTGGACAAGTATTACTTATTTTTAACATGAAATTTAGAATAAAACTATTTCTTAAACACAGAGTTGAAATTTCTGACATTTTCTTCATATTTGGAATGTGATGACAGTTTAACAAATGCAAGATAAGTGTATAGTGATCACAAGTGACATAGTTGCACAAATTGTTTTCATATAAGAGGAAGAAACTGTGGAACACATGACCTTTTAATGTATACATAGAAATTACTATAAAAAAATTAAAAATTATTTTTAAAATATGATGGCTAGATGATTTGCATTAAACTTATCAATTTTTGATTCGTAAATATAGTCTTCACTTAATAGATTACCAGTGTAACGTTTATGATAAAAAAAATAAAAATAATTAATTTTAAAATTTGATTATTAAACAAAAAAATTTTTTTCAGACTATAATGTCCCTAATTTATATTATTTATGAAAGCAATTAAATGCTTATCAAATTAAATAATGTCATAGATTTATTGCATTTTTTATTTTAGTATTGGGAGGTGATTTTCGGTAAAATTGGCAAAATAGTTGAAAAAAATAATACATGATTTACATTCTCCAATGATAAAGCAATTTCCATGTTACTCTTAAGTATAAAATTTATGCAGATAAAGTTATCTATACTGTATAAATTGATAAAAAAAACAGCATAGTATGAAGAAAAAAAGGTCCCAAACTTAATAAAAACTTTTTCCATTAAAATGTTTGTTATTATTAACATGAAAAATCAAAGTATTTTTTAATTATTTTTC
Organism: Ascarosepion bandense; assembly: GCA_037127315.1. Lineage (NCBI taxonomy): Eukaryota > Metazoa > Mollusca > Cephalopoda > Sepiida > Sepiidae > Ascarosepion > Ascarosepion bandense. Next base: position 2,534,874 of record JBBBDQ010000764.1, read on the forward strand.
AGTTTTTTCATCCCTTCTAACACATTCGAAATTTTGGTAAAAATCTTTTATTTTTGTTAGCAAGGAGTCAAATAATTTTAGAAGTTTACAATGCAAAACCTAATATTACATAACTGACTTTTATCTGGTGGCAAACACATTAATTTGAAAAGTTTTGCAAAAATCAAATAATTGTCGGATTTTAATGAAACTCACAGGACTTATTCACAAGTGAATAAAACTATTTTGAAAGTCATTGTTTTTAAAAATATTGGTAAAAATATATTTTTTTTACATCTGCTACTCCTGCTCCACAAAAATTCATGAAATTTCAAGAAATTAAATTCTGTAGGCAAAAATGATTGTATTAGTTAAACATAGGACTAATTAGGAAATGTAAATCATCTATTATTTTTTAAAACCATTTAGCCCCTTTTACTAAAAATCTGCTCTGAATAGTAAAATAAAAATGCAATAAAACTATGACATTATTTTATTAGATAAGCTTTTAATTGCTTTAATAAATAAATGTCAGGCATTATAGTAGGTACCGCCAGTAAATTGTGAAAAAAACTGCATAGTTACTTTTAAACTAAATTTTTAAAAATGAAAATGTTTTTTGAAACTTTTATTTTAGTTTTAATTGAAAGCTAAATGATTGACTATTTCCGATAATCAAAAAAATACTATAGTTCATTTTAAACAGAAATTATATTGATTGGAATACAATTTTTGAATTTGCCACCATTTTTGGGCGATCAACACATTTTTGTAAACAAAAGTTAATTCTTGGTTTAAAAAATCTTGCAAAAATAGATCTGTGACACATTATTTTTGGAAAATTAGAAAATTTTATGTTAACTTAATCTGATTTACACAAGTATTACTTATTTATAGCACGAAATTTAGAATAAAACTATTTCTTAATCACAAATTTGAACTTTTTGACCTGTACTAGAATTTTGAGATTTTTTATTTTTTCGGCCATTTTTAAGTAATCGACACATTTGTAAACAAAAGTTAATTTTCGGTTTTGAAAATCTTGCAAAAATAAAATATACATTTGTGACGCATTATTTTGGGAAAATTAGTAAATTTAATAATAATCTGAATTGGACAAGTATTACTTATTTTTAACGTGAAATTTAGAATAAAACTATTTTTTAAAAACAGGGTTGACCTTCCTAACTTTTCTACCGTAATTGAAATGTGTTCTGTTGACAGATGCGAGATAAAGTAAGTGTATAGCGATCACAAGTGACATAATTGTATAAGTTTTCTTCCGGCAAGAAGAAACACTGAAACACATGATCTTTCTATGTAACACATAAATTACCATACAAAAAAAAAAAAAAAGAACTTCAAGTACACAGAAAAAAAAATGGAAATTATTTTAAAAATAGCTAAATGATTTGTATTAAACTTTTCATTTTTCCATTAGTAGTCTTTCTTCTCTTTATAACCAACCAGCCTAACGTCTAAGTCTTGGAAATATTTTTAAAATATTTTTAAAATTTCATAAATTATTATAATTAAAAAAAGAAAAAAATAACAACAATTCTTTTAAAATTTCATTATTAATATCATTTTTTTTCTTCGGTCTATTAAAAATATCATATTAAAAAAAAAGTCAAATTTTGTGATACTTCGAGAACTTCAAAGCGAAATAGCAAAAATCCAACTAATTTTTTTTACTAATTTCTTTGAAAAATATTATTTTTTTTATAAATATCTGCTGAAAATCATTAAATGAAATCATAGATTAATTTATCTTCATTCTTTTATGTTGCTAACACTGGAAGGGAATAAAAATAATAGTGAGGTATGTCAGTAAATAATTTTTCTTTTCTTTTTTTTATTATTTCTCTTCCTCAACTTACCTTTCAAAATACAACGAGAAAAACATAACTGGATGATGTTTCAGCTATACGATCCAATTTTTATATTGTTCGTTCATTTCGTATCGAAAGGTCGAAGTTGAAAAGAAATGCCACAAAGAATGAATTAAGGAAAAAACGTTAGAAACAAGAAATTACTTTAGAAAAAATATTACGCGATTAATAAAACCAGGGTAAAAAAAAAAATATTAAACGGTGTTAGCCAAGATATCGTTCCTTCCGTTTAAAATCGTGAAAAATTTTGACATTTACAGAAAAGAGATATTCAAAAAAGTCGATGCTTAACGTTTCTTTAAGGCCACTGTCGACAAGCGGTCATTACTTGAAAGAAAATTAATCTGCTATGACAGAAGAATCGAGAAACATCGAAAATGTGAGCAATTATCAGTCTCCTGAGACAGAAGAATTGAGAAATGTCAACGAACTGCCCAATACATGTGATGAACAATTACGTATTGCCAGCCGGAAGTTCATCTAATCTTTTCAATGTGGACATGACAAAAAAAAAAAATTATTTAATGTTAGGTACATTAGCTGCAAATTTCTTGTAGTTTTCGGTTTTATTTTTTTGGTAAATTTTCGTTTTAGGTCCCAAAGGCTTTTTATCCCTTCAAATTTTCCCAAAATAGCCTTATTTCTGTGCAAATGTATTGAACTCAAATCAACAATTAGATATTGAAGAAACCTAACTTTTTTGATGTTAACGACCAGAAGAAAAAAAATCGGACTTCTCGCTCTTTTTGTCACTCACTACTACCGGCACAGTGATAGACATTCACTGCTGAATGATTTTAGGCGTAGGAAGATAATTTCGGCCTATTTACTTTTGAAAAGTCTTTGAAAAAATTACTACGCGATTTTTTTTTTTTACGGTAATCAATTTCAACAGAAAGTTGCGTGTATTTGCGTGCTTTTTTTTTCTTTTTTGGTAATTAAGAAAGTTGCGTGTACTTAATTTCAGAAGAAAGTTAACTTTCAAATATATGAAAATAAGTGATAATTGTAGTTTTACTTAATTTTTTCTGACGAAAATTAACTTTCAAATATATGAAAATATAGAATATTTTTTAAGAAAATGAACTTTCAAATATACGAAAATAAGTGATAAGTGTAGTTTAATTAACCTTCAAATACATTGTGTGCATTTGCATGTTTTTTTCCTTTTTTTTTTAATTTCAGACGAAAGTTAACTTTTAAATATATGAAAATAAGTGATAAGTGTAGTTTTAATTAATGTTCAAATATTGCGTGTATTTGCGTGTTGTTTTTTTTTTTGGTACTTAATTTCAGAAGAAAGTTAACTTTCAAACATATGAAAATAAGTGATAATTGTAGTTTTACTTAAATTTTTCAGACGAAAGTTAACTTTCAATATATGAAAATATAGATTTTTTTAAGAAAGTTAACTTTCAAATATATGAAAATATAGATTTTTTTAAGAAAGTTAACTTTCAATATATGAAAATATAGATTTTTTTAAGAAAGTTAACTTTCAATATATGAAAATATAGATTTTTTTAAGAAAGTTAACTTTCAATATATGAAAATATAGATTTTTTTAAGAAAGTTAACTTTCAAATATATGAAAATATAGATTTTTTTAAGAAAGTTAACTTTCAAATATATGAAAATATAGATTTTTTTAAGAAAGTTAACTTTCAAATATATGAAAATATAGATTTTTTTAAGAAAGTTAACTTTCAAATATATGAAAATATAGATTTTTTTAAGAAAGTTAACTTTCAAATATATGAAAATATAGATTTTTTTAAGAAAGTTAACTTTCAAATATATGAAAATATAGATTTTTTTAAGAAAGTTAACTTTCAAATATATGAAAATATAGATTTTTTTAAGAAAGTTAACTTTCAATATATGAAAATATAGATTTTTTTAAGAAAGTTAACTTTCAAATATATGAAAATATAGATTTTTTTAAGAAAGTTAACTTTCAAATATATGAAAATATAGATTTTTTTAAGAAAGTTAACTTTCAAATATATGAAAATATAGATGTTTTTAAGAAAGTTAACTTTCAAATATATGAAAATATAGATTTTTTTAAGAAAGTTAACTTTCAAATATATGAAAATATAGATTTTTTTAAGAAAGTTAACTTTCAATATATGAAAATATAGATTTTTTTAAGAAAGTTAACTTTCAAATATATGAAAATATAGATTTTTTTAAGAAAGTTAACTTTCAAATATATGAAAATATAGATTTTTTTAAGAAAGTTAACTTTTAAACATATGAAAATAAGTGATAAGTGTACTTTAATTAACCTTATCTATTGCATGTATTTTTGCGTGTTGTTTTTTCCATTTTTTTTTTTTTAGTACTTAATTTCATTGTATGTACCTCAAGTCATTTTTGATAAACTTTTAAACAAAATTTTTAAAAATAAAAGATTTTCTTGAAACTTTTTAGTTTTAATTGAAAGCTAAAAAATTAAATTTACTATTTCCAGCAAGCAAGACATTCTGGTGCATTTCAAATAGAAATTATACAGATTGAAATCTGAAAGTTTCAATTTAAAATTTTTTTTTTTTCAGTTTTTTGGCCATTTTTGAGCAATTGACATATTTGTAAGCAAAAGTTAATTCTTGGCTTTAAAAATCTTAGAAAAATAAAATATACATCCACAGCATGTTATTTCTGGAAAATTATCAAATTTAATGTTAAATTATGCTGATTTACACAAGTATTACTTATTTATAGCATGAAATTTAGAATAAAATTATTTCTTAATCACGAAATGTTGATCTTTCTGACCTTTCACATTTGATTTCACATGTGACGACTTAGATGCAAGATAATCTAAGTGTCGTTGATGATCACAACCAACATAATTGTCCAAATTTTTTCCTGTAAGGAGAAAAAACTGTGAAACACATGACCATTTAATGTACCCACAGAAAATACCATAAAATAAACTTCAAATGTATAAAATAAAAAATTTAAAATTATTTAAAAAATATGATGGCTCAATGATGTATTAAATTTCCCACTTTTGATTAGTAAATATAGTCTTCACTTAATAACTTAACATCTACAAGTCTTTGAAATTTTCTAAAAATATTTTTGAAACTTTATAAATTATTATAATTAAAAAATAAAAACAATTCTTTTAAAATTTTATTATTGATCGAAAAAAAAATTTTCTTTGTACTATGATGTCCTTAATTTATATTATTTATTAAAGCAATTAAAAGCATATCTAATTAAATAATGTCATATTTTTATTGTATTTTTTATTTTACTATTGGGGCAGATTTTCAGAAAAAGGACCAAATGGTTGAATGATATAATAGATGATTTACATTCTGTAATGAGTTCTGTGCTTAACTAATAAAACCAACTTTACCTACAAAATTTAATTTCTTGAAAGATCACGAATTTACATGGAGGTGGATAACAGGTAAAAGAAATATTTTTACCAAGAATTTTTAAAAACAATAACTTCAAAAATAATTTAATTCATTTTTAATAAGTCATGAAAGTTTCATTAAAATTCAACAAGTATTTGATTTTTGAAAGTATTTCCAAATTAATGTGTTTGTCACAGGAAAAAAAAAACTTCGCTATGTAATATTATGTTATCCATTGTAAACTCTCGTAACAGTTTGACTTATTGCTAATGAAAATAAGAACAAAATGTTTTACCAAAATTTCGAACATGTTAGAAAAGATTAAAAAATTTTTTAAATAATTAAAAAGTACTTTGATCTTTCCTTGTAACAGAAATTTAAATATTTTGGTAGAAAAAGTTAATTTTTATTAAGTTTGGGGCCTTTTTTCTTCATAGTATGCTGTTTTTCTGTGATTTAGTGGAGGTGCCTAAAATGACAATCATATCAGACACAATCTGGAGAGAAAAATTATTGCTAACATCACTGCCCAGTGAAGAAGTTCATTATCAATATATTTGTCAAGTTAATTGTAAATGGTAAAATTTTTATTAAATTGACTTGGCAAATTACTCAATAATCAAAGAAAAAGAAGAACAGGTCAAAATAATACTTTGTGAAAAATATACAGGGTGTGATGGGTAAATTGTTTTCATTTTCATTGTTTAATTTTGTGCGTGCATGTGGTTTGTTTATGATGCTGTTAACTGCAGACTTTTGTAGGGTCAGTTTATGCACCATCTGAGAAAAAGAAAATTGTGATGCATTTCACTTTGCCAAAAATTTGGAAACAACATGCTGTACTGGTTGACATTCACATTAAAAACTCTTATTTTGGCATTTCAGAGTGTTTGGGAGGACTTTTCAGATAATTCATAGAGTTGGACGTGTCTTATTATGATTAAAGCAGTATGGTATGTGTGTTGTGGTGCAGTAGATATTGACTCGGAACAAGAAATTTGGGAGCCGAGTTCGAATTCAAGTTGAATTAGTTGCATTCACTTACACACAAATACCCTTGGGAAAGGTATTAATCCGTATTTTCCCTCCAGTTATGGGTTAAATAACAGGACAGATTGGGTTCTATAGCATTGACTGGCAACCAATCTACCGTAGAAAGCAATGGAAACCCACTGCGGGATAATCTTCTGCCCAGTCAGTCATGTCTCTTTTTTTAGACATGATCACCCAAAGCGTGTATCACGTATAGCACTCAACTGACTGGCTGATAGCTCAGAAAACTTACTTTGATTTTTCTGATAATTGCCTTGAGGAAGCAGTGCTGTTATGAGTCAAGATGGTTGCTGCTGAAACATCTATGTCCAGCAATAGCTCTCTGCACCATAAAAACAAAATCAGGAGAACACTAACATGGCTGTCAGACAATTTCTGCAACCACATTATTCATTACATCTAGCCACTTAACTCCTTCAATTGCAACAGCCTTAATTATTATGTGGAGGCTGCAGTTGAGTGAGAGTCAGTCAGTTAAGTGCCATACACGATACATGCTTTGGTCGATCATGTCTTGAATGAGACATGACTGACTGGGCAGAATATTATCCCACAGTAGGTTGCCATTGCATTCTGCGGTAGATTGGTTGCCAGCCAAGGCTACAGAACCCAATCTGTCCTGTTATTTAACCCATAACTGGTGGGAAGAGATGGATTAATACCTTTCCCAAAGTATGCAAGGGATTCAACTGGAATTCGAACTCAGCTCCCCGATTTGTCATTTTGAGTTGATATCCACTGCACCACAATGCATATCTAGCACCACAACGCACAAGACTGAGAAAAAATAAAAAACTCCTTGTAACATCAAAGATGAACTGAAGACAAGGATTATGGCATCATTCACCAACTTAAACAAGGAAACTGCCCAGAAGAGAAGCAGGACATTCAGGAGACCATGGTGGATGGTGGTGTCAATTTTATTTAAATAACTTTTCTATTTAGTATTTCCAGTTAATTTTGTGTAATTTTGGTAAAAATATATCTTTAAATGAGATGTCAGTTTTAATTTTTGCACAATACAGACAATTTATTCTGCCTTGTATATACTATACAAATCAAAACTAAGCAAAAATGTTCACCAAGTAAAATCTTGAAATTGTTATCATTTGAAGATTTCAAGATGAAAATCAAAAAAGCACTACTACACAAATTTGATATTTCTGATAAATTGATTGACCCTAAATCAAGCAAGCTTCCCAATCACATCCGTTTCATAAACACTAGCCCCAACAGATTGAAAGTAATCTTCATGTGAAAAGAACACTTGTGCTTTGGTTGGTTGGTTGGTTGGCTGGTTGGCTGGGTGTTTTTTTTAAGGCATATCAACCTCAGTGGGTCGTTTAATGCCAACAAAAAATTTGAAATAAATTCAAAGTGATAGTTTGGTAAAAAAGGTGTGCATGTTTACATATATATTTGATGCATTTTTCAATTACTCATATTCTTGAGTCCAACTTCTTTTAAAAAATTTACAATCTTGGATGGTTTTATTTTCTAACAGTATATGTTTCACTGTAAATTTCTCTTAGTATGTTGTGCAGACTGGAGATTCTGCACCCTCTTTATTTATAAAGGTGGATAATGTAGGTGTGGCTTATGTGCAGGCAGGTCATCATGACTTGTTCTTTTCTATTCTGTATTCTGAGTTCCATTCTTCAATAGTTGGTTTAATGTTTTGGAGTTTATTATTAATGAATGTATCCCAATGATGTTGCTTTTTTTTAAATAATTTTCTTTACAATTGGAGTATGGAACCTTTGTGTTTGTTATTGCATCCTTCAAGGCATTTTTGTATCTCTGAATCCACTCTGTCATTTCCTGGTATCCCAAGATGGCTTGGGATTCAACAGAAGACTATTTCTTTATTTTTAGATAAGTGGTAGATTCTGTTTAGTACTTGTGTGGTTACAGGGTCACTAACATTTTTATTTTTGAATGCAGTGAGTGCAAATAAAGAGTCTGTGAAAATTATGATTAATTTATTGTGGGTCATTGTGGTTATTATGTTGAGTGCTAATTAACAGCAATTATTTCAGCACTATATATATATATATATATATCAAAGCCATGTTTGTAATTCTTTTCTGTTGTTTATTCCGTTTTAGTATGACAGCACATCCTATTCCATTTTCGCTTTTTGCTTCATATGGTCTGAGTGGTTATTTTTAATATTCAGTATTTCAGACAAGTATACAAAAGGGTTTGCGCTGAATTTTGGATATCTTGTAAGTTCTAAGATTATTTTAGGAGGTGTAGATGAAATAATTGATTTCTGAATTTGTGTTGTATCAATCTGATTTTCTCCTATGATGTTTTTAATGTATAAACTGAAAGGTTTGATGAATTTTCTTTTTGCTGACAAAGTTCTGTGTATTGTGGTTGGAAAGTATTTACTGTAAGCTGGATATAGAGGGCATGATGATAGTTAGATAGTATTAGAGAGCAAGTTTTTCACATCTTAGTTTAAGAGATGGTTCATTTGTTTCCGTGTATAAGCTTTCAACAGGAGAGGTGCTATATACTACAAGATCTAGTATGATAAGTCCTTGATGGTGTATAGTATCAAGTTCTTTCAAATATGTTTCTCTGGCGTAATCAAGTTTTGATCTAATTATAGAGCAATATAATTTAATAACGTTTCTTTGCTTCCTCCCCAATCAGTGGTTCTAAATAATTATATAGCTTTATTACATTTGAATCTCAAGTATTTACAGGGAATAAAGGAGAGTTTGCAGTCAAAAATGACTCCTAAGTATTTGTATTGTTCTACAACTAGATTTTCAGTGTGGTCAGTTTTCAGTCCTGGGTCAAGGTGGAGTTTATGTCGGTTGCATAAGTGGACACATTTTGTTTTTTTTTTTCTGTTGAAAATTTCAGTCCATTTTCTGTGGTCCATTTGTTGAGCTTATCAATGCATACCTGGAGTTGTCTTTCGATATGGTTCATATTTCTTGCTCTATAACATATCAAGAAGTCATCCACATGCAAAGCACAGTTTGTTCTGCTATTTGTGTTTTTACAATCACATTTTTACTTTTACATTAAATAGTGTAACAGACAATACACTACCTTGAAGTACATGTGTTTCTTGTTCTTTTTTTTCAGAGGAAATATATCCTATTTTAACTCTGAATCTTCTATCTTGCAAGAAAATTTTGAAAAATAATGACATTTGACCATCTAGCTGAAGTTTTTAAGGTCTTTTACTATGCTGTACTTCCATGTTGTGACGTATGCCTTTTCAAGATCAAAGAAAACTGCCAAGAGATGATCTTCTTTAATAAAAGTCTCTCTGATAAATGTTTCCAAGCAGATCAGATGATCCATAAGGCTTTTTTGACTTCTAAAACCAGATTGATATTCAGTTATTAATTTTTTACTTTCTAGATACCAAATCAATCTGGCATTTATTCTTCTCTCTAGTGTTTTGCAGACACAACTACAAAGAGTAAATGGGTCTGTAGTTTTTTCATTTGGATTGTCTCTCGTAGGTTTAGGTAACTGTAATTTGTTACCATATTTTAGTGATGTCACCACTCTTCCATATATTATTGTAGATTTGTAGAAGGTAATTCCTAGATGGTTTGGGTAATTCTTTTAAGAATTGATAGTGAATTTTATCTGGTCTAACTGCTGTATTGTGGGCCTTGTTGAGGGATTCTATCAGTTCTGTAGTAGAGACTAGTTGATTGTAACTTTCAGTATTTTTGTTTTGGAATTTGATTTTTACTTTTTCTGCTTTTGTTTTGATGGTTTGAAAATTTTTCTTTGGTTTTCTGTGGATGAATTTTGTGAGAAAGTTTTGGCAAGATGGTTTGCAAAATGTTTCTCGTCAGTAATCTTTTGGTTATTGTGGGTAAGTTGCTTGGTAGGGGTATTGCTATTTTTGCCAGTTATTTTCTGAATCATGTGCCATACTTTTTTTGGTTTTGTATTAGTATTTATTTTGGCAACGTAAATTTTCCATGTATTTCTTTTAAATTCTTTGATGATTTTTCAGGCTTTGGCTCTGCTATTTTTATAGGTGTTGTTTTGGCGCCGATGGCGAGCGATAATGAATAACACGTGAAAACACTAGCTATCTAATAAAGGAAGTGTCTTTATTGTTTATCTAATGGAGGTAAGCCTACAGAGCTGGCCTTGTAGCTATATACATCATAACAGGTGTTTAAGTTTTCTCATGTTGGGTTTATTTTAAATTTCTTTAGTGTTGCTCTGTGTAATCTGAGAGCTTTTTTGCATTCCTCATTGAACCATGGCCTATTGTATTTTAAAGAGGTGGAGCATTTTTGGTATATGTTTTTTTGGCTATTTTTAACAGTGTGTTGGTAAAATATAGGATGTCTTCTTCCTGATTTTTTATTGGCTTCTACAGTTCGACTAGGCATGAAGTTTTTAAATCCATTTCAATTAGCCTTTTCTAAATTCTAGCTCAGAGATTTTTTTTTATTTAGTTTGTTGGTGGTATTTTCTAGTAGAATTGGAAAGTAGTCCCTTCCACATGTGTCATCATGTACTTTCCAGTTACAAATTAGGAACAGGTTAGGGTCACATATTGTTAAATCTATTGCTGAATATGTTCCTGTTGCTGGGTGTAGGTATGTTTGATTCATTGTTATACATATATAACTGATGTTTGTTTAATACCAATTCTATTATTTTGCCTTTCTTGTCCATTTTCTTACTTCCCCAAATCTCATTATGGTTGTTGAAGTCCCTCATTATAATAAAGGGTCTTGGTAATTGTGATATCAAATTGTTTAGCTCTGATTCTTTGAGTTATTTACTTGGATGAATATTTAGTGAACACACTGTTATTGTTTTGTGGAAGGTTGCTGATATAGCGACTACTTGCATATTGGTATTTCGTATGATTTGACTGTGCAGGATATTATTGTTAATGAGTCAATGAGTACTGATTGTCCGCCACAAGGTCTATCAGCATGCTGCTAAATATAGTTGTATGATTGATAGTTTTTGATGTTGATTGTGTTGTTTTTATGAATTTCTTGAAGGCATATGATTGCTGGGCAGTATTTTTATTATAAGAAGCAATAATTCACAGTGATTGACTCTTGCTCTACTGATATTCTTTTAGATGATTTTATTCATATAATTTTAATTTTTGGGGTCTATGTGTTTTGTTTTGTTTTTTTTTGTTTTTTGAGATTTCTTAATTTTTACCCTTGTGAGTAAAGACTCCTCAACCTCCATTTTTTCCAACAGATTATACCTGTTTTTAAGCTCCACTGGATCTGCTGGGCCCTTTGATTGGCCCAATGTTTTCTCTATGGATGTATTCCTGTTTGAGGAGGCCTTTGTCACCCTTTTTCCATTGTTCAGCTCGCATGTGGACGGATGGGAGAACTTTGATGTTATGGTTTAGAGGTAGTCTTTGCAGGAGAATGTGGTATGTTTTCTTTTTATCTTTTGCTTCACCATCCATTTCCAGTTCTTGTGATTCCTCTTGAGCTCCACAAGTTTTTCTAAGGTGTTCTTTAAATTTTTGCCACTCATTTATAGTCAAATGCAGTAATTTATCTATCAGTTCATAGTATTTGTTTTATTGAGCTTTTTGTTTGTTGATATTTGTTTTTTTTGTGTTATATAGGCATACGACTGCACTCCCATATAGGAATCAACAATCCTTCTAGCCTCTATAAAGAAGACATTTCTTTTGTGTTAAATTTGCACCACCTCTTTTTCTTTTTTATAAACTTCACAGTCTACAGAGAACGCAGGATGGTTCTTATGACAATTGGCATATCTACTTTCTCTTTGGCATTCCTCTTCCATATGGGCAAGGTTCCTTTCTGCACATTTGCCACAGACCTGTTGTCCTCAACATATCTTTGTGGTGTCCAAATCTCTGGCACTTAAAACACCACAAGGGAACTGGTACATAGATTTCCATTCTTTTGACCATGAAACATATTTTAACTTCCCTTGGGATTTTGGATGATTGAACATGGGTTGATATGTGTTGGACAATATACTCTCACCATTCCTCATAATACTAATTCTTTTGTAATTATTGACACCCTGTCTTCGCAGTGCTGTTTTTATTTCTTCTTCTGTTGCTAAGCTCAATTCTTGACTTCTTATGACTCCCTTACAACCTCTCGTGCAGGTAAGCCTGACATTTATATTTATAGAACTTTTCCACTTTTAGTAAATTTTCGGCATGTTTTTTCTCAGTTATTTCTACCAACAGATTTCCATTTCTAATTTTTTTTAACTGATTTTGGATTTGACCTGCTAGTTATTATCCTTTCAATAAGAAAGGTTGATAAGTTACTTATCGGTATATCTTCCATTGATTCTATGACCATAAATTTTGAGAATTCATTATTTTCTGCGACAGAATCTGATTCTAAGAGGTTTCTTTTTTTTTTTTTTTTTTTTTTTGGAAAAGCCATATTTAACCCAAGAACACTAACGGTGGGTATAGTACACAGTGCAAATGACGCCATTTTAATAACAATTTAAATTTTCAGGACCTGATTTTCTTACCTAAATAATGTTTTTTAATTCTTATTAATCTTAACTCAAAGTACAAATTTTGAAGTGCCAGCTTGTAAAATATTTCAAATAAAGATATATATTTAATATATTTTTGATATTTTCAAAATCAGATATGATATACCCATGGTTAGTAGTGGTGTAACTTTAATTGATGGTTAGTGTTCCTAGGTTACTTTTTAGTTATTCATTGGTCCGATGCTCCTCATCCAACTAGAGTTGGAAATTAACCAAGGGGAAAACCCAGTCACCCTGGTTGAGACAAGGGATACATTACCAGTATAGTCAAGCCGGTGTGTAAAACTCTGAGTTCCTGTCAATTTCAGTTTTCAGTAACCAATACCAAGTACCGTGTAACATATCAGTGGTCAAAATTTCACTAACTCAATGCAATTGACTCTGAGCTGCCACCTTCTAGCACCTATAAGAGGATTGAGAATTTGCTATAAATGCAAATTGAATAATACAGTCATGCCTAAATATATAAATGCTAGGGCTTGTCACTACCAGCCGATTTATTGGATCAGGCCTATCTGACCAGCCGTCAGACCAAGTAAGGGCCAAAGTGTTGTGTTGCTAGTCATTGACCACTCTGTCACCAGATCAATGACTGCTCAACCTCCAGAATTCCATCATAGCATCTTACGGGTTGGCACCCACGGCAAACAGGTAGCCTCATTGGGGTGTCTTACCTCTCTGCAGAGGTGTAGTTGGCATACTCTACAGCCCCAGCCAACAGGGCGACTTGTTATAGAGGGAGCAGTAAAAATGTGGTTATGTTATTTATCATCATGATGCTTTGTTATAATTACAAATCAGCAAGCTATTATCTTTATGTTTAACCCTAAAAGAGATGAAAAAATTCAAGAACATTAACATCAAAAGATAGGGAATAGAATTAGGTAGGTATTAATATAACATCATGTGCTAAAACTTCAACCTCATCACTCACAGAGAAGCATAGATTATCGATGGTCCCTCGGCATTGACAAGGTGGTCATCAATGCTTCTCTAACTTGTCTTTTATACAAGTAGATGTTTTGATGCATATACAAACTTTATCTTTCAGGCAAGCAGGCAAGTTAGACTGGTTGCCAACCAAGGCTATGGAAACCAATCTCTCCTGCTATTTAACCTAAAGCTGGGGGGGGGAGATGGATTAATATCTTTTCTAAAGGTATTTGTGTATAAGTGAATGCAATGAATTTGACTGAAATTTGAACTCAGCTCTCAGTTTAGTCAAAGCAACACAACATATGGAATGATTCAGTATAGATTTTAAAAGGCCCCTTCCTTCCACTTCAAAGAACCATTAAATGCTAATGATGAGAAATGAGTGATCAGACTTTTCTTTCCCCTTTGCATTTCCTAACATGACGATGGACTCAGTAATCAAATGTTTAGATATTTACCATATTTGGTATGCCCTCATAGATCCATTCAGATAGAGGATAGTCATTTGTATCAAAGCACTTATGCTAACACCTCACCAGTCTCATTATTGCTACTAGCCTAACAACTCCTTATCACCCTCAAGGAAATGATCAGTTAGCATGATATAATGATGTTATTTTGAAACACATAACATTGGCCATGACCTCAAGAAATCTCAGTGAGAAGTTGTACTGTCTAAAGTATTGCATTGTATAACATCTTTCTTGTACAGCGACCAATGCCATACCCCAGGAAATAGTCTGTTTTTACAAATGATTGACACCTAATGGCCATTCTTTACCTACATGGTTAATGGTTACAGGTACTGTTCTTTTATGTCACCAAGTTCATAACAGTAAGCAGGAAGCATGAGGTTTTTTTACTTGAAGCAAATTTTCAATATTCTCTTCTGAAATTTTCTGATGGACATGAATCTACATTGTCTGTACATGATTTTAGCCCTGGTTAAGAATTCATCACAAATTCTGAAAATACTGTGAATTCAAGCCAGTTTGGAATAAACATTCTAGATATCTAGAATTCTAAACATTTTAGGGAGGGGAAAATGCTATAGAAGAATGTTATATATATCGATAATGAATTGGAGCACTCTAGCTATTGGGCATGTTTATACACACTAAAAAGCCTGCCTTCTTCTACTGGATGCTTGTGGCCTAGGGGTAGAATCACCGACTGACGCAGATTCGGTTGGGTTTCAATCCTGGCTTAGGAAGCGACCGGAGTCTTAGCCGTACTGATGAGCTGTAATACAGCGAAACAGATCTGTCTGCGGATGATTATAGTATATATATATATATATATATATATATACACACAAGAGATATAGCATTATTAATTGATCTTATGTTTTCCACCATGGATGAAAATTATTCCTTTAACTTATAGTTTTTTCTTTATATAATTAACCTTATTGTTTTTCTTCATAATTACCTCTGATATCAGAATTCTTCAGTCAGAGAATAATCAAGGACTATTAAATAAAACCTATGGTAAACTCATGGTACTAACTCATTTCACCATGAACATCTGTTTTTCACCATGCAAAAATAAACATTATTTTTGTTTATTTTCAAATAAATATTAATTATTGAAATTTTTCATCCATCATGGGAAGCTTGATAAGCATCAAACATAATATAAAAATGTCTATGTGCATTCTTGTAATGTATACGCATACATGCTTATTTCCATTTGCTATGTTTTCTTTTGAATAATTCATTGCTGGTCATATTGAAACTTTAGTTAATGGGAAGTTCAGAAATAGAAAACTCAACTCATTTTTTGACAATCAGATTAAAATTAACACATAAAAATAAGTATTTAACAATGAAAATTCAAGATGCATTAAACTTATAAAAATAACATCCAAAAGAGACTCATAGTTGAATCAATCAGATGAAAATTACCAACATGACAGTCATCATTACACAAAATAAAACAACAGTTCATGACCAAACTGTTAAAAAAAATGTAAAATCAGGGAGCAGAGTTCAAATATTAAGATAATTTGTTTTCACTTTACACTAATATCTCTAATGTTTTACATTAATTGATGAAACAGAATCTGCCTATTTTGCACATATAAATAAATCAAAATCCATATTAAACTTATTTATGAATATATAACTTTATTTCATTCATTTACAAAAACACATCCACCAATTTTCTTGATTTATTCTTTTTGCATTTTATGACTTTTTAACAGACCTGTACAAAGTTAATAGATTTTTATAATAGAATAATTAGCGTCAGAACAAGTTTTCTTTAAACCCATAATGATTATAAAATATCATGCACATACATCTGATCAGTCTATCATTACATACACTGAATTCTCCATGTATTAATATATTATACCAAACAGATCTTGGAAAAGTAATGTTCCAAATGTTTTCCACATATAAAATAAATTGAAATTCATATTTGTCTGATACATGAATATATAACATTATTTTATTCATATGACATTTTATTAGTGAAAATTAGTCAATTTTCTTAAAAATCAATAATATTTGCAAAACATCATTCACACAATTTTCATCAGTCTGTGTTTGTATATGCTGGATCATATGTGACAACTGAGCAAATGGAGATCTCAACGTCTAGTACAATTAAGGTTCTTTCTTTTGTAGCTACATGCAAATCAAAAAGTTTGACTTCACTAAAAATGCACATATGCAAAATTCATAAGAAATGTGCTACTTTCTGGTAAAGATTTAAACATAATGACATACATTTGACTTAATTATAAACAGAAATCTACAAAATTGACATGGATATGTTTTTCTATCCAGTCTGTGTTTGCATATGGAGCATCAAATTGGATAAAATATGAAAACACAGTTCCACAAAACACCACAAGAATATGGGTTTTATCTAGTCTGGATTATATACGGAAATACAAACAAATCTGATTTGTAAAAGTAGTTCTACAAACTACAAAAGAAAATGGTTTCTCTCCAGCATGTGTTTTCACGTGGCACTCTAAGTGTGATTTATATGTAAACCAAGATACATAAATTTCATAAGAACGTTTTCTCTCCAGTGTGTTCTTGCAAATGGTGCACTAAATATAACTTCTATAAAACAGCAGATGACAAACTTCATAGGAATATTGTCTTTAGTGTGTGTTCGCATATCTCAAATGTAATGTGTGTGTAATTCAAATCTACAAACATTTGAAGAATATGGTTTTTCTCAAGTGTGTGTTCGCATATGAGACACTAAAGCTGACTTCTGTGAAAATGCAGATACACAAACTTCACAAGAATAGGGTTTCTCTCCAGTATGTGTTCGCATATGGCATACCAAATGTGACTTCTCTGTAAATGCAGATCCACAAACTTCACAAGAATATGGTTTCTCTCCTGTGTGTGTTCGCAGATGGCGCACCAAATCTGACATCTTTCTGAATGCAGATCCACAAACTTGACATTGACATGGTTTCTCTCCAGTATGTGTTCGAATATGGTAGAGCAAACCTGAGTTCTCTGAAAACGCAGATCCACAAACTTCACAAGAATATGGTTTCTCTCCAGTGTGTGTTTGCTTGTGGCGCACCAAAGCTGACTTCTGTGAAAATGCAGAGCCGCAAACTTCACAAGAATATGGTTTCTCTCCAGTGTGTGTTCGCATGTGACGTGCCAAACCAGACTTATATGAAAATGAAGATCCACAAACATTACAAGTATATGGCTTGTCTCCAGTGTGTTTTTGCATGTGGCATTTCAAATGTGATGTCTGTTTAAATGCACATCCACAAATTTCACAAGAATACGGTTTATCTCCAGTGTGTGTTCGCATATGGCACACCAAACCTGACTTATGTGAAAATGCAGATCCACAAACACTACAAGTGTATGTTTTCTCTCCAGTGTGTGTTCGCATATGATCCTTCAAACGGCACTTATATGAAAATGCAGACCCACAAACTTCACAAGAATATGGTTTCTTCTCAATGCTTTTTTCCATATTGCACTCTAGAGATGACTATTAAAATACAGATCTACAGACTTCACAGGAATATGGTTTCTCTCCAGAGTGTCTTAGTACACTTCTTTGAAATTGCAGATTTACAAATTTTAAAAGAATATGGTATATCTCCAGCATTTAATCTCACATGGCACATCAAATATGACTTACATGAAAATGCAAATCCACAAATGTGATGAGAATATGGTTTCTCTCCAATGTGTTCAAATAGAGTTCTGTAAAAACAGTTTAACTAAATTCGTATGTTTATGGTTTGTTTCTGGTGCATTTTTCCATATGATACACAAACTCTTAATCGTCAGACAAAGGTTTACAAAATTCACAAGACAATTGCTCCTAATTATTCTCAAACTTTTACTCATATGTAACCGCTGAGAATTTGTAGAAAACACAAACTACAAGTTTCAAAGCATATTTTTTGGAAGTTAATGTTCACTTTGACAATTTTGAAAATGTATATACATAACTTTTACATGAACATTGAAGGATATAGTTCTCTGTACTTGATGGAACATGAGTCTCATTTTTTTTTCCATTTAAATTACAAGAACACTATGTGAATATCATGATTTTCTGTCCAGTGAAAGACCTGTGAAGTAAAAGTAACATGATTTATTTTAGCAGTGATAGTGAATAATACATGAAATCAGTTCATATTTTAACAGATACTTTTAACTATATATTACAGCTAAAGACAGCACTGGAATGCAATAATGCAGCAGCCATAAATGATCAATAATTTTATCTTAAGTAATTTTCTTTTGAGTTGAAACACAATATGCAAGTAAAATGTTATTTTTCTGAAATATGCTCAGATGTCTAAAATATCATTTTTTAGAGATTCTTCTTTTCACTATTAAACAAATTCAGTTTCTACAAAATATATGCAGACAACAGCAGAACGATTATGACAAAGTGAACAAATAAATGTTTACATAGATACTGCTCTTTTCTACAAACTGTAAACATTTTACTGAAAATCACCTCATCATAAAAATGTTTCAAAATTAATATTAAATGATTAACCTTATCAAGTGTGATTGTGCAGCTAGCAGTGCTGGATTTACCTTCTGGCTTGATTAGCTAGAGTTTAAAATTTTCAACATTTATAATTGATTTCAGTGAAGGTGTATAATAATGTTTACACTGTCATAGATTTTGAGAGGTAACTCTCCAAGTAGAATTATATATCAATGCAGAAAGTGGAATATGCACGAAAAATTAAAATCATAAGCAAATTTGCTTTGTTCCCTTTGAAAAGGCATGAATCTCTCTGTCCCTGCTAATCAAATTAATTTATTTCCTTACTTCTTAACACATTCAAATGTGAAACAGTACTTGTCTTACAACCTTGCCCATATCTTCAAAATTTAATGCTTGTAAAATCAATCAAATACATCACATCAGACCTAATACAATCATTAATCTTCTTTTCATAAAGGAAGTAAAAACAAAGCTTATGAAAATTTAAATGTTATGGAAGTTGTTATAAACAACTTCAAATTTCTTACTTTGAATAAAGGAACATAAGAAAAAGGGAAAAACAATTTCCATATTAATTTGTATATCAAATTAATACCAACAGATATTATCATCACACTTTCAATAAAATAATTGTTCCCCATAGAACTCAAACCACACCGAGACTAGACACATGGATGCTTTGAACCCACTACGACACGAACATCGATACACAGCCATTTTTTGATGAGATAAGTACTGCCACAAAGCATTTTAACAACAAATCTGTCAACCCCCTGTATTCTTCCAATGCAAACATTGGCATGTTGTTCACATCTTTCTTGTCATATTCAAAATATTTCAGCTATTGTATTCACAAACATGCTTCTGGTGACTGGAATTTGGGACTAAAACCATTATTTCGATCATGGGGGTAGATTGTTCTCATTTCATGAGTTATGCCACTACCAGACACCTTAGTGATTTCCATTCTTAAACTGAACCCTCTCAGATTTTTGTTCACCACTACTGTCATCAGATATTGAAGTCACAACTCTTTGGGTCAAGTCACTGGATTTAACCTATGCTTTCATTCACTGGGCCATGTGTTCTCAAAGAGTTGTGAGTTCAATACCTGGTGACACTTAGTTTTTACTTTAATTTGAAGATAATAGATCAACTTTAATATTTTCAATAAGTTAAATATTATGTTGTATTTTAAAACTAATTTAAATTAACTGGGATTTGTTATCTTGAAATCATTAAGATCACTATTTTAGAATCATTTATAGCCATCAAAATGTTATACTTTTCTAAAAATTAATTTGAAAAATTTTGGCTGATTTAATGTTTAATTAATCAGATTTGACAGAAATATTAGACACATTTTTAAAAATATTACATAAATGTATTTTTAAATTGAATATAGGTGGTTGTTGAAAGTGTTGACAGCTTTATTGCCATATGGAAATTTATCTAATTTTTTTCAACAATAGACATAACAAAAACTGATATAAGATATATAATGTGAGTGCCTATCTTCTGTTTATCTAAAGAGTAGAATGAGGAAGATATTCTCTATAATTTAATGATTTATTTAATGTTAGGTAATTTGGTTTTGGATTTCCTGCAATTATCACTTATTTTTTGATAATGTAATGCATGGACATCTATAGTTATAAAAATCAGGAGTCAATTGTAATAAGCTTTTCTATTTATAATTAGGAAACAGTTTTTGTGTATTAACTCTATCACCTAACTGGTACAATCTCTGAATAAATATATAGAATTTTAAAGATTTAACACTTTTTAAAGTATTCTAATTAAAATTTAAAACAAATGAAAATAATTCTTGTAAATATTCATTATTCACTGAAAAAAATTTTTTTTCTAAAGGCAATAGTGTCCATAATGTCTTGTTCATAAAAGCAATTAAAAGATTTTCTAATTAAATAATGTCTTAGTTTTATTGAATATGTATTCTTATTCAAAGTAGGTTGTTTTTATTATTGGAGGTCCTATTTTACAAAAAAAAAAAAAATGATGATCTAAATACTCCAAGGAGTTTTGTTTTTAACTAATATAAATATTTATTTATAAAAGCAATTAAAAACTTTTTTTTATTAAATAATGCCCTATTTTTATTGCATGTATTCTTATTGAAAACAGATTTTCCATTATTGAAGATCCTGTTTTACTAATAAAAATGATTTAAATTCTCCAAAGTGTTCTGCTTTTAACTAATATAAATACTGAGTAGGTCAAATTTTTTATAAGTATGAGGAGTGGGATGTTGTAACAGATGTAAATTTTTTTCAAGGATTTCTAAAACATCTCTAAAATAATTTATCTGCAAATAAATCTTGAAAGTTTAAATGAAATTTGACAATTACTTGATTTTTGCAAGAATCTCTAATTCAAAGTGTTTTTCACTGCAAAAATTACACTATCATTTCCTATACTAACATAGGTACATTTGCTGATTTTTTATACTTAGGGGTTAAAATGAATTTTTTAAAATTGAAAAAAGCATTCTTTTTTCCTTTAATTGAAAGCTAAACGATTAAATTTTCTTTTTCTAGTAAGCAACTCTTGAGTGTTTGGGATAAAAATTATATTGATTGGAATTAATGTTTTTGATTATGTTCAGACACC
This sequence comes from Ascarosepion bandense, assembly GCA_037127315.1. Taxonomy (NCBI): domain Eukaryota; kingdom Metazoa; phylum Mollusca; class Cephalopoda; order Sepiida; family Sepiidae; genus Ascarosepion; species Ascarosepion bandense. The sequence continues at coordinate 2,556,262 of JBBBDQ010000764.1, forward strand.
TTTGACATTAGCAAGCAAATGTTCATTCTCAGCTTTAAAAATTGTACAAAAACAAAATACATATTTATGACATGTTATTTGAGGAATTTGCCATTTTAAAATTATATTATCTGATCTGAAACAAATATTATTTATAGCATAAAACATACTATGCAAGCATTTCTTAACCATGGGGTCTTGTTTCTCTGATGTTTTGATTGATATATTGACAACCTACAGTGTTGACTGGTTAAGTATAGTGGAGCAGAATTAACATAATTTTATAAATTGCACTGGCTTCAAGAGAAGGACAACCCTTAAAATATGGCCTTTTAATAATAATGTAATCTATGAAGTACCATATGTATAAAAATTGTTTATACACTAACAAGCAAAAATAAAATAAAAAATATTTTTAAAATGTTGGTAAAAAATTACTTTTATTAAGATTTTCAATTTTTGATTAGTAAATATAGTTTTCACTTAATAATTACAATATCACCTGGATGAAAATAATGCAAAATTTTAAAAGATTTATTATAAATTATTATAAGAGTTAAAAGAAATTGAAACCCTTTTTGCAAAAATTCATCGAAATTGTTCTTTTTCTAAGACAATGATGTCCTCAAGAGATCTTATTTATAATAGCAATTACCTCCACTCATTCGCTGAAAAAAACTTAGCATAATGTTAAAAACCCTAAACTTAATAAAAACATCAAAATGTTTTGTTATTATTAGAAAAGATCAATGTATTTTAAAAAAAATTTTTTAACATTTTCTGACAAGTTTAGAATTTTGGTGAAAAATCTTGATTTTTATTTTTTTCGTCAACAAGTTTCCCAGTGAAAAAACATTAATTTAGAAAGATTTGCAAAATTCAAATGATTATCACTATCAGAATTTATTGAAATTTTCAGGCCTTACTCACAAATGAATGAAATTATTTTTGAAATTTTCAGGAAAGTTTTTTTTTTTTATGTTATCCCCACCTTCCCACTAACTTAATTTCATTTTCATCCCATAATGTTTTTAAAAGCAAGACTCGGAGAATGTAAATAAATTTTTTTTTTATTTTTTTCAAACTACTACTTTCCCAAAAAATCTGCTCTGAATTGTGAAATAACACAATAAAACAATGACATGTCGCTGGTAAAAATTTGGTCACGAAATAAAAGATTTTTTTTCCAAAATTTCAAACATGTTAGAAAGGAGTAAAAAATATTTTAAAATAATTATTTTCCCTCTTAATAACATAATGTTTTTTTTGCAATAAAAAAAAAAGTTTTTATTAAAGAAACTAAAGTTTGGGATCTTTTGCTTCATGCTATGTTGCTTTTTCCGCGAATTAGTCAAGGTATAAAAAAAAAGTTATTTTTGTAATCGGCTGTGAATGTGAAGTTAAAAAAAAATAAAAACATTTCGTTGTTAATTTTTTATTTTGTTCTATTTACAGAGTGAAAGGGGTTTGTTTTTAAATTTTAAAGAGTAACTTAGAAATTTTTAACTTAAAGGTCATTTTTTTAAATACAAAGTCAAATTATTCTGCTACTTTGATTTTTAAAATAAGAACTTCAAAGCGAAATAGCACAAAAATTCAATTAATTTTTAACTCATTTTTTAAAAATTAGCTGAACTTATTTTCATTTTTTATGTTGCTAACACTGGCAAAAAATAAAAAGTAATAAAAATAGTGAGACAACTCAGTAAATAATTTTTCTTTTTATCAAAATTATTTCTCCTTTTTACCTTACCTTTCAATTCAGAAAACGTCACCTGAAAAACACAACCGGATGATGTTTCAGTCAAACAATCCAATTTTTATATTGTTCGTTCAGTTCGTATAAAGAGATCGAAGCTGAAACGAAATGCCACAAAGAATGTGTTAAGAAAAGGAAAAAACACATTAGACACAGGAAATCACCTTTGAGAAAATATTTTGCACTATTAAGAAAACCGGAAAATAAAAGTAAAACGGTGTTAGCCATGAATTCGTTCCTTGAATTTAAAATCCTGAGAATTCTTGGCATTTACAGAAGTGAAGTTATTCAAAAGTCGATGATGATTCACGTTTCTTCATGGCGACATACACTGACTGCTGGTACTAGCGACTCGTCGACTAACATGACGTTTTAAGATTAGAAATTTTTTTGAAACCAAATTATGTAAAAAATATCATAATTCTAAATAATAACGAGAATCATATCATATTATAAACATAACCAATGGAGCAAAAAAAAAAAAAAAGACATTGCTATTTAATATTTATTTATTTACGCTTTTCTTTAGGTGCGAACAAAAAAAAAATGCAGGGAATTTTTTTTCGTTCTTGATTTCAGAAATGAAAGCAAAAAATCGACCCAACCTGTTTTTAAAAATTTAACAGAAATCACAGAATTATTTTCAATCATGATTTTTATAGCACTTATTCATTAATGAATAGAATAATGAGCAGATTATTCATTTAGAAAACATTTATCATCATTGTATACTTCCTAGCACATTTATCCTGTAAAAAATATTATCAGATTCATGGGAGTCTGGGTAGGAAGTACAGACAAACAACAATTAACAAATGTATGAACAAGATACGTTTATAGGAGGATAAAAGCAAAACAAAAGAAACAAAGTTGAAATTATGAACAGTTCAATTCAATCCTCGATCTTGTGTCTTTGAAGTACATATGTGTTTTGTCTTATACTTGTGTGTCTTTTTGAAGTGAAAAAAATGTCTTGCTGTTTCAAAAATCAATGGGAAAGTAAGAACCTTTTAAATATCACACCACCTGTGATTATCATCAGAGAGGTAGTAAACCCACATGGAATTAGATTTAAATTGTAACCAGGCTTTTGAATGCATGAAATTGCAGGTTAGTGATTTGGAGAAATCACAAACTTGTTGAGTTTCAAAATTCTTATGACATTATTTGGAATTTTTGGCACAAGTGACATAAACCAAATGTTAGCTTATGGAGGAGTGATAATAATCTTCAGCACTGCGATTTATCATTGTCTAGAGTATTTGTGTAGGTAAAGGAAGTCATCAGTCATCATTATCAGGAAAGGTACCTGTATTTATGCCAGGTGCATGTTCTCTGTGAGCCATTCTTCCCTGAGTGTGGAGAGGATGTCAGATACCAGTAGTAGTTGCTAAAGGACACACCTGCAATTCTTGTGTAATATATTTTCGTGACCCAAGAGAAATATGACTGACATCAAAAGCAGTCTTGATAAAAAAGTGGCCAGAGAAATTATAAACAAGACCAACATAAGTGTGATTACATTAAAGACAGCTGACGTCAAAGGCAGTAGTTAGAGAAAATGATTGACTGCTGTTCCTAGCCATAGATGACACAATTAAGCAAAAACTCAAGAAGGCAAAAATATGTGGAAATTTCAACTCAAATAGAATTGAATTTTTTTCTGGCTGAGAGGAGGACACCAGCAAAAAAGAGAAGAGAAGACAACATCCACAAGTCAACAAATCCTGACAACTCTATTGCATGTGCATGATTCCCTCAGACTACCACTCCAAACAACCAACGCTGACAAAAATAAAAATACAAAGATACTGTCCAAAAGAGATGCAAGAGATGGTGGATGAGAATTTTATCAAAATAAATTTACAATTTAGTATGTTTGCATAATTTTTGTAAATACAACTCTTAAAATGAAGATGTCAGTTTTATTTTTGCATAATACAGACAATTTATTCACATTATTTACATTGTTCGGACGATTGTCCTCATCACTATTTTCATGTTTACAACATTTCAGCCATTGTACACTCCTGCGTAGGAACTTTGTGCTGAACTCTTTATTACAATCACTGGTATATATTCTTCTCATTCCATGTGCAATGCTACTTCTGATAGCCATGTAGTTATCTCTCTATAACTTAACTCTAATTTTTTTCCCCACTGCTGTAGCCTGGTGCTGAGCTCACAACTCTTTGGGTAAAGTTACTGGAATTAATCAACGTCTATATCCACTAAGCCATATGTCCTTAAGGACATCAGTACATGAACTTCATTAAACTTAATGTCTCAGTAACTAGGTTTTACGAGATCTCATATTGCAATCTTTGATACTAATGATTTCCTCTAGCACTCCATATTACTGGTTCCCATATTGTATTCATTTTTATGCTTGGTCGGCTTAGGAAATTTTTGCAACCTAGCTTATGTGCTGATTCCTCAAACAGAGATGGGGTTCAAAATATTTGTATATTGCAAGTCAACATTCACTGGACAATACCTCAACTTCAACTCCCACCACCCATACAATGTAAAGAGATCATCCACTAAATGCAATTTCAAGCAAAACTCATAACTGGTGACCCAGAGATATACAAATAGGAAATGGTCAGTATAAGCAGTACCCTATAACTTAACAACTATCCAGGGTAATGACAACACTTCAGATGAATGTGGAAGGGAGGGTGCATGAGGATAACAATTTTCAGAAAACAGCCTCTATATGTCTACCCTATGTGTCTACCCATGGCCATATCTGACTATCGGGCACACTGGGCACATGTCCAGGCTGATCCATGTAATTATAGTGAAAATCTGGGCAAGAAGATCATTTTTTTATTCTATAAGCTTTTATTAAACTTGGCAGAGTGAAATTTTTTTTTATTTTTATACATTAGTGCTAGTTGATTTTATTGCTTTAGTTTTTTATTATTTTCTTATATTTAGTTCTATATAATATTATATTCAATGTAATCTTTATGAAAATTGTTCTGAATTTAAGAAAATGTATTAAAATAACATAGCTGCTACTGACTTTAGTATTGTGTTTTTGAATTGATTACGCTAATTGCCTTCACTTTGATTTTTTTCTTAATTATTTATTGACATTCAAGTTATGCTTTTCTTTTTATTTTATAAAACATTGTAAAAGTACCACACTGTAGTATTATAGGCATTGTTTTTGATTTTCAGGCATCACATGTTGACAGCCTGCTGACATATCAATGGGGATTCTATTACTGGTGTCACCAGAGCTCTTGGTGCATCCTATTTTGAACTTCTGTTTCTAATTTGTCCTTCATATTTTTTTTTCGCACTGTCCATGTGTATTTCCTGCAGGTTCAGATAATTCATGAGTCTACTGTACTGCAGTCTGGGGGCTGCATTAATCTCTGTAGTTTTGTGGTGATACCGACCAAGCAAAAGCGAGGGACCGGTTGTTTGCTTTATAACAACCAGAAAGCAAATGAACAAAAATCGTCTCTGTGCAGGTGTATTTGTGCAGATGTTCTGGTTGAAAAATAAAAATTAATCAAATATCAAATTTCCATTTCATGAGCCTACACAAATTTTATTTACCAGCCAATGGGAAGCCCAGAATCAAATGCAAGTATGAAATTCCAAACGAGCTGCTTTTGATCCAAAAAGCAGATATAAAAAGCGGATACAGACAAGACCCCACCAGACAGACTGACACAGAGACCAAGGAGAAGAATGTAATTAATATCCCCTTGACTTAAGTCGAGCGGCTACTACATTTGCCTCCCTTCACCTATCATCACTTCTTCCCTTTCTCAAAAGTACTTACTGACCTCAGGAACGACTACTTCAAAGACATTCCTCACATACCTCCGTTCCCCACATTCCTAAGTCTTTTATCTCTTTCAGCTCATTATTTGCCATGAACATTCTAACCTTCGTTGGACCTTTATATTCAAGTATAACTGGCAGGTGGTCACTTTCACATTTATCACTTGGGTAGGTTTTGCAATGGAGGACTGCATTCCCGAATATCTTGTTGATAGCTATGTAATCAATTTGGTTTGTAGTTTCTCCTCCTAGATTTTTCCATGTCCATAGTGACCTTGGGTGCTCTTGGAAATGGGTGCTGGTTATTATCTGGTCATTTGCTGTGCACCATTGCACCCATTTCTCACTGCGGTCATTGTGGTGTCATAATCTGAAATTCTCAACTGTTTAACCTTACCTCCCTTGGCCAACTTTAGCATTCAAATCTCCCATGATAAGTCTAAATTATTGTGACTTTTTTTTTTTTTAATCATCTCACCTCGAGCAAGGCGGTAACGCCACTGATATGCAGGGGCTACGTAAGGGATTGGAAAAGAGAAAACCGGAAACCACATCCTAAACAGGGAACAAGGGATGAGTCTTTTCACCTGTTCAATAGACGAGGGTGGAATGTGAACCAGGCGAGACTTGTACCGAGCTTTGGTGTTGTCTAGTATGGAGTAGAAAGATTCTATTTTTTCTTCTGTACTTTGTGATGTTGGTGTATATACTACTATAACTAATATATTAAGGGCCTCCTTTTCAGTTTAACAACCAGAATTTTTCAGATATCTGGTAGTATCCCATAATATATTTACTCATGTCATTATCCAGTGTCACACCAACTCCTTTTTCATTATTTCACCTCCTGCATATGCAATTCTGTGGTCATCACTAATGAAGTCTCCATTATTTGATCAACTTGTTTCCCATATACCTAAAATGTTTATGTTTAATCTAGTCATCTCTTGCTTCACATTTTCTAGCTGTTCACAGTTGTTCATTATTCTGACATTCCATGTCCTAAGAGTTATTTTTTTGTTTGACACAAATAGTCAGAATACAACAATCTGGTGACACCTATTGCTCATATCCATCCATTTTATGTGAAGGATAAATTCTTAGGAAATTTGTCCCCTTTTATGCTGACAATTGAGGGGAGGTTTTTTTGGGGGGGAAGCACATGTTACCGGGCAGAGAATCAGAGTCTTAACCCCCTTCATGCTGTTAGGGTATATGAATTTATTTTGCATGTCTATAAATATTCTTGGGAGGAGATGTCAGTTTTATTTTTATTTTTGCATAATACAGACAATCTATTTATTGTGCCTTGTACATGTTATACAAGTCAAAACTAAGCAAAAATGTTCACCAAGTAACTTCCAATATTTCATGCAGGTGATTAAGGAATTCTTCAGTTAGTAAAAACTCAAGGAAAGTTTGTTAAATAAAACCTTGCTATGATAAACTTGTTTTTACTAACTCATTTTACCATAAACATTTGTTTTCCACAATGTACAAAATTTTTACTTTCGCCATTCAGATTTTGATTAATTCTGATTTTCTTAAATCTTCTAAAAATATTGCCACTTTCGTCATTAAACTGGCAATTTCACTTGTAATTTACTTGTCTTCCATTCCATAATGTGATTCTTTGTCTGCTGCCATCTCTACGTTTCTCCATGTGTTCCAAAATTTCATACTTCTTGTGAGGGAATACAAAATTTTTCAAATATTATGATTTTACTTATTGCAGTTAAGGTGATATTATGGATTTCATTAATCTAGTAATCTATTAGTTTTAATACTACCAAGAGATGAACACCCATGCAGTCAATGCTTAGGCATATTTTTGGTTGCAACAATTAGTTTCGAGATCCCTTAATGATGAATATATATGAAGTAGAGTTTCTTATTAAGCATGAAAATAAATTTACATTGAATTTCATACATTTAGAGACCACAGCAATGATGGCAATCATAGCAGACATTATCTGATATGAGAAAACCTACTACAAGCACTTATGCCCAGTGTATAAGTTAATTATATATCTGTTTGTCAGTAACTGGATACAGGTAAGAAGTAAAGAGCAAAATTCTTAAGAAATAGAATTGACAAAGTTCTTAAAGAAGAATGGAAAAAAAAGAAAAGTCAAAACTAAGCAAAGTAACAGTAATAAGGTAAAAAGTTCACCAATTAAAAATTGTGCTCACATGGAAAAAGAAAAGAATAAAAATATGGCGGATGAGATTTAAGAAATCATCTATTTTTATTGATTGCAGAGGAACAAATAAAATATTATAATCTCTTGAACCATAATGAATTTTCCAATTGTTATTACAAAATATTTTAATAAGGATAATACTTGAGCACTACAAATTAATACAAAATTTGAAGATTTAAAATATATTAAATTATTTGAATTAAAATATTTAAAAATAAAAACAATTATTAAAATTCATTATATTCACATTTTTTACATAAGTGTCTTTAACATATTTTATTTAGAGAGCCTCACCCACCAACTAAAAATAATGCATTACCTAATGTTTAAAAACTCTGTTCAAAAATTAAATCTTAAATATAAGTAAATAAATTAGCTTTAATATTCACAATAAGCAAAATATTTTTCTGTATTTTGAACAGAATTTAAATTGATTAGAACATTTTTTGTCTATCTCACAACACAACATAATTCTCTTTATTAAGAAATATTTCAAAAATAAAATAGATATTTTGTAAAATGTTATTTTAGAAAAAGTAGCTGACTTAAAGTTTAACTATTCTGAAATTCTTTACTCTACATATTTCAATTTGAATTTGTTCTTATAAAACCCATTAGTAAATATCAACACAGTTTGTTGATTTGTTTAGATTTTGTACCAAAAACTACTGCCCAACCAGCACCACCACTGTGCAAAATCCCAATAGAATCCCCATTGAAGTGTCAGCATGCTGTCAACAGGTAATGAGTGAAAATCAAAAACAATACCTATAATACTACATTTTAGTACTTCTACAAAATTTCATAAAATAAGAATAAAAACATGCCAATGAATAATTAAGAAAGAAATCAAAGTGAAGACAATGAATGTTATCAATTCAATAACATTATACCAAAGTTAGCAGCAACCATGTTATTTTAATAAATTATCTTAAATTCAGAATAATTTTCAAGAAGATCACATTGAATACAGTAATTATTTGGCACTAAATATATCTAAGAAAATAATAAAATCATTTCAATATAAATAAAAACCACTACCATGAATGTAAAAAAATATGAAATTTTTCATTCTAATAAAAGTTTATAGAATAAAAGAATAAAATAAGAATAAGAATAAAAGAATAAAATAAGAATAAGAATAAAAGAATAAAATAAGAATAAGAATAAAAGAATGATTTTCGTAAACAAGTTTAACTTGTGACTCCACAGGCAACTATGCATAAATAAATGTTATTTTCATTGATTTTTAAATATTATTTATTAAAATTTTTTATCTATCATGAGAAGTTTGATAAGTATCATACATAATATCAAAAAGTCTATATATGTGCATTCTTGAAATGTATATGTATACAAGTTCATTTGAATTTGCATTGTTCTCTGTTGAATTATTCATTGCTAATCATATTGAAACTTTAGATGATAGGAAGTTCAGAAATAGAAAACTCTACTCACCTTTTGAGAATCAGATTAAAATTAACAACTACACATGAAAAACATTTTACAACATGACCAAAATTCATAATGTAATAAACTTATGAAAATAACACCCAAAAGAGACTCATATTTAAATTAATCAGATAAAAATTACCAACTGCACAAACTTCATCACACAAAATAAAAGAAGGGTTCATGCCTAATCTGTACAAAATATGCAAAATCAGAGAGCAGATTTCATATATTTATATAATTTATTTTCACTTTACACTAATATCTCCAATGTTATAATACATTAATTGATGAAACAGAATCTGCTGATTTTGTACATATAAATAAAACAAAATCCATATTAACCTGATTCATGAATACAGGACTTTATTTCATTCATGTTCAAAAAACACATATGCCAATTTCTTTGGTTTATTCTTTTTTCCATTTTTATGTATGACTTTTTGACAGACCTGCACAAAATTAATATTTTCTATGATGAAATCATTAGAATCAGAACAAGTTTTGTTAAACTCCATAACTTTAAAATATTATACATATATCTCATCAGTTTATTTTTGCATATACTAAATCCCCACTGTTTTAATACATTAACAGACCCAGTAAAAAGTAATGTTCTTAATGTTTTTCACATATGAAATAAATCAAGGTTTATATTTGCCTGATACATGAATATATGACATTACTTCATTCATGTGATATCTTATGAGTAAGAATTAGTCAATTTTCTTAAAAATCCATATTTTTCCTGAAAATTTTTCATTTATCATGGAAGGTTTGATAAAAGCCATACATTATGCCAAAATATCTATGCCTGTGCATTCTTGAAATGTATATGCATACATGTTCATTTGCAATCACTATGTTTTCTTTTGAATTATTCATTGCTGGTCATATTGAAACTTTAGATGATGGGAAGTTCAGAAATAGAAAACTCTACTCACCTTTTGAAAATCAAACTAAAATTAACAACTGCACATAGAAATCAATTTTTTGCAAGTGTTAAATTCAGAATCTCCAAAATATATTAAACTTATGAAAATAACACCCAAAAGAGACTCATATTTGAATTAATCAAATGAAAATTACCAACTGCACAAACTTCATCACACAAAATAAAAGAAGGGTTCATGACTAATCTGTACAAAATATGCAAAATCAGAGAGCAGATTTCATATATTTAGATAATTTATCTTCACTTTACACTAATATCTCCAATGTTATAATACATTAATTGATGATACAGAATCTGCTGATTTTGTACATATAAATAAAACAAAATCCATATTAACTTGATTCATGAATACAGGACTTTATTTCATTCATGTTCAAAAACACATCTGTTAATTTTCCTGATTTTTCTTTTTGCATTTTTATCTATAAATTTTGACAGACCTGTACAAAATTAATAGATTTTTTTAATAATGGAATCACTAGAGTCTAAAACAAGATGTTTTTAAAGCCCACAATGATTGTAAAATATCATGCACACACATCTTATCAGTCTATCTTTGCATATACTCAATCTCTCATGTATTAGTATATCAACAGATCTTGGAAAAGTTAAAAAATAATGTACCTAATGTTTTCCACATATAAAATAAACAGAAATTCTTAATTGCTTGATACATAAATATATGATATTATTCAATTCATGGGATATCTTATTAGTAATAGTCAATGGGTTCTATCTAGTCTGTGTTCATACATGAAAATATAGACAAATCTGATTTGTTCCACAAACTACAAAAAAATCGTTTCACTCCAGTGTGTGTTTGAACATGGCACTCCAAATGTGACTTCCATGTAAACCAATATACACAAACTATAAAATAATGTTTTCTCTCTAGTGTGTGTTTGTAAATGGTGTACCAAATATAACTTCCGTGAAACTGCAGATCAACAAACTTCACAAAATATGGTTTGTCCCCAATGTGTGTTTGCATATGACACTTCAAATGTAATCTGTGTCTAATGCAGTTCTACAAATGTGAGAAGAATATAGTTTCTGTCAAATGTGTTCGTATATGAGACAACAAAGCTGACTTCTGTGAAAATGCAAAGTTCACATGAATATGGTTTCTTTTCAGTATGTGCTTGCATATGGCTCTTTAGATGTAATTTCTTTGAAAATGCTGAACCACATACTTCCAAAGAATATGATTTCTCTTCAGTGTGTGTTTACCTGTGGCACACCAAATGTGACTTGTTTGAAAATGCAGATCCACAAACTTTACAAGAATATGGTTGCTCTCCCATGTGTGTTCACATATGGTGCAATAAATCTGGCATATTTCTAAATGCAGATCAACAAACTTGACATTAACATGGTTATTTTCAGTATGTGTTCGCATATGATAGTGCAAATTAGAGTTCTCTGAAAATGCAAATCCACATACTTCGCAAAAATATGGTTTCTCTCCTGTGTGCATTCACATGTGGTGCACTAAACTTGACTTATGTGAAAATGCAGATCTACAAATTTCACAGGAATATGGTTTTTCTCCAATGTGTGTTCACACATGAGACACCAAATCTGTTCTATGTGAGAATACATATCAACAAATTTCACAAGCATATGATTTCTTACCGGTATGTGTTTGTCTATGTTGCTTCAAATGTGACTTCTGTGAAAATGCAGATCTACAAACTTCACAAGAATATGGTTTCTCTCCTCTGTGTGTTTGCATATGGTGCACCAAACTTGACTTATGTGAAAATGAAGATCCACAAACATTGCAAATATAAGGTTTCTTTCCTGTGTGTATTCGCATGTGACATTTTAAATGTGATATCTGCTTAATTGCAGATGCACAAATTTCACAACAATATGGTTTATTTCCAGTGTGTGTTTGCATATGGTGCACCAAACCTGATTTATAGGAAAATGCAGATCCACAAACACCACAAGGGTATGCTTTCTCTCCAGTACGTGTTTGCATGTGATCTTCCAAACAGGAATTCTTTTAAAATACACATCCACAAGAATATGGTTTCTTCCTAATGCTTTTTTCCTATCGGCACTGCATCATTAAAAATACAAATTTACTAACTTCACAGGAATATGGTTTCTTTCCAGAGTGTGTTAGTATATGGTCCTTGAAATCTGACTTCCATAAAATGCAATCCACAAATGTGATGGAGAACACGGTTTCTCTCTAGTGTGTTCACATGGTGTTTTGTAAAAATTCTGTTTCAATAAATTCCTGTATGTATAGAAAATTTATCATAAACTTTTTTCAAAATTAATATTAAATGATAAATCATATCAAGTGTGATTGTGCAGATAGCATTGCTGGATTTATCTTCCAGTTTGATTGGCTAAAGCTTAATATTTTCAACATTTATGATTGACTTCAGTCAAAGTGTATAATATTTTTGACACTGTCATAGATTTTGGGAGGTGAGTCACTGGTGGAATGTGCCACTAGATATCAATGCAGAATGTGCAATATACTTGAAAATTCAAATTGTAAGCAAATCTGCTTTGTTTACTTTGCACTAATGCCCTTTGAAAGTCTACGGCTATATCCTGTTGAATACACTGGTTCCCGTCCGATCACCGAAGTTAAGCAACATCGTGCATGATCAGTACTTAAATAGGTGACCATTTGGGAATATCAGGTGCTGTAAACGTAAGGACCAAGAATGGTCCAGCAGTTCTCCAGGTTTGGAGGTTGGGTGCAGGGCCAACAACCCTGCCTCATAAAAACAGTTTGTTACAGAAACAGCAACAAAAAGTTGCTGCCCTATGTATGCACCATCTGGGTGTAATGGATAAATGATGATGATGATGATGATGAATGCCCTTTGAAAAGGCATGAATCTCTTAATCCTTGCTAATCAAATAAATTTTTATGTCCTTATTTGTTAGCACATTCAAATGTCAAACAGTACTTGTCTTGCAACCTGCTCATACTTTCAAAATTTCATCTTTGTAAAATCAAATCCATCACACCAAACCTCAGAGAATCGCTAAATGTGTTTCCATAAAGGAAGTAAAAAACAAAGCCTATGAATCTTTAAATGGTATGAAAGATTTTATAAACAACTTTGAATAAAGGAGCATAAGTAAAAGGGAAAAACAATTTCCATATTAATTTGTAGGGGTCAACAAATATTATTTTTAATCTGTCAATACACTAGGTGCTCACCATAAAACTGTCACCATATGAAGACTAGACACATGGATAATTTGAACTCTTCAAAAGAGTAACTTATCTTGAAACACAGCCATCTTTTGAGGAGGTAAGTAGTGCCACAAAGCATCTTAAGAACAACAAAGGTGTCAGTTCTAATAGTCTTCCAATGCAATCATTGCCATGTTACCCTCATCTTTATTGTCATATTCACACAAAAAAGTAATAAAACTGATTGCGTAAAGTAATGTGGGATCACTGTGTGACATGTTAGGTAAAGTTTCAAATTAAAGCTAATTGAGTGCATTTAGTATATCTAATAAGTAAAATAGTTTGCTGTATAGTTTGAAACTAATTTGACTGGGAGTTGTTTGTTGTTTTCAAATGAAAAACATTGCTGTTTTTATCCATCTGTCATCACAATCTAATTCTATTGATGGAAAATCTTTCAAAAGTAAAATATACTTTTATTAAACTTAGGACACTGAATAAGCTGTCACTGAATTTTCATGAAAAGTAATGTTTTATTTTCAAAAATTAGTAAGAGACATATCATTGACAGTACTGTCTATCACTAGCCACTACTTTTCCATTCTTTCTGGCAGCATTTGAATTCCACGTCAGAAAACAACTTTTTTAGAGGCTAACCACAAGTCAGTGTATTTTTTTGGAATCTTCATAAAATGCTCAGCCAGGCCATGTGCTATCGATTGAAACAAGTAATAATTGGATAGGGAAATGTTGAGTGAATACTGCGGGTGTGGTAGAACTTTCCATTTAAGCCTTCTTAAGTATGTTTTCATCCATTTTCCAACATGTGGTCTAGCATTGTCATGTTGAAAAATCACCTTGTTGAATCTCTGTTTGTATAGAGGCCATTTTTTTTCAATGCTGGGCTCAAACACACCAATTGTAGTTGATAACAATCTCCCATGATTTCCAGTTGGTTTGAGCAGCTCTTAATAAACTACACCCAGCTGAACTCACCAAATGCAGAGCATAAAATTTGAACGATGGATATTCAGCTTTGCAGCGATGTTGATGCAGTCAGGTTTACCTCGCAATCTTCTACACTTAGCATTATCATAGTGTATCCACTTTTCATTGATGTCTCTCAGCTTCAATTTGTACGACACTCAATATCCTTGCTTTTGAATCATTCCTAATGCTTTCAAACATTTCGAAACTGTTATGCAATTAAATCCTAATGATTTTGCAAATTTAGCTTTTGCCTGACATGAGTCTTCTTGAAGTAATGTTTCCAATTCTTTGTTGTCAGTCTATTTTGGTATGCTAGAGTGTTCTTTATCTTCAACATAAAAATCATTATTTTTTAAGCATCTAAACCAATCTCTGCCTGTTGTTTCTAACAGAGCATGATTGCTGTAAGTCTCAACAAGAATTCTGTGCTTCAGCTGCATATTTCTTTTGAATAAAGTAGTGCAGTAAAATTCCCTGCAAATACACTTACTTTGGTACAAAATCTGACATGTTTAACACTATGAAAACAAAGTTGTTTACACTTTGGCAAGATGGCATACACTGAATTTCAAGCTTGCTTACAGTACTTACTTAGAGATGTGCGACCATATGAAACTATATGCACACAGTTTTGGGAGGGCTATCTGTTGGAAAACAAGGAGAACTTACTCAAGGTTTTGATAATTTGAGGGATATTGTTTAATTTAAATTTTAATTAATTGAATTTGACAGAAATATAACATACTTTGTTTAGAATATCAAAGAAATGTTTTTTCAAAGTAGATGTAGATTGTTGTTGAAAGCTTCATTGCAAGAAGTTTATCTAATTTTTTTCTACTGTGGATATATGCGTGAAAAGTACATAGGGTATATAATGTGAGTACCTGTCTTATATAATTTTTAACTATCCAGTATTTTTAAATATTTAGAAAAATATTCTCCATGATCTAAAAATAACCCGATATTATATTTTTTATGCCCCTTGTATTCATGCAGCAAATTAAAACTGACTTTTTTTTAATCAGCTGATCCCTTGTTCCTTGTTTAGGATGTTTAGGATGTGGTTTCCGGCTTTCTCTTTTCCAATCTTTTCACTCTTTTCTTTTTTTTTCAATTGGAGTAGATAGACTAAACTATCGCCTGGTTCACACTCCACCCACGTCTATTGAACAGGTGAAGAGGCTGATCCCTTGTTCCTTGTTTAGGATGTGGTTTCTGGCTTTCTCTTTTCCAATCTTTTCACTCTTTTCTTTTTTTTTCAATTGGAGTAGATAGACTAAACTATTGCCCGGTTCACACTCCACCCACGTCTTTTGAACAGGTGAAGATGCTCATCCCTTGTTCAGGATGTGGTCTCCGGCTTTCTCTTTTCCAATCTTTTCACTCCTACGTAGCCCCCTGCGCTTCAGTGGTGTTACCACCTTGCTTGGGGTAATATGATTAAAAAAAAAAAAATTAATAAGTTTATTATTAAAAGATAATATTAAACATGAGAAAGTTATGTTTGTGTATATCTACTATGTGGTCTTCATTCCTGGAGTAGCTCAATTCCATGAGCATTTTTTGGAGGGACTGCTGAAAATGAAAGTCATTGAATTTCATTTCTTGCCAATATAGCTGTCTCCTTTTTTCTAAGGAATCATCAGATTTCTTTTTCGTTTCTCATCAACTC
The DNA here is from genome assembly GCA_037127315.1 of Ascarosepion bandense. Taxonomy (NCBI): domain Eukaryota; kingdom Metazoa; phylum Mollusca; class Cephalopoda; order Sepiida; family Sepiidae; genus Ascarosepion; species Ascarosepion bandense. The sequence continues at coordinate 2,572,255 of JBBBDQ010000764.1, forward strand.
ATCACTACATACATATTCGTATATTAAATATACATTCTTACAGCAAACAGAACCAACAAATGTAATATTTCCAATAAACAAAATATATTGGTGCATTTAAGACCAAATATAAATTGTTTGGATTTTCTTTTCTTTTCTACTTTCCTAAAAAATCTATAAATTCATCCATACAAGCAGATCTGCTAAGCCCCAAATAACTCACTTCATAAAAAACATCTTTAAAAAATGATTTTCTGAACATTAGCTCATTTAAAGTCCAATTTGAATTGAAACAAATTACTTTAAGTGAAAAAAATGTTGTAGAAAAGCATTTATTTTAGTGAATTTAGAATGGACATATTCTACAAAGCTCATCTATTTCTTAGCAATAAATCAATGTCAGAAGTACCCAGATTGTATTATAAAACCCAGCCAATGTATACAGATAGGAATACAGAGAAAGACCAGATGACAAGATAGAAGAGGTTTGGATTTAAGTCTTACTTCTTCCTCTGCTTACTGTTAAAATACTAAGGTCTCTATTTATGGCAAATTCAGTTAGTTAAGTGCCTTAAGTGATACATGCTGAGGAGATCATATCACTTTTGATCAATGATTAACTAGGCAGGGGATTTTCCCACAGTAGGTTGCCAACCAAGGCTATAGAACTTATATCTGGAGGGAGAGGAGATGGATTAAAAGCTTTCCCAATAATATTTGTAAGTGAACGTAACGAATTCAACTGGAATTCGAACTCGGTTCTCCAATTTCACATTCAGAACCAATATCTATTACACTATATAACTGTTAGAATGATCTAAAACTAAAACTCTGTCAACCAGACTGCATAGAAAGTTTAATTCTTTAATTTTTATGCACTTTTAAATTCTTCAATTTGTTATCATTAACCCTCTAGGGCCATTCGTATATTTGATACAGTATTTCCCTATAAGGAAACATTTGGTATTCATTGACTGAGCAGTCAGTACTGCTTTCATTTGAAATTTATAAAATATTTCTCTTAAAAAATTTTTCAGGAAAATATTTCTTTCAAGGCTTGTTTTCATACTGTATCAAATATGATACGAATGGCCCTAAGAGGGTTAAACTCATTGTTAGATATCAACACAGTTGATTTGTGTTTAAAATTGGTTTTCAGCAAAGAAGTTCACATAGCTGCACAGATTTAACACTAGAAATCTCCACAGAATAACTACCACCACTGTGAAAAATCCAAAAATTAATAGAAGAACGGAAAATAAGAAATTGTATTCTAAAAAATGGCTATCTGGTTACATAAGATAAAAACTCCGATTTTCTGCACACATTTTATGTTATGGATGCCATTATGAAATCTTTCTTTTTCACCTATGAATACATAGGAGACTGGATATAAATAAACATTATTTTAATTAATTTATAAATAAAAGCATTATATTTACAAAATCCTGTTATCTTTTTCATTTTCAATCTCATATTTCACACAAATTTTAATTTCACACACTGTCATCACATGCATGTATATAGATTTCTGACAATATTAATATGTTTATTTGCTCCTGTTCTGTCTCCTTTAGGATTTTTTATAACCGGTCATATTGAATATTTAAATGATGGGAAGGTCATAAATATAACACTCTCTGCATCTTATATATTGTAACATTGACTTTACATTTACAGGCTAAAGCAATCAATTTTCTTTGCTTTCCCTATTCTCATTTATCATTTCTAACTATGTTTATTTGCTCTTGTTCTGACTGATTTAGAACTGTTTATTTCTAATCATATTAAGTCTTTAGATGATGGGAAGTTCTGAAATAAAACACACTCCATATCTTATATATTATATCAGGTACCTCCAAAAAGTCGCTGAAAAAACAGCATAGTATGAAGGAAAAAGACCCCAAACTAAATAAAAACAAAGTTTTATTGGCAAAATGTTTATATTATCATTAAAAGGATAGATCAAAGCATTTTTTAATTATTTTATAAATTTTTTAATTATTTCGAACATGTTTGAAATTTTTGTCGAAAATCTTTTTTATTCTCACGTCAATGTTGATGTCAATTGACGCGTAGTTTATGACATAAAAAAAACTAATATTACGCAATGCACTTTGTTGATCATGAAAGGCACATTAATTTAGAAATTCTTGCAAAAATCAAATAATGGTCGGATTTTGATTAAAATTTCAGGACTTATTCATAACTGACTGAAATCAATTTCTATAAAATATTAGTAAAAATATTTTTTTAAAAATAAGTTACTCCCCCCCCCCCAACCAGAAATGCTTAAAAATTCAACACTGGACCCCAATAAACCTAATATAATTAAATTCAGGAGTCATTGGGGAATGGGGAATGCTATTCAACTATCTTTTTTTCTCCAATAGTCCCCGATTCTCTAAAAAGTAGGTCTGAATTGCAAAAAATGCAATAACTTTGCCAATTTTTATTGAGATAAACTTTTGGTTGCTATAAAAGAACATAAAGAACAATATAAATTAAGCATATCATTGTCTGAAAAAAAAAATTTCAATAAATAATGAATTTTTACAAGAATTATTTTCATTTTTTTAAATGTTTTTTATAATAATATATAAAGTTTCAAATATATTTTAAAATTTCTTCCTTAAGTGGATGGGCTAGGGTACGAAATTAATGTATGAAGACTACATTTAATAATCGAAAATTGAAAAGCTTCATACAAATGATTGACCCTGTCAATTTTTAAAATAATTAAAACATTTTAATTGCATGCATTTTGATTGCATGTATCTTATTTATATGGATGGCCATTCGTGATATTTATCATTAAAGTAGCTTTTATATTTTACTTCCTAATTTTCTAATTTTGTTAAAAAAAAATAATTGTGAAATACACAATATCTGGAGGTACTGAAAAAGAATATGAAAAATAGATATTATAAATAAAAAATAATAAATGCCATAAATTTAATAAATTATTGAGCTACCTCTGCTGTTATTTTCACTGTTATTAAAATTGTACAATGTTTTAAAAGAAAGTTTTATATTATTTTAATTATTTATTTTTCATAAAACATCTTCAAACGTAATCCTACGAAGATAAACTAACAAAAAATCCATAAAATATTGGATAATTGCTGAAAACTGTGAAATTTTAAATTTTAACATAGTTACAAATACAAAAAAATGATTTGTATAAGATTTATACCAAATTCATCTTCTATACTTGGTATTTTTTGGCCGGCTACAGTAAATCATATCATAAACGCTTCCTTGACAAGTGTTGACAGATGCAATAACAAGGATACCATAATTAAGAAACGCTTTTTAAAAAAATATTTCAGGAAGTAAGCAAATAATTCTTGTTTCAAGTCAACATAAGGTAAGTTTAAAGTCGGTAATTTGAATAAAATAATGTGTCAGCAAGGTTTATCTTATTTTTGTAAGATTTTTTAAAACTTTTCAAATGGTTTCTGTTTACAATCGATGAAAAATGGCAGAAAATTTTAAAATTTTAACAAATTTTTTTAAAAAATCTACAAAATTTTTTATTCTGATCAATATAATTTTGGTTTGAAATACGCCAGGGTATTTTGCTTACTGGAATTAATAAATTTAATCCCTTGGCTTTTAATTAAAGCTAATTTTAAAGCTTGAAGACAATTTGTTTATTATTAAAATTTAAATTTAAATTTAGATATGGAAAAATGAGTGGAAGTACCTACATTATATCACTGACTTTAAATTCACAGGCTAAAGCAAACAACTTTTTTTGACTTCCCTGATGGCATTTAACTTTTTAAATGTTTTTGCTGATCATACTGAATATCTAGATGATAGAGGAGAACACTCTAAACAATATTTGTATCTTGTTTCATTGACAATCAGAATAAAATTAAATCAGAGAAGAAACATTTTAAAAATACTACAATATGGGTGAATCTCAATTTAGAAAAAAATGTATCAAACTTATGAAAATAAAATCCAAAAGAGACTGATGTCTGAATCAATCAGATAAAAACAATACAAGAACAGTATTTTTGTCTGCCAGAGATTGAAGTATATTATTTGATTTTTCTATGAGTTTCTACACTATTCACACACGTTTTTCTATCTTCTGTGGGTTTGCATATGAACCTCCAAATGTGACTTCTGTGAAAATGAAGATACACAAACTTCACAAATGTATGGTTTTTCTCCAGTGTGTGTTCGCATATGACAGTTCAAATTTGATTTCTGTGAAAATGCAGATCCACAAATTTCACAAGTAAACGGTTTCTCTCCAGTGTGTGTTCGCATATGGTCTTTCAAATTTGGCTTAAATGAAAATTGAAATCCACAAACTTCACAAGAATATGGTTTCTCTCCTGTGTGTGTTCGCATATGGTCCTTCAAACTTGACTTTGATGAAAATGCAGACCCACAAACTTCACAAGAATATGGTTTTTCTCCAGTGTGTATTCGCATATGACGCTCCAAACTTGACATAAATGAAAATGCAGATGAACAAAGTTCACAAGAATGTGGTTTCTGTCCAGTGTGTGCTTGCATATGGTGCTTCAAACTTGACATAACTGAAAATCCAAATCCACAAACTTCACAAGAATATGGTTTCTCACCAGTGTGTGTTCGCATATGGAGCTTTAAATGTGACTTCTGTGAAAATGCAGATCCACAAACTTCACAACAATATGGTTTTTCTCCAGTGTGTGTTCGCATATGGTCTTTCAAATTTGACTTCCGTGAAAAAGCAGATCCACAAACTTCGCAACAATATGGTTTTTCTTTAGTGTGTGTTTGCATATGCCGATTCAAATCTGACTTCCTTGATAATGCAAATCCACAAACCTCACAAGAATATCGTTTCTCTCCATTGTGTGTTCGCATATGATCCTTTAAATGTGACTTTTTTGAAAAGGTAGATCTGCAAATTTGGCAAGAATATGAATTCTCTTCACTGAGTGTTTGCACATGACATTCCAATTGTGACATCTTTAAAAATGCGTATCCACAGATTTTGGAAAATAAATGGTTTCTATCAGGTGCATACAGTCCTTCAGAATTGATTCTATTGAAAATGCTATTCCACAAACTTCACAAGAATATGGTTTCTTTGTCATGTTCCATGAAAATGTAGATACACCAAAAATACAAATTTGTTTGCTTCCAATGCATTTTTTCACTTAATACACTGAATCAAAATAATGGCAAACTTCTCAAAAACATGTCTTCTAATATTTCTTTTAAACATTTACTCATCTGTAACAGTCAGTAAAATCAAACCACTTATTGTTAAGTAGATGCTTCTGGCAAGTTAATGTTCACATTCATGCTTTTGAAAATGTAGAGATTCAACCTTTACTTGAATACTGCAGAATATATTTCTCTGTTCTTGACGAAAAGTGAAGACACTTGCTTTCCTTCATTTAAACTCTTAAGAATAACAGTTTTTGTGAATATCATTATTTTTTGTTCAGCCAAAACATCTGTGAAGAGAAAATAATGAGACATATTTTAACAGAGACAATGAATAACACTAAAAATCAGTATATATATATATATATATATATATATGTACACATACATTTAGCTATGTATTATTGCTATTTGTTTTCAATGCAAGAATAATAATGCAGTAGGCAGATAATATTAGAAAAATCCATCAGTTCATCTTAAACAATTTCATTTTTCATTGATACAGCATGATAGTTTACTGATATTTTTCTGAAATCATTTACATGTTTCAAATATTATTCTTTATTAAGACTTACAGTCTTATTTACACTTATAATTTCAATGTTGAAATAATTTCCAAATTAATGTGTTCTGCAAAACTTTTTGCTGAAACTCTCCTATGCTAATCTATAATTTATCTGCTGAATCAAGAAAACCAAGATTTTTAACTGAAATTTTGAACAGTCAAAAAAGGTTTAAAAATAAATATAATAAAAAAGTACTTTGAACTTTCCTTTTAAGAACAAAAATTTTGACCATCAACTTGTATTTTGCTTGGGTCATTCATGGCATGCAATTTTTTTTAGTAGTGTTAAAGTTTAAAATAAACATTTTTAATAAAAAATAAATCCTATTTAATATGAGATAATTTTTTTATTAATTTTGTTTCCATCACATTTAAAATAAATAAATGTAGATACCTCTACTCATTATCAATACCTAAGTTTTAAAGTGAATTTTTAAAAATAAAAAACTTTCTTGAAGCTTTCATTTTAGCTTTAATTGAAAGATAAATGACTAAAGTTTGTTTGGAGTCAGCGAAATACTTGAGTGCATTTGAAATAGAAATTATAAAGATTAGAATCTCAGCTTTTTAAACTTTTCAAAAGTTATAATTTTTTCATTTTTGACAGATTGACAAGTTTGAAAACAAAAGTACACTATCAGTTTTAAAAATCTTGCAGCAATAAAATATGTATCTGTGACACCATATTTTTGAAAAATTAGCAAACCTGTAGTTAAATTAATTTCATTTGAAACAAGTATTGCTTATAGCATGAAATTTAAAATATTTCTTATCACAAAGGTCATGTTTCTGAGATGCAAGTTGATCAATGATAGCCAGATATCTTAATAAGCTAAATATGGTTGACCAAAATTGATATAATTGTCCAAATCGTTTCTTCTAAGGAAAAGAAACCATGAAACACATGGCCTTTTAGTGTCACACTCAAAATATAGTTAAAAAAAAAATTAAAAATTATTTAAAATATCTTTTGGTGCAAAAATATGTATTAAAGTTTTCAATTTTTGATTAGTAAATATAGTCTTCATTTAATAACCTGACTGCTGCAAGGCTTTAAAGAATTTTAAAAATATTTTTGAAACTTTATAAATTGTTATAGTTAAAAAAGAAAGAAATGAAAACAATTCTTGTAAAAATTAATTCCTCATCAAACGATTTTTTCTTTTGACCATCATGTCTTCAATATAAATGTAATAAAAAACTACTCTAATTAATGTCATTATTTTATTGCATTTTTTATTTTACTATCCAGAGCCAATTTTTTGAAGGAGAAAACAAAAGGCTGTCTAAAAAAGAAAAAACAAATAAATGATTTACATTCTCCAAGGAGTTTTGTGTTTAGCTAATTAAACAAATTTTTGAAATGGAATTTAATTCCTTGAAATTTTGTGAAATTATTTGGGGTGCGGGGCAGTAACAGATATAAAAAACATTTTACCAAAATTTTCTGACAATAATAATTTTAAAAAAATGACATTTACTTGTGAATAAATCCTGAAAGTCATTAAAATCTGACAATTGATGTTTGCAAGAATTTGCAAATTAAAATGTTTTCCACTGGAGAAAAAATGAGTTCTGTAATTTTACATTAACCATAGTAAATTCTAATAAAAATTTGGTTACACACTAATAAAAAAAAACATTCTTTACCAAAATTTCGAAGGTGCTGGAAAGTATATAAATTTCCGCCTATTTACTTCCTGTAATGAAAGTAATAAGCGAGTTGGTTTTTTTTACGCGTATTACTTTCATTACAGGAAGTAAATAGGCCAAAAATTGTTGCTTACGCCGAAAATCATTTGGCAGTTAATTAAATGACTTCGTGAGAGTTACGGGAGACAAAAAGTGCGAGATGAAGTTCGTTTTTTTTTCTGGTCGTTAATATCAATAATAAAGGTAAGTTTCTTCAATAAACATTTGTTGATTTGAGTTCACCATATACATTTGCACAGAAATAATGGTATTTTGAATAAATTTGAAGTGGGAAATGCCTTCGGGCTCTAAAACGAAAATTTACCAATAAAATAACTAAAAAATAGTCTGAGTTTTCCTCTTAACAACTTGACGATAAAATTTTGTTTTATTGAGTTTGGTGCCTTTTAACATCATGGTATGATAAAAATAAGCATTGATGATCATGCTATGTTGATTTTTATGCACAAAAAATGTCGGATTATCCATTTTACCCCGACTACAAAAGAAGGGTATTGTTTAGAAAGTGGCTATTACAGAATTCAATACAAAAAATCAAATACACTTTTTCATCATTTACGGTCTCAAATTCGGAGACAGCACAAAGTTTTGTAAAATAAACATAAAAAACGCAAATGAAAATAAATACTGATTTTATGAAGGTCTTCCCATCAACAATCCAATCTAAAAGTAAAAAAGAAGAGGCAATATAGTTGGCTTTGTCAGTAGATTTAGGTTAAGAGTCTGGGTAATGATACGGGCATACAATCCCACAATTTATTTATGAGCAATGGTACATCTATCATGGCTACACATTTTTTACCATGGATAAACATTTTTTTTATCTCGGTAGACCCTATCACTTTCCTTACTTAGTGTGTTTCAACAAAATATCCGACATGATGACTTCATATTATTTTTCATTTATTTCCTTGCTAGGAGCAAAAACATGAAATAATATATATATATATATATATATATATATATATATATATATATATATATAAACGCAGACCGTAAATAACGCTTAAAAAACAGAAATTATTTGTAATTCTTTCACTCACCTTTAGAGCAGAGGCAGTCAATAAGAAAAAAAAAATAATGAATGATTTCTTTGTGTTGTAATAAGTTGAGATTTCTCTGTCAACTCACCCAATGTTTGTTTCAGTGCAAGTTGAAACAAAAAATATATACAAAGAAAGAAGAATTCAGGGAGAAATTCAAACCATGACAAAGATGAAAATGAAATTATTAAAACATGTTCACGGTGTTAGACGAAATTTGATTCCTTGTGTTTAAAATAGATTTCTTGGTTTTGCTTTCAAAAAGAAAAGTTATTAAAAAAATAAAAAGCGGTAGCATATTCAATTTCATTTATTTTTTTTCAAAGTCACTGTTATTTTCAACTGTTATGATTCAGTTAAATCTCTGTAGATACTTCCAATTCTTTTCAATACATAGATTAAAATGAATTTTTAAAAACATAAATGATTTCTTGAAGCTTTATTTTGAAATAGAAAAAAAATTAAAAAAAGGATTAATGACTATTCTCAGCAAGCAAATTACTCTGGTGCATTTCAAGGGGAAATTGTATTGAATCTAAAATTTTAAGATTTTTCTGCCAATTTTTGAGCGATTGACACATTTGTAAACAAAAGTTAATTTTTGGTTTTAAAAATTTTGCAAATAGAAAAAGAAATATAAATATATACAGAATTATTTTAAAAATCTTTCAGCTCGATGATTTGTATTAAACTTTTCAATTTTCAATAAGTAAACATAGTTTTCAATTAATAATTTAATGACCAAGCCACAACATGGCTTTGTAGAATTTTTTTAACATTTTATAAGTTATTATAATTAAAAAAGTAAAAATGAAAACAATTCTTGTAAAAATTTATTATTCATCAACAATTCTTGTAAAATTTATTATTCATCAAAAAAAAATTCTTTAGAAAATAATGTCCTTAAATATATATATATATATATATATATATATATATATATATATATATATATATATATGGTAATTATTATTATTATTATTATCATCATAATGCCATACTGCAACATAATAGCTATAAACTTTTGATGTTAAAACACCATCATCAGGAAGTAAAATGTGGTTAATTTATTTTGTAATATATAGAGAAGGAGATTCAAAAATATATCTATAAAAAAAGTTTTAAAAATATAAACAAGGTCAGGTTGGATGTTATGGCTATTACTGCTGAGTTGGTTTTTTCACCTAAACATCCAAAACTTGTTGAATAGCTATAATCACTGAAATAAATAGGCAAAGAGAAAAGGAAAGATGAGGGCCAGTTTGGACACTGATTTTATATTTTGATTCCAACGTCCTTTTGTTGGGGAAATTCCTTCCCAAACAGTTGGCACGTCTTTACCAGTCAAAGTCCAACAGAAAAAAAATAGAGTTTATTTTTGGTGACAGGAAGCCTCTCTTTTATTAGCACATGCATAAATTGTCTTTCCTGTCAGTGGACACCTGGAAGATTTTTTATGTTTATTTTATTTTATACTTTTATTTTATTTTGTATTTTATTTTATTTAGTGTTTTTTATTTTATTTTGTATTTTTATTCAATCCCTACAATAGCCAATGAGATGAATTAAGTGGAAGACATGTCAAATTTTTAACCGGAAGAAGAAAAAGATAAAGTAGAAAAAATAAATAAAAAGAAGAAATACTAAAAATGGTTTTGTTTATATCTGACAAAACCAAGTTAAGAACATATTTTTATTCTATCGGCCTTTATGAATTTGCGGAATTATTATTTTCTTTTACATTAACAGGAACTAGCAGTACATGTGGAAATTTCACAGTGTTACTATTTGAATTTATTGAACATAATTTTTAATTTACTGAGTGACTGAACAAACTTCTTGCAAGTTCTTTGACTATGAAATGAAAGGTTTTAGTAGATTTTCCAATCAGAAGGCAGAACAGTGGTGTAAAAAAACAGCAACTTCAAGAGAAAATAAAATGTAATGAGTTACTGAAATGAAGTGAAACTGTATGTATCTTATCACAATCTATGCAAGAAAATACCTAACACAATGAGAAGCTAGAAGAATGATGTATTGCAACAACAAAAAAAGGTTGAAGCATGGCAGAAATAAAGTTATGTTCTCCACCCATGATAAATGGAAGTTAAAAAGATGAAGTGAAACTATTTGGATGTCTTTACAATTTATGTGAGAAAATATTTAACACTATGAGAAGCTAGAGGTATAAATATTTCCAACCACAAAAAAGGATCAAAGCATGGCAAATTCAAGGAAGAAATATTCTTTGTCCATGATGAATAAAATAAGAGTATCTTCAAAAGATTGTCTGCCAAATGCAACCCCAGAAGCAATGAAAAAACACGCTTCATGTCAAGGAAAGGTCTAGAAGAGACACTTGGGCAGAACGAAATGGAAAAGGAATGAAAGCTTCCAGATAGAATTATATCTTGAGTATAATTCTGAAAGAAGAAAAAGGAAAAATAAAAAAATGGAAATGAAAAGAACTCAAACGCAAATAAGATCACATATCCCTCTTCCGTAATGTTCCAGCATACAACCAAATAATATCAAATCTTCAATGCATGCACCATTACATAAATATATTAAGCGCTCCATGAACTGTTAACTTATATTTGTTCATTCAGTCCTTGTTAGATGCTGTCACTAGACTTCCTTTTTATTATCTACCCAGCTTTGTGTTACATAGTTACATTGATTTCTTGTTATTAATAAAATTGTTAATTGAACAGAATTGTCATGTCTCGTTCATATCCCCACTCTGTTCAGTACATATTTTCTCCACATCTTATAAATCAAACTTGATTCATATATATTTTCTTTTTTAATTTTTGTGTTATGAACCATCAGAGATCTATTCCTGGTCTAAGGGAGACAACCCTGACTTTCTTCATCTGAATCCACAACACTTGATATTGCTTTGTAAATAATATGGAAAATTGAATCAGAGAACACATATCAAATTCTAGAAAATTTAAAATCTCAAATGGTTTAAAGACTTTATTTATATTATTCAAACTATTGTCCCCATCTTTGCTGTGATGTTTATGACCCTTCAGCAAGTGCTAGGAATTTTGAATCAAACCCTTTATTACAATTAGTTTGGTATATCATTCTCATTCCATGTTCAAAGATATTTCTGGTAGCCATAAATTATCTCCCTTTAACTTGATTCTCTAAGTTATTTTTCACTACACTGGTATGTACTCACATCACATTGGATCAAGTCACTGGAACTAACTAATGTTTATATCCACTGGACCATGTGTCCTTGAGGACAACAGCATCTGAATTTCTAGGACTTGTAAACCAAATGTATCAGTAACCATTTTTTTTACCAGAGTTCATATGGCAATCTTTTGATGCTAATGATTTTGTCTGTCATTTTTTACCAGACCTCATATTGCAATCTTTGATGCTAATGATTTTCTCTAGCACTCTCAATTATTGGTTCCCATATTGTATTTATTTCTATGTTTGGTCGACTTAGGAAATCTTTATAGCCTAGCATATGTGCTGATTCCTTAAGTTTATGTAGTTTCCACTGGCATTTTTTATTATTTCAACTTTGTTCCATAGGGTGTGTGTATCCTCTTTCTTTTCCTGTATGTAGTTTAAAGGCATTTTATGAAAACATGTTAAAATGGAATGACTCTCATGTATTTACTATCCTTGGATAATCTATAAATTAGATGTAAATGTAAGAAGATAAAAATAAAATTGAATAGTTTATATGTTGAAAAAGATATTTATGTATATACTTTCTAAATTTTTAAAATTTATAAATCCACTAAAGTTCAAAAAGAAACTACTTAAGTAAATGTATATGAAAAATATTGAAAATTAAAACAGTGGATTCTGCTGAGGAGAGGAGGGAATTTGCTTGTAAATGACTACACTGACCCCAACTTAACTTTCTGATTAATAATTCTAGGACATAACCCATTACACAAGTCACACATTCAAGCTTATAATACCTGGTATTCCCAAGTGATCATTCTTCTAAGTACTGAGGATTGAAATTGCTTAATTTCATGGATTGTCCAGGAACCAGAGCTTCAATGTGATTTGACTATCAGGAAAAAAAAAAGAAAAAACATGAAAATGTATAAAGCTTCTGAAAATAGGATCAAACACTAACAGCATTCCACAAAATAAACAAAAAGTATGAAATCCTGAATTCATGCATAGATTTCTAATTCTGACTGAGATACGTTTTGTTCACTTCACTTCACACTAACCTCTCAAATGTTTTAACATATTTTATTAAAAGACACTAAAAAGGATTGCTCTTAAGATTTTGTTTATACAAAAGAAATCAAAATTCATATTTATTTGATCCTTCAAAACAGTTTATTACAACATGTACAAAAATACATTCCAAAATGTTTGGATTTGAACTGTTAGCATCTGTATATAAAAAATATTGACTGATCTGTATGAAATTTATATACATTATATGGTAACATTTAATCATACCAATTTTATAAATATTTTCTACCTAATTTTCTCCTCCATATTGCATGCTTAATAGTTATAAAAAGTAAAGACTTCAATGTCGTTAGAAAAAGAATTAAACAAAAAAGTTGGAAAATAGTCAAAATTATGAAAGAATGTTTTGTCTACCATCACAACAGTAACAATTTAACAATTAACTCTGGAAAGGTAATGTTCATTAAAAAATATTTTCTTGATATGAAGTCAAGGAAAATTCATGATTAACTTAATCTTGAAAAATGAGTTTCTTTTATCTATGTGCAAAAATGTACCCCGAAACGTTTTTAATTTCTGCTATATGTATAAATGATTGCATTATATATATAATGACTGCATTAAATTTATATACATTATATGGCAGTCCTTAAATTTTTCATACATAAATAAATTGTTTTAAAAAACAGTGATTCAAATTTAAATACTAAAACATTTGAAAATTGATTTATAAATTTGTGAATTCTGTTAAAATGAAGATACACAAACATCACAAATATATTTTTTATGAGTTGACATATGGCATATCAAATTTGACTTAAATGAAAATTCAAATTCACAAATTTCACAAGAATATGGTTTCTCTCCAGTGTGTGTTCGAATATGGATTCTTTCCAGTGTGTGTTTGCACATGTGTTATGTTAAAAGGGCCATAGAAAGATAACACAGACATGGATATAGTATATTCTCGGAAAACTTAATACAAAGGTAAATGTGGACTGGAGAGTATTTCCTCTCGCAACGTCCTGACTCACTCCTTCACTTGCTCTGTGGTTACTACTGACTCCGCACTAAGAGTTGGTAGCTATATTATAAAGGTTTGAAAGAGTCCATTTGTAGGTAGGTCCCTACAATAATATGGTGCTCCATGAAAAATATGGAAAATTAGAACAGTGAATTGTGGGAGAGAAGAGGTGAACTGGGACTCAATAATTCCAAGACCTAACCCATGACACAACTCACACATTTAAGCTTACAGTACCTAGTATTTCTAAGTGATCGATCCTGGTTAGTACTTAAATGGATGAAGTTGCTTAATTTCAGTGATTGTACAAGAACTGGTGTTTCAACATAAAAATGTATAAAGCTTCTGAAAATAAGATCAAACAATAGCAGTATTCCATGAAATAAAGCAAAAAGATGGAATCCTGAATCTATGCATAGAATTCAAATTCTGGCTGAGATAAGTTGGGTTCACTTCTCACTAACATCTCAAATGTTTTAACACATTTTTTGAAAGACACTTAAAAAAATTGTTCCTAAGGTTTTTGTTTATATGAAAAAAATCAAAATTCATATTCATTCAATCCTTAAAAACTGAATTTATTACAAACATGTACAAAAATACATCCCAAAACATTTTGGTTTGAACTGTTAGCATTTGTATGTAAAAAATATTGACTGATCTGCATGAAATGTATACACATTATATGGTAGCATTTAACCATAATCTTATACATATCTACCTATTTTTCTCATCCATATTGCATGCTTAGTGATTGTAAAAAGTTGAGACTTCAATGTTGTCATAAGAAAATTAAAAAAAAGGTGTGAATAAAAAAGTCAAAATTAATAATGACAAGCAAGAATGTTTTGTCTACTATCACAACAGCAACATCTCAAATGGAAAGGTAATGTTCATCAGAAAATATTTTCTTGATATGAAATAAATGAAAATTCATGATGAACTCAGTTTTCAAGACAAAGTTAATATTATCTATGTACAAAAATATACCTGCAAAATGTTTGAATTTCTGCTGCTAGCATTTGTATTATTGACTGACCTGCATTAAATTTATATATATTATATGGCAATCCTTAAATTTTTTTTACCTGCAAAAAATGTTTTATCAAAATGACGGTCATTCTCTTGACACTGCTATTACTGTGGACTCGCTAAGGAACGTTTGTTTTAAAAAGCAATGATTCAAATTTAAATTCCAAAACACATGAAAGTTGATTTATATATTTTCTTTATTAAAAATTAATAACAAGGACAGTAAATACTATTTATTAAATTGCTTATTTGCAAGAATATATTCATAAAATAAGAAAAATATATAAACCAACCATAAGAAAGTTTTATTATTTATGATTTTATAAAGAACTAAATATAAAAATAAATACATTATTCATAAATTTAAACAAATGTTTGAGAACTAGACAATCTTAAAACCTTGTAAATATAAAATTATTCTCGTAAATAAAGTTTCTGACATGAGTAAAGTAAAAATAATCATTATCCATGGAGAAAATGTTGCATTGTGAGCTTAATCAACATAGAAATTATGGTAATGTTTATACCTGCAAGAAACTGTTTTAAATAGGATTATTTTTCCCTTGACACCATTATCATTGAAAACATCTTGGTCTCCCTGGATAATTCTTAATATTTTAAAAAGTGATGAATAGAATTTTAAAACCCAAACATATGAAGTAGATCTATACATTTTCTTTATTCTTGAGAATTGCTGACAAAGATATGAACTACTATTATTTATTAAATCAACTGCATAAATAATTTCATAAGATTATAAAATATGTTGGTCAATTTGTGTGAAATATTTATTTGCCATCTTATAAAAAAATAGATATAAAAAAATATTTATTCATAAATTTATAAAAATGTTCAGGACAAGAAAATTAAAAAAACAACTACAATTAACTGTAATTATAAATGTTGAGAATATACATTTTCCAGGCATTTCCTTCATTTGCTCTTGCCACATAAATTCACGAAAATAGGTTATGACAGGCCTTGTTTGACTCCTGTGTTTGGTTAGTAAAATATAACATATGTAGGATTTATTAAAGATTTAACTGTACAGAGTACAATGGATAAATTGTCATCTAAATTATGCAAAAATGGAAATAACACTGACAACTGATTTTAACAGATTTATTTATCAAGATTACACAAAAATATTTTGAAATACTAAAAAGTAAATTTATTCAATATAATTGCCACTGGCTTTAACCATAGCTTCTAGACGAGTCCAGAATCTCCTGTAGCTCTTCTGGACAGTCTCCTTGTTTAAATTAGTGAATTGTGCTATAATTTTTGCCTTTAGTTCATCTTTGTTGTTACAAAGAATTTTGTTGGACTTCAACTGCATCCCACATATAATAATCAAGGGCTTTGCAGTCTGGAGAGATAGATGACCAGTTGTAAAGTGTGATGAGGTCACAGAACTTGTCTGAGTACTATGACTGGATTCTTCTACTTCATAGTGCACAGTCCTGTTGCTAAATATAGGGTTTTCCAGCAGCCACTGTCTTAACCTATGGCAGCACTATCTCCTCAACTCTGAGGCACTGTAGATGTCTTGAGTCTGAGGCATTGTAGGATGATGGACAGAGTTCTTTTCTTATCAGAATCATAAGAGTGAGATTTCCAAAATTCCATACTTTTGTAATCACCATAAGACTCATCCAACTCTTAAGTCTCTGCACTGTATTTAGATTGGCACCCAAACACTCTGAAATATTTGTATTGGAAATTCTAGCATGAATTCCAAGTGGTTCAGAATGCAAATTCTAAATTTCTGGTGGAGTGAGTTGTGTCATGGTGATCTTTTACTCACAGATGCTACCCAACTTACACTATTATATTGTGCAGTTGACAATATCAAAAGCAAACAATACACAAAATTAAATATACAAAAAGGCGACAATTTACCAATCGCATCTTTACCAGTTTGGTAAATATAGTAAAGTTCTTGTTGAATCTTTAAATGATGGGAAAGTCATAAATATGACACTCTCAGCATCATTGACTTTACATTTACAGGCTAAAGCAATCAACTTTCTTTGCTTTCCCTACTCTCATTTATCATTTCTAACAATGCTTATTTGCTCTTGTTCTGACTGATTTAGAACTGTTTATTTCTGATCATATTAAATCTTTACATGATGGGAAGTTCTGAAATAAAACACACTCCATATCTTATATATTATATCAGGTACCTTCAAAAAGTCGCTGAAAAAACAGCATAGTATGAAGGAAAAAGACACTAAACTAAATAAAAACAAAATTTTATCCACAAAATGCTTATATTATGATTAAGAGGATAGATCAAAGCATTTTTTAATTATTTTATAAATTTTTTAATTGTTTCTAACATGTTTGAAATTTTTGTAGAAAATCCTTTTTCTTCTTACATCAGTGCGAGACGTAAATTGACACGTAATTTATTCTGTTAAAAAGACGTAATTTTACACAATGCAGTTTTTTGATAGTGAAAGGCACATTGAATTATAAATTCTTGCAAAAATCAGATAATGGTCGGATTTTGATGAAAATTTCAGGACTTATTCATAACTGACTGAAATCACATTTGCAATAATTATTATACAATATATCAAAAATGTATCAAACTTATGAAAATAAAATCCAAAAGAGACTGATGTCTGAGTCAATCAGATAAAAACATAACAAGAACAGTATTTTTGTCTGCCAGAGATTGAAGTATATTATTTGATTTTTCTATGAGTTTCTACACTATTCACACAGGTTTTTCTATCTTGTATGGGTATGCATATGAACCTCCAAATGTGACTTCTGTGAAAATGAAGATACACAAACTTCACAAATATATGGTTTTTCTCCAGTGTGTGTTCGCATATGACAGTTCAAATTTGACTTCTTTGAAAATGCAGATCCACAAATTTCACAAGTAAACGGTTTCTCTCCAGTGTGTGTTCGCATATGGTCTTTCAAATTTGGCTTAAATGAAAATTGAAATCCACAAACTTCACAAGAATATGGTTTCTCTCCTGTGTGTGTTCGCATATGGTCTTTCAAACTTGACTTTAATGAAAATGCAGACCCACAAACTTCACAAGAATATGGTTTTTCTCCAGTGTGTATTCGCATATGACGCTCCAAACTTGACATAAATGAAAATGCAGATGAACAAAGTTTACAAGAAAGTGGTTTCTGTCCAGCGTGTGTTTGCATATGGTGCTTCAAACTTGACATAACTGAAAATCCAAATCCACAAACTTCACAAGAATATGGTTTCTCACCAGTATGTGTTCGCATATGGTACTTCAAATGTGGCTTTTGTGAAAATGCAGATCCACAAACTTCACAACAATATGGTTTTTCTCCAGTGTGTATTCGCATATGGTCCTTCAAATTTGACTTCCGTGAAAAAGCAGATCCACAAACTTCACAACAATATGGTTTTTCATTAGTGTGTGTTTGCATATGCCGATTCAAATCTGACTTCCTTGATAATGCAAATCCACAAACCTCACAAGAATATCGTTTCTCTCCATTGTGTGTTTGCATATGATCCTTTAAATGTGACTTTTTTGAAAAGGTAGATCTGCAAGTTTGGCAAGAATATGAATTCTCTCCACTGAGTGTTTGCACATGACATTCCAATTGTGACATCTTTAAAAATGCGTATCCACAGATTTTGGAAAATAAATGGTTTCTATCAGGTGCATACGGTCCTTCAGAATTGATTCTATTGAAAATGCTATTCCACAAACTTCACAAGAATATGGTTTCTTTGTCATGTTCCATGAAAATGTAGATACAACAAAAATACAAATTTGTTTGCTTCCAATGCATTTTTTCACTTAATACACTGAATCAAAATAATGGCAAACTTCTCAAAAACATGTCTTCTAATATTTCTTTTAAACATTTACTCATCTGTAACAGTCAGTAAAATCAAACCACTTATTGTTAAGTAGATGCTTCTGGCAAGTTAATGTTCACATTCATGCTTTTGAAAATGTAGAGATTCAACCTTTACTTGAAAATTGCAGAATATATTTCTCTGTTCTTGACGAAAAGTGAAAACACTTGCTTTCCTTCATTTAAACTCTCAAGAATAACAGTTTTTGTGAATATCATTATTTTTTGTTCAGCCAAAACATCTGTGAAGAGAAAATAAAGAGACATATTTTAACAGAGACAATGAATAACACTAAAAATCAGTATATATATATATATATATATATATATATATATATATATATATATATATATTAATGCAGGTTTCATGGAATAATATAGACAAGTTTTGTCTATTAATTTTGTGTAGGATCCGTTCATACCGTCTGATATACTTGATGGTGATATCATTGAAAAACAACAAAAAATCACAGTAATTGTTGATTTTTTTATCGGGTCTTAGCTTTCGGCTCACATAAGCCAATATCAAAGAATAAATATTAACACACAGTAAACATAGAACATTTATGTTATTAACAAGAAAGAAAATTAAATCAAAGAGACAAGTCCATCCCTACCATGGCGGATGGCCGCAGACAGTGACAAAATGGTGGTGTTGTGGTCCCTGATCCGATTACAAGCATTTGAGTATGTTAGTTGAGATATCAAAATTTATTGTATTCAAAGCAGGTTTAAGTTGTTTAATGTAGATAGCTTCCAGGATTTTGAGTTTCTGTTTATAAATTTTTTGTCTAAGTATAAATGTGTTTTCAATGAGCATTTTTCTGAGAAGTGTGCGTTGATAACTGTATTGTTTTAAATTGTCTTTCAACGATTTCACCATCAAGTATATCAGACGGTACGAACTGATCCTACACAAAATTAATAGACAAAACTTATATTTACTATATATGTACTTATATATAAGATATTATATATAAGATATATAAGATATATAAGATATTTTAAATAATTTTTAATTTTTTTTTAAAAGTATATTTTGAGTGTGACACTAAAAGGTCATGTGTTTCATGGTTTCTTTTCCTTAGAAGAAAAAATTTGGACAATTATATCAATTTTGGTCAACCATATTTAGCTTATTATTTCAAAATTGAATTTATAAGTGGAAATAAGACTGTAAGTCTTTCTATGAAATTGTTTAAGATGAACTGATGGATTTTTCTAATATTATCTGCCTACTGCATTATTTTTCTTGCATTGAAAACAAATAGCAATAATACATAGCTAAATGTACATATATATATATATATATATATATATATATATATATATATATGTACATTTAGCTATGTATTATTGCTATTTGTTTTCAATGCAAGAAAAATAATGCAGTAGGCAGATAATATTAGAAAAATCCATCAGTTCATCTTAAACAATTTCATTTTTCAATGATACTGCATGATAGTTTACTGATATTTTTCTGAAATCATATAAATGTTTCAAATATTCTTTAGAAAGACTTACAGTCTTATTTCCACTTATAAATTCAATTTTGAAATAATAAGCTAAATATGGTTGACCAAAATTGATATAATTGTCCAAATTTTTTCTTCTAAGGAAAAGAAACCATGAAACACATGACCTTTTAGTGTCACACTCAAAATATACTTTTAAAAAAAAATTAAAAATTATTTAAAATATCTTTTGGTGCAAAAATATGTATTAAAGTTTTCAATTTTTGATTAGTAAATATAGTTTTCATTTAATAACCTGACTGCTGCAAGACTTTGAAGAATTTAAAAAATATTTTTGAAACTTTATAAACTGTTATAGTTAAAAAAGAAAGAAATGAAAACAATTCTTGTAAAAATTAATGACCATAATGTCCTTAATATATATTTTTAAAAGTCATAAAAACTTCTCTAATTAATGTCATTATTTTATTGCATTTTTTATTTTAGTATTCAGAGCAAATTTTTTGAAAAAAAAAACAAAAAAGGCTGTCTGAAAAAAAAAATAAATAGATGATTTACTTTCTCCAAGGAGTTCTGTGTTTAGCTAATTAAACATATTTTTGAAATGGAATTTAATTTCTTGAAATTTTGTGAAATTATTGTGGATGCAAGGCAGTAACAGATATAAAAAACATTTTTACCAAAGTTTTCTGACAATAATAATTTTTAAAAAAATGTCATTTACTTGTGAATAAATCCTGAAGGTCATTAAAATCTGACAATTGTTTGATTTTTGCCAGAATTTGCAAATTAAAATGTTTTCCACTAGAAAAAAATGAGTTTTGTAATTTTACATTATTCATAGTCAACTCTAATAAAAATTTGGTTATCAACTGACAAAAAAAACTTTCTTTACCAAAATTTCGAAGGTGCTAGAAAGTATGTACTTTTACTAATTCTCTGAAGAAACACCCTAGCATGAAGAAAAAGGCACTAAACTTAATAAAAACAAAGTTTTTCTTTCAAAATGTTTATATTATTAGTAAGAGTAAAGATCAAAGTATTTTTTAATTATTTTTTAAAAATATTTTAATCCTTTCTAACATGTTCAAAATTTCTGTAAAAAAAATTTTTTTTGTTCATCAGCAGGTGATAAAAGTTTTACCAGAATTTACTATGGATAATTTTTCCAGGGAAAACATAAATTTGGAAATTCTTCTAAAAATTAAATAAGTGTTTGATTTTAATGAAACTTTAAGGAATTATTCACTAAATTATTTTTTAGAAAATCTTGGTAGAAATATTTTTTCTTTTTGTACGTGTGTTATGTCCCCCACTCTACATAATTTCATGAAATTTAGTTCTATTTTGAAAATGTGTTGTATTAGTTAAATGCAGAACTCCTTGAGAAAGTTAAATCATCTATTTTATTTTTTTACAAGTTAGCTGTTTTTACTGAAAATCTACTCCAAACTGTTAAATAAAACATGCAACAAAACTATGACATTATTCAATTAGATAAGCTTTTATATATATATATATATATATATATATATATCCAGTGTCTTAAATGGATGAGTTTGTTGTTGCTTGGAAATCTTCCATGTATACAAAAACAGTTTGTCATTATCGTTTGTCCATGTCTATAATGTATAATGTAATTGACATCTTTGAAAATAGCTTATGTAAACTGAAAAATTACATTGGATCATTAAAAAAATTATGTATCAATATTGTAATTTTCTTTCTTCATTTAACGATAATGCTATTAAGCTTATCAGAGAATATGTGAAAATTTACATAAAATAAATAGACAAAACTAATAATAACCTTTCATTTACAAAATTGTCAATGTCTCAAAATAGACAAATAAATAAAAATCTGTCAAAAACTCTAAAAATGTTGAGATTCTAATCAATATACTTTCTATTTGAAATACACCAGAGTATTTTACTTTCTGGAAATAGTAAATTTAATTGTAACCTTGAATTAGGTAAGGCCCCTTGTTTTCAATAACTGATTTTAAATTGAACTTTTTAAAATAAAAAAGTTTTCGTGAAACATTTTTTTTAGTTATGATTGAAAGTTACATGAGGGTCATTCCATGTCAATTCACCAGGGCATTACACCCACCAACACCAAATGACTTGAAATTTGGCACAAATATTCCCCTTCATGAGTTAGAAAAAATGCCAAATTATTTTGTGCTAGACCTTACCATTCTGATTTTAGCGGGGTGAAAAATGTTCATATTTTGCTTCTAAATTAAGGCTGCAAAACATCACAGAATTTCAGTGTTTTTTAAAAATTAAAAAAAAAAATACTTCCACATGTTCAATATTTCTGGAATTTGGTTGGAAGGATAAATAAGGAATGCAGAATCCAAATATTTACTTATTTTAACCCTATACCTGATATAAAGTATACTTTTGCTCACCCAAAAGTATGCCCCCCACCAAATAATCAATTTTTTTACCTATGTACATTCCAGCCAGTCTTCAGAAAATGTGTCCTCTTCAATTTTCATAATATTTTTCTCCTAGCATCTACTATGACTGCTTAAGTTGTCCAAAGAATTTTGTGAGGGTTTGAAGTCTACTTTAAAAGATATGACCCTGCCAAATTTATAGTTTTTTTCCGATGTATGCACGGGAATTCAGTGAAAGATTGATAATAAAAATCATCCTAATCCTCCAGGACTTCTCAAATATTCATATTGTGTTAAGTGAGTTCTCAAACTATTCAATAAGAGTGTTTTTATTAATTTAAACAAAAAATAATTTAAATATATTTTGCAGATATTCTGTTTTGTATGATATGGATAGATTGTCTTTTAACAAGTGATAAACATTGACTCATGCATGATGATCAACACTGGATAGAATATTTGTAGATGGCATTAAATATGAAATTAAAAGAAAATTTTGAAAAATTTTATTTTGAATTATTTTCATGAAACAAAAAACATTTGATTTTTTTTTTAAAGAAAAAGAACATGAATTATTAAAACCTAGAATATTTGTAGTTAGCACTAAACATTTATTTATATATATATATATATATATATAGGAAATGCTTTCAATTTCATCAGTTTTAAAAAATTATTTATATTTTTTACAATTTTTCAAAGTTATTTTCATGAAACAAAAATTTGTTTTTTATTTAGAAGAAAGTGATAATAAATATACAAATTTTAAACTATGCTGTGCACCAAATTTTCTTGTGCATTGTTTTGTATACAATTTATTTTGTTTGTTTTGTGTACTATTTTTTGCACAGATAATTTATCCACTTTCGACAAATGGTAAACTCGACCATTTGGTGTTGTAGGGACATCAACAGTGCACAGAATATTTGCTAATGGCACAAAACATATATCCTTAAAATCCTCTTTCCAATAAAATGAATGTGTTGATGAACTTAATCAGCAAGTCCTTATTCTCCATATCAATTTCTAAGACCATGCCAATCAAAATGTTATTGTCTTACCTGCAACAAACCTATCCTGAAATAACAAATTTCACTAGTTCTTCTTCAACCCCAATAGACAAGTCATATATTTGATCATAGTTTTCATCTTCACTACATTGTTTCATGGCTATTTTATCTCTTTCAAGTGGAATAAATTGATGAAAACTTCTTGTTCCTGGAACTGTGGATACATTTTCAAATCTTATAGTGAGGCTTCTTGCTTCCTCAACTTACTCCTTTTGAATCAGAATGAATTTGATTCCTTTAATTGCAGATTTGCAGTATTCAAACATATTTTTTGTGGAAAGGATTTGTTTGGAAGTTGGTCTTTGTAGACTTTCTTTTGCTACTATCCTTTTCACTGTCCAACCTATGCCATCACATGGTTGTTTGCCATGACTAGTTGCAAAGAAGTTCCACTTTGCATCAAGTCCAAAATCTTTTTGATGGTTGCACAAATTGGTAAAGTTCTTATAATTCTTGAAGTGTGCTGCACAACCATCAGTAAAATATTCGATACTTTTTACATTTGGCAAATTAGCCTTGATCACATCAATAATATTTTTTCTGTACCATATAAACAAATGCCACATCATGCGAGTTGTCACTCAAAATAATGAAAAAACACTGACTTTGCATTGTGTTTTCAAGCTTAAAATAGAGTACCACTTGGTGTAAAGAACATTGAGAGGTACTCCAATGAAAACTCTGAATATCATCTTGAACAACAAACTTGTAATTTTCAGCAAAATCCCCAAGAAATAAAACTTCGCTATCACTGATATCTTCCTTCTTTTGCCTTAAATATCTGGATTGTGATTTAGCCAAGTAAGGATGAAGTGATAATTTATTCAATTGCAAAATAACTAAATCCACATAAGCTTGACAGGATTCCTTGTGCTTTATTCAAGTTGATCTGTCAGTTGTTGTCCATTGGGAGAACTCAATAGATTTTTCATTATCAATACATTCTTCTCTGATGATTTTGGACAATTTGGGCACCTATAAATCATACACAGTCTCTTACTTGTATTGCAGACAATATATTTCAAGAGATCTTGATACAGTACATTCAGTGGTTCCAGTAACAGTTTGATGTTTTGGTGGATAGTGCATACACATACAGCATGTGTACCTGCACTACCAGCAAGGACATACCATTTTAGCCTTAAACTACAAAACTTTGAAAAACCCAAAGACACTGTTGGTTTCTTTTCCTTGAATGCTCTGAAGAGCTCATTTAGGTTGCACAATATGAGTCTCTTCTGCTCATGTATATTACATTTAATACTAACATAGTCTTTCCTGCCTGGCATCAATCAAGTATATTCATCAACTTGGTAAAATTCTTACACTAACTGTACAATATCAACTTGCCTCTTTTTTGTTCTGGCACAGCTAAAATACCTTTTTCCAAACACAATTTGCGAGCCTTGCATACAATGTGTTCTGAAACATCAAATACATGCATGACTTTTTTGTGTGACCAATCGGTAGGGGAAAGTGTCAAGATTTGTATTTTCATTTTAGTTGATTCCACAGTCTTCACTTTTGCTGCAAGAACCTCTACCATTTCATCAAAGCACTTAGCTTTATCTAAACTCTCATTTTTTATTTTAAAGGTTCATCATTCAACAGCACAGAATCAATATTTAATGACCGACTGATTTTGGTCTTAATACTCTGCATTGCAGAAGAAAGTTTTCTCTTACCTAAACGAGCTTTTCCAGAGAAATGAAGCCCTTTTGTTTTCAGTGGAGAAATTCCAATAGCAGAGAAACATTCATTGATATTTGTCTTCTTTTTTTCCATAGAAATACTTGTGTTAAGCTCTTGTATTTTCTCATCAGATACATGCCTTTGTTTTTCATCATCAGGAAGAAGTTTGCTGATTTGTATTCGGCAATTAGGGCAGAGTTTCTTGCCTGGGATTAGAACCAACTTAGCCTTTGCTTTTCTGCCAACTCCAATGAAATTGCTTTTAAACTGCCTTTGATTTGCTTTTTATGATTTTTAAATGGATTGCAACAGCTCTTTTCAAGCCACTCATACTTAGTCAACAAGGTCTGCTTGTGATGGTAACAGGCTGTCTGTATTTTATCCTCATTAAGTCCTGTTCTATAGACAATAAGCTTTACATCCATTGCATCCAAATGATCAACTGAAATTAATCCAACCTGTTTATCATGGAATAGATTATGTCTTGTTTCAACTGCTACCTCAGTACGAACAGAGCAAGTCATTTTTAAATGAAAAAATACTATGATACTTCAATTACCATGTGTGCTAGTAAAAAAAAACAAGTAGGAAAATGCCATCTTTCTCTTTGGATACTGGATGTTAAGTGACTGATGTTTCAAGACCAGACAAACAGATTCCAGTCCTGGTCAAAAAAGGGTCATCCAGAGTTACCAGGTTGGCCTGATTTCAAATTTATTACATTTATAGCCTATCACAGATCTAACCATGTTCAAACAATTTAGTCTACAAAAAGTTTAGTGCACAGTGTAGTTTTAAATGTGGTGTTTTATGACTATTCATATACACATTTTTATTATCAATTTCTTCTTAATGAAAAACAAGTTTTTGTTTCATGAAAATAACTTTGAAAAATTCTAAAAAAATATAAATATTTTTTTGAAAGTGATGAAATTGAAAACATTTCCTATCTATAAATATATATATAAGTTTAGTGCCAACTACAAATATTCTAGATTTTGAAAATTCACATTCTTTTTTTTAAAAAAAAATGTTTTTTGTTTCATGAAAGTAATTCAAAACAAATTTACCTAGAAAAATGAAATAAAAAATCTTGCAAAAGAAAAAAACGTAGGTTCTACTGGGGTAAAATAATGCCTATTTTTTAAACTCACATCCTCATATTATTTTTTCTAGAGGACTTCATAACTAAATAAATAAAGAAGACTATGTTTGCCCCATAAGTTTCCTCTTTTACGGCACCATAGTTACTTGATACCTATATGAACACATGACCCTTGAAAATAGCTTTATTTAGATTTTATTTTTTGAAGAAATTGGGAAAGATTCCGGAGTAAAATGGGTAACTATCTATTATTATGTGCCCTCATAAATAACATGGAGATTATATGCTCTTTTGTGGATAAGTCCTGAAAGTTTAATCAAAATCTGACCATTTTTTGATTTTTGCAAAAATTTCTAAATCAATGTGTTTTTCACCAGCAAAAAAGTGAGGGCGGACCACGACCAGCACCCCATACTGTAATTTTTTTGCATTTCATTCCAAAACTTGTAAAGTTCTTACAATGACAACTTCTTTGTTAACCTCAAGAATGGCTTTTACTTGACCCCAAAGCAAGTGTTTCCAATATGGGGATCGATTTACTAGAACATTGTATGAGAAATTGAGCAACCCCTAAAAATCTATGCTAATCTTAACGTTTAGGATATAACCAATCAGAATCTACTTAAGAAAACAAAAAAAAAAATGAAAAACCAACAAATTACGGTGGGTGGTGCTGGTCGTACAGGTCTGTCAAAGAAAAAAAATCTGGTCACTTGCTGACGAAGAAATGACTAGATGTTTAAACAAAATTTCGAACGTGTTAGAAAAAAAAAGTTTAATAAAATAACTAAAAAATAGTTTGAGGTTTCCTCTTAAGAGCTTGACGATAAAATTTTGTTTTTATTGAGTTTGGAACATTTTAACAGCATGGCATGATAAAAATCAGCATTGATGATCATGCTATGTTGATTTTTATGCACAAAAAATGTCGGATTATCCATTTTATACCGACTACAAAAGAAGGTTATTGTTTAGAAAGTGGCTATTAATTCAATACACTACATTACAAAAAATCAAATCCACTTTTTCATCATTTACGGTCTCAAATTCGGAGACAGCACAAAGTTTTGTAAAATAAACATAAAAAACGTAAATGAAAATAAATACTGATTTTATGAAGGTCTTCCCATCAACAATCCAATCCAAAAGTAAAAAAATAAGAAAGAGGCAAAATAGTTGGCTTTGTTAACAAATTTAGGTTTAAGAGTCTGGGTAATGATACGGGCATACAATCCTACAATTTATTTAAAATATGAGCAATGGTACATCTATCATGGCTAATACTTGATACACATTTTATCCCGGTAGACTTTATCACTTTCCTTACTTCGTGTGTATCAAAATATCAGACATGATGACTTCACACCTGGATTTATTTTTCATCTATTTCTGTGCTAAGAGCAAAAACATTAAATAATATTTAAAAAAAAAAAAGCTGACGGTAAATAACGCTTAAAAAGCATAGAAATTATTTGTAATTCTTTCACTCACCTTTAGAGCAGCAGAGGCAGTAAATA
This sequence comes from Ascarosepion bandense, assembly GCA_037127315.1. Lineage (NCBI taxonomy): Eukaryota > Metazoa > Mollusca > Cephalopoda > Sepiida > Sepiidae > Ascarosepion > Ascarosepion bandense. Next base: position 2,600,131 of record JBBBDQ010000764.1, read on the forward strand.
AGAAACAAAATAATGAATGATTTCTTTGTGTTGTAATGATTTAGTTGAGATTTCTCTGTCAACTCACCCAATGCTTGTTCAGTTCAATGCTGAAGTTGAAACAAATGACACAAAGAAAGAAGAATTCAGGGAGAAAAACAAACCATGACAAAGATGAAATTACAAAAACATGTTCACGTTGAATAACGTCAAAACGTAAAAAATTATTCGGTGTTAGACGAAATTTGGTTCCTTGTATTGAAAATACTCCGATTACTTGGCTTTGCTTTCAAAAAGAAAAGTTATTAAAAAAAATAAAAATAAAAAGCGGTAGCATATTCAATTTCATTTATTTTTTTTCAAATTCACTGTTATTTTCAACTGTTATGATTTAAATGCAGATACCTCCACTTCGTTTCAATATATAGGTTTTAAATGGAATTTTTAAAAACATAAATGATGTCTTGAAGCTTTAATTTTAGATTTGAAATAGAAAAAATTAAAAAGGATGAATGATTATTTTCAGCAAGCAAAGTACTCTGGTGCATTTCAAGCGGAAATCACATTGATTGAAATCTAAAATTTTAAGATTTTTCTGCCAATTTTTGAGCAATTGACACATTTATAAACAAAAGTTAATTTTTGGTTTTAAAAATTTTGCCAAAAAGAAATATACAGAATTATTTTTAAAATCTTTCAGCTAGATGATTTGTATTAAAATTTTCAATAAGTAAATATAGTCTTCAATTCATAATTTAATGACCTAGCCACTGCACAGCTTTGTAGAACTTTTGAACATTTTATAAATTATTATAATTAAAAAATAAAAACTGAAAACAATTCTTATAAAAATTTATTATTCATCAAAAAAAATTTTTCTTCAAAATATAATGTCCTCATATATATATATATATATATATATGGTAATTGTTATTATTATTATTATTATTATTATTATCATAATGCCATACTGCAACATAATAATTATAAAGTTTTGATGTTAAAAGCCCATCATCAAGTAGTAAAATGTGGTTAATTTGTTATGTAATATATAGATAAGGAGATTAAAAAATATATATATACAAACAATTTAAAAAATAAAAACAAGATCAGCCAATGAGATGAATTAAGTGGAAGACATGTCAAATTTTTGACCAGAAGAAGAAAAAGATAAAGTAGAAAAAATAAATAAAAAGAAAAAATACTGAAAATGGTTTTGTTTATATATTACACAACCAAGTTAATATATTTTTATTCTATTGGCCATTATGAATTTGTGGAATTATTATTTTCTTGCATATTAACAGGAACTAGCAGGACATGTGGAAATTTCACGGTTTTACTATTTGAATTTATTGAACATAAGTTTTTAATTTACTGAGTGACAGAACAACCATCTTGCAAGTTCTTTGACTATGAAATGAAAGGTTTTAGTAGACTTTCAAAAATAAATTTTTCAATATTTGCAGATTTGAAATTACATAATCTTTTATTTAGTTCTTATCAAAATATTAGTTATCATGACCAAATTTTAAGTCTTTATGATGCAACAAAATTTGGGATGGACGAAAATATATCATTAGAATCTGCAACCTAGACATTTTCCCTAGCATCATTTTCATCATGTCTGTTGTTAATGTAATGCCTTCTGATAACAAATCCTGGCAGGTCCTCTAATTCTCTTAGTCCTTTTCTCTTGCTTACATCAACTATCCTCTCTAGAATTACTTTTCAGTTTTTCATCTGAATCTGTCACCAAGACAGTGTCATCTGCATCATGTTTGTTGTTAATGTAATGTCTGCTGATAACAAATCCTGGCAGGTCCTCTAATTCTCTTAGTCCTTTTCTCTTGCTGACATCAACTATCCTCTCTAGAATTACTTTTCAGTTTTTCATCTGAATCTGCCACCAAGACAGTGTCATCTGCATCATTTGTTTGTTGTTAATGTAAATGGTCTTGCTTGAAAACAAATTCCTGGCAAGGTCCTCTAATTCTCTTAAGTCCTTTTCTCTTGCTTACATCAACTATCCTCTCTAGAATTACTTTTCAGTTTTTCATCTGAATCTGTCACCAAGACAGTGTCATCTGCATCATGTTTGTTGTTAATGTAATGTCAGCTGATAACAAATCCTGGCAGGTCCTCTAATTCTCTTAGTCCTTTTCTCTTGCTTACATCAACTATTCTCTCTAGAATTACTTTTCAGTTTTTCATCTGAATCTGTCACCAAGACAGTGTCATCTGCATCATGTTTGTTGTTAATGTAATGTCTGCTGATAACAAATCCTGGCAGGTCCTCTAATTCTCTTAGTCCTTTTCTCTTGCTTACATCAACTATTCTCTCTAGAATTACTTTTCTGTTTTTCATCTGAATCTGCCATCAAGACAGTGTCATCTGCATCATGTTTGTTGTTAATGTAATGTCTGCTGATAACAAAACCTGGCAGGTCCTCTAATTCTCTTAGTCCTTTTCTCTTGCTTACATCAACTATCCTCTCTAGAATTACTTTTCAGTTTTTCATCTGAATCTGCCATCAAGACAGTGTCATCTGCATCATGTTTGTTGTTAATGTAATGTCAGCTGATAACAAATCCTGGCAGGTCCTCTAATTCTCTTAGTCCTTTTCTCTTGCTTACATCAACTATCCTCTCTAGAATTACTTTTCAGTTTTTCATCTGAATCTGTCACCAAGACAGTGTCATCTGCATCACGTTTGTTGTTAATGTAATGTCTGCTGATAACAAAATACTCTCAGGTCTTTTGATTCTCTTAGAATGATCTTGCTGTAGAAGTTAAATAAATGTTGTTTTGAAGTAAGGAGCTTGAACAATGTTTATTAAATTGGTCTTTCACCAAACATAACTGAACTCAATTTACTTCAGATCAGAATGTTGAGAGAATATAACTGTTTCGCTTGTATAAATAAATGGAAATTTATTCATCAAATAGCATAATATCAAATTGTTGGTATGAAATTATTATTACTTTTGAATTGTTCTAAGAGAAAGTGTAGTGAAAAGTTTAAAGAATTAAGAGTTTGTCCATTTTAGCGAAATGTGAAATTTGATTTGTACAGAAAAAGTTAAGTCCATGTTTTTGCTGAGTGTATCAACAAAGTAGTATTAATGTCTTGTTCCTTTCTTTCTTTATTGTGTAAAACTGGTAGGTGAAGAGAAAGAAGAGGAAACAAAGAAAGTAGCATGAGAGAAAGTGAGAGGGTGTGAATATCGGTCACCAAGATATTTGTACCTGATTGGCAGTCATCAGTTTCTGTTATATTATGTTGGGTTGAGCGCTCACTACTTCTTCTCTCTCTCTCTCTCTCTATCTCTGTGTGTTGACCAACCAAAAAACATGAAATATGTAGTCAATATGGTCAGTTCCAATGAACATTCATTTTTGGGTATGAAGAAACATGACACAGGTCATTGAAAGTTCAATTTGTTGTTTTTTGAAAATCACTCTTTTTTCATTAGTTAATAAATATTTTCACACTTGCTTGTGAATTTGCAAACAGTGAAAAAATATAGTATCTTTTATTTCATATTCATCACAGTTTAAAATACATCCCCATCACAATCCTATATCTATTTTAATGTAATCTCTATTATCTAGTCACATCCAAGCTGTTTTGGTTTAACTCGTATAGACTGAACCAAGACCAATTTAGTTCAATTTTTTAAAATGCTCATTATGGTAAATGTCTGTAATAATGCTACAAAATGAAGAATGAAATTAACATTTTTTACATAGTAATCTGTTAATTTTAATGAAAATCATTCTTGCTGAAAATATTAAATTTATTTAAGAAAACATAAAATTAAAAGCAATACTCAAGATTATAATGCATTTAAAAGACACTCTAAAATTTCCTTGACAGTTTAACCTTAGTTTTAATTCTCACCTAATATAATAATTTCAACATTCCTGATAAGCAGACTACATTTCACACTGAACTTAAATTTATTGGAATGTCTTTTTTCCTTGTCAGTAAAATCTATAAATTCATCCATACAGACAGATCTCTCAACACAACATAATTCTATTTTTTAAACAAGAAATTTTTTTTGCAACACAATGAGGTGTGTTGAAATCTTCACAATATTCACTATTGTTGAAATTATTGCTACCCATTTTTTGGCAACATAACAAACTCTACATTTCATTCAATTTCACAAACCAATCAATGAAATTTGAATAATCTGATTTGGGGAGAGAAGACACAGATGTATACATTTCCTAAGAGTATTTGCATATAAGTGAATTTAACAAACTCAACTGAGATTGAAACTCATCACTCTGATCAACAAGTGAGAACCATTGTCCATTATACAACACAATAATCCCAACTTACAGCACCTGGTATACACAAGGAGTAATGACTAGGCTTGTGTGACAGTTACTGATAGAAAAACATTTCCTCTACAACCTCATACCCTTTCCCTTCCATAGAAACAGTGGACAGACATGCTAATCATGGTCTGGATATGAAACAATCGGCAGTAACAAAAGCAGACTAATGGGTCAGAACATGAAAATTCAAAAGCTGTGACTAACAGTAATTGGATGACAACAGCCAATCAGAAGGCAGAACAGTGGTGTGAAAAAACAACTTCAAAAGAAAATAAAATGTAATTTGTTACTGAAATGAAGTGAAACTGTACGTATCTTATCACAAACTATTTGAGAAAATACCTAACACAATGAGAAGCTAGAAGAATGATGTATTGCAACAACAAAAAAAGGTTGAAACATGGCAGAAATAAAGTTATGTTCTCCACCCATGATAAATGGAAGTTAAAAAGATGAAGTGAAACTATTTGGATGTCTTCACAATTTATGTGAGAAAATATTTAACACTATGAGAAGCTAGAAGTACAAATATTTCCAACCACAAAAAAGGATCAACGCATGGCAAATTCAAGGAAGAAATATTCTTTGTCCATGATGAATAAAATAAGAGTATCTTCAAAAGACTGTCTGCCAAATGCAACACCAGAAGCAATGAAAAAAAAACATGCTTCATGTCAAGGAAAGGTGTAGAAGAGACTCTTGGGCAGAACGAAATGGAAAAAGAATGAAAGCTTCCAGATAGAATTATACTCAAGATATAATTCTGAAAGAAGAAAAAGGAAAAATAAAAAAATGGAAAGGAAAAGAACTCAAACGCAGATAAGATCACATATCCCTCTTCCGTAATGTTCCAGCATACAACCAAATAATATCAAATCTTCAATGCATGCACCATTACATAAATATATTAAGTGCTCCATGAAATGTTAAATTATTTGTTCATTCAGTCCTTGTTAGATGCTGTCACTAGCCTTCCTTTTTATTATCTACCCAGCTTTGTGTTACATAGTTACATTGATTTCTTGTTATTAATAAAATTATTAATTGAACAAAATTGTCATGTCTTGTTCATATCACCACTCTGTTCAGTGCATATTTTCTCCACTTCTTATAAATCAAACTTAACAGTAGAAGACTTTTAAGAGATTCATATATATTTTCTTTTTTAATTCTTGTGTTATGAACCATCAGAGATCTATTCCTGGTCTAAGTTCTAAGTTAAATGCTTTAAAAAGCAGTGATTCCAATTTAAATACTAAAACATATGAAAATTGATTTATAAATTTGTGAATTCTGTGAAAATGAAGATACACAAACATCACAAATATATTTTTTATGAATTCACATATGGCATATCAAATTTGACTTAAATGAAAATTCAAATTCACAAATTTCACAAGAATATGGTTTCTCTCCAGTGTGTGTTCGAATATGGATTCTTTCCAGTGTGTGTTCGAATATGGCACTCCAAAGTTGACATGAATGAAAATACAGACCCACAAACTTCACAAGAATATGGTTTCTCTCCAGTGTGTGTTCGAATATGGATTCTTTCCAGTGTGTGTTCGAATATGGCACTCCAAAGTTGACATGAATGAAAATACAGACCCACAAACTTCACAAGAATATGGTTTCTCTCCAGTGTGTGTTCGAATATGGATTCTTTCCAGTGTGTGTTTGCACATGTGTTATGTTAAAAGGGCCATAGAAAGATAACACAGACATGGATATAGTATATTCTCGGAAAACTTAATACAAAGGTAAATGTGGACTGGAGAGTATTTCCTCTCGAAACATCCTGACTCACTCCTTCACTTGCTCTGTGGCTACTACTGACTCCGCACTAAGAGTTGGTAGCTATATTATAAAGGTTTGAAAGAGTCCATTTGTAGGTAGGTTCCTACAATAATATGGTGCTCCATGAAAAATATGGAAAATTAAAACAGTGAATTGTGGGAGAGAAGAGGTGAATTGGAACTCAATCATTCCAAGACCTAACCCATTACACAACACACACATTTAAGCTTACAGTACCTAGTATTTCTAAGTGATCGGTCCTGGTTAGTACTTAAATGGATGAAGTTGCTTAATTTCAGTGATTGTACAAGAACTGGTGTTTCAACATAAAAATGTATAAAGCTTCTGAAAATAAGATCAAACAATAGCAGTATTCCATGAAATAAAGCAAAAAGATGGAATCCTGAATCTATGCATAGAATTCAAATTCTGGCTGAGATAAGTTGGGTTCACTTCTCACTAACATCTCAAATGTTTTAACACATTTTTTGAAAGACACTTAAAAAAATTGTTCCTAAGGTTTTTGTTTATATGAAAAAAATCAAAATTCATATTCATTCAATCCTTAAAAACTGAATTTATTACAAACATGTACAAAAATACATCCCAAAACATTTTGGTTTGAACTGTTAGCATTTGTATGTAAAAAATATTGACTGATCTGCATGAAATGTATACACATTATATGGTAGCATTTAACCATAATCTTATACATATCTACCTATTTTTCTCATCCATATTGCATGCTTAGTGATTGGGAAAATTTGAGACTTCAATGTTGTCATGAGAAAATTAAACAAAAAAAAGTGTGAATAAAAAAGTCAAAATTAATAATGACAAGCAAGAATGTTTTGTCTACTATCACAACAGCAACAATTTAACAAACTATGGAAAGGTAAGGTTCGTCAAAAATATTTTCTTGATATGAAATAAATGAAAATTCATGTTAAAATTAACTTAATCTTGAAAAATGAGTTTATCTATGTACAAAAATATACCCACAAAATGTTTGAATTTCTGCTGCTAGCATTTGTATTTAGAAATTATTGACTGACATGCATTAAATTTATATATATTATATGGCAATCCTCCCCCAGGAATGCTTATTGCTTTAAAAAGCAATGATTCAAATTTAAAAATATTAAAATATGGGTGAATCTCAATATATAAAAAATGTATCAAACTTATGAAAATAAAATCCAAAAGAGACTGATGTCTGAATCAATCAGATAAAAATATTACAAGAACAGTATTTTTGTCTACCAGAGATTGAAGTAAATTGTTTGATTTTTCTATGAATTTCTACACTATTCACACAGGTTTTTCTATCTTGTGTGGGTTTGCATATGAACCTCCAAAAGTGACTTCTTTGAAAATGAACATACACAAACTTCACAAATATACGGTTTTTTGCCAGTGTGTGTTTGCATATGAATGTTCAAATTTGTTTTCTGTGAAAATGCAGATTCACAAATTTCACAAGTAAATGGTTTCTCTCCAGTGTGTGTTCGCATATGACAGGTCAAAGTTGACTTCCTTGAAAATGCAGATCCACAAATTTCACAAGTAAATGGTTTCTCTCCAGTATGTGTTCGCATATGGTCTTTCAAACTTGACTTTAATGAAAATGCAGACCTACAAACTTCACAAGAATATGGTTTCTCTCCTGTGTGTGTTCGCATATGGTCTTTCAAGTGTGGCTTGAGTAAAAATGCAAGTCCACAAACTTCACAACAATATGGTCTTTCTCCAGTGTGTGTTCGCATATGGTCCTTCAAATTTGACTTCCGTGAAAAAGCAGATCCACAAACTTCACAACAATATGGTTTTTCATTAGTGTGTGTTTGCATATGCCGATTCAAATCTGACTTCCTTGATAATGCAATTCCACAAAGCTCACAAGAATATCGTTTCTCTCCATTGTGTGTTTGCATATGATCCTTTAAATGTGACTTTTTTGAAAAGGTAGATCTGCAAGTTTGGCAAGAATATGAATTCTCTCCACTGAGTGTTTGCACATGACATTCCAATTGTGACATCTTTAAAAATGCGTATCCACAGATTTGGGAAAATATATGGTTTCTATCAGGTGCATACGGTCCTTCAGAATTGATTCTATTGAAAATGCTATTCCACAAACTTCACAAGAATATGGTTTCTTTGTCATGTTCCATGAAAATGTAGATACACCAAAAATACAAATTTGTTTGCTTCCAATGCATTTTTTCACTTAATACACTGAATCAAAATAATGGCAAACTTCTCAAAAACATGTCTTCTAATATTTCTTTTAAACATTTACTCATCTGTAACAGTCAGTTAAATCAAACCACATATTGCTAAGGAGATGCTTTTTGCATGTTAATGTTCACTACATTGATCCTTTTGAAAATGTAGAGATTCAACCTTTACTTGAATATTGCAGAATATATTTCTCTGTTCTCGATGAAAAGTGAAGACTCTTGCTTGCCTTCATTTAAACTCTCAAGAATAACAGTTTTTGTGAATATCATTATTTTTTGTTCAGTCAAAACATCTGTGAAGAGAAAATAATGAGACATTTTAACAGAGACAATGAATAACACTAAAAATCAGTATATATATATATGTGTGTGTGTGTGTGTGTGTGTGTATACAGATACATTTAGCTATGTATTATTGCTATTTATCTTCAATGCAAGAATAATAATGCAGTAGGCAGATAATATTAGAAAAATCCATCAGTTCATCTTAAACAATTTCATTTTTCATTGATACAGCATGATAGTTTACTAATATTTTTCTGAAATCATTTAAATGTTTCAAATATTCTTTATTAAGACTTACAGTCTTATTCCACTTATAATTTCAACTTTGAAATAATTTCTAAATTAATGTGTTTTGCAAAACTTTTTAATAACAAAAATTTTGACAATGAAATTTTATTTTGATTGGGTCATTCATGGCATGCAATTTTTTTTTTTAGTGGTGTTAAAGTTTAAAATAAACATTTTTCATAAAAATAAATCCTATTCAATACGAGATATTTTTTATTGATTTTGTTTCCATCACAGTTAAAATAAATAAATGTACATACCTCTACTCATTATCAATACCTAAGTTTTAAAGTGAATTTTTAAAAATAAAAAACTTTCTTGAAACTTTCATTTTGGCTTTAATTGAAAGATAAATGACTAAAGTTAGTTTGCAGTCAGCGAAATACTCGAGTGCATTTGAAATAGAAATTATAACGATTAAAATCTCAGCTTTTTAAACTTTTCAAAAGTTATAATTTTTTTCATTTTTGATAGATTGACAAGTTTGTAAACAAAAGTAGACTATCAGTTTTAAAAATCTTGCAGCAATAAAATATATCTGTGACACCTTATTTTTGAAAAATTAGCAAATCTGTAGTTAAATTAATTTCATTTGAAACAAGTATTGTTTATAGCATGAAATTTAAAATAATAATATTTCTTGATCACAAAGGTCATGTTTCTGACATGCAAATTGATCGATAATGGCCAGATATCTTAATAAGCTAAGTATGGTTGACCAAAATTGATATAATTGTCCAAATTTTTTCTTCTAAGGAAAAGAAACCATGAAATATATGACCTTTTTGTGTCACACTCAAAATATATGTAAAAAAAAATTAAAAAGTATTTAAAATATCTTTTGGTGCAAAAATATGTATTAAAGTTTTCAATTTTTGATTAGTAAATATAGTCTTCATTTAATAACCTGACTGCTGCAAGGCTTTAAAGAATTTTAAAAATATTTTTGAAACTTTATAAATTGTTATAGTTAAAAAAGAAAGAAATGAAAACAATTCTTGTAAAAATCAATTCCTCATCAAACGATTTTTTCTTTTGACCGTCATGTCTTTAATATAAATGTAATAAAAAACTACTCTAATTAATGTCATTATTTTATTGCATTTTTTATTTTACTATCCAGAGCCAATTTTTTGAAGGAGAAAACAAAAGGCTGTCTAAAAAAGAAAAAACAAATAAATTATTTACATTCTCCAAGGAGTTTTGTGTTTAGCTAATTAAACAAATTTTTGAAATGAAATTTAATTTCTTGAAATTTTGTTAAATTATTGGGGGGGGGGGGGAAGCGGTAACAGATGTAAAAAAAAAAAAACATTTTTACCAAGATTTTCTAAAAATAATAATTTAAAACATAATGTCATTTACTTGTGAATAAATCCTGAAAGTCATTAAAATCTGACTACTGTTAAAATGTTTTCCACTGGAAAAAAAATGAGTTCTATTATTTTACATTATCCATAGTAAACTCTAATAAAAATTTGGTTACCCACTGATAAAAAAAAAACATTCTTTACCAAAATTTCGAAGGTGCTGGAAAGTATGTACTTTTACTAATTCTCTGAAGGAAAAGGCACTAAACTTAATAAAAACAAAGCTTTTCTTTCAAAATATTTATATTATCATTAAAAGTAAAGATCAAAGTATTTTTTTAAAAATATTTTAATTCTTTCTAACATGTTCAAAATTTCAGTAAAAATATATTGTTTTTTTTCATCACCAGGTGATCAAATTTTTACAAGAATTTACTATGGATAATTTTTCCAGGGAAAACATTACTTTGAAAATTCTTCTAAAAAATAAATGTCTGATTTTAATGAAACTTTCAGAAATTATTCACAAATGAATGAAATTATTTTTAGAAAACCTTGCTAAAAATACTTTTCCTTTTTTTATGTATGTTATATCACCTACTCCACCTAATTTCATGAAATTTAGTTCTATTTTAAAAATGTGTTTTATTGGTTAAATGCAGAACTCCTTGAGAAAGTTAAATCACCTATTTTATTTTTTTACAAGTAAGCTGTTTTTTTGCGGAAAATCTGCTCTATACTGTTAAATAAAACATGCAATAAAACTATGACATTATTCAATTAGATAAGCTTTTAAATATATATATATATATATATATATCTCCAGTGTCTTAAATGGACGAGTTTGTTGTTGCTTGGAAATCTTCCATGTATACAAAAACAGTTTGTCATTATCGTTTGTCCGTGTCTACAATGTATAATGTAATTGACATCTTTGAAAATAGCTTATGTAAACTGAAAAATGAGATTGGATTATTAAAAAAATTATGTATCAATATTGTAATTTTCTTTCTTCATTAAATGATAATGCTATTAAGCTTATCAGAGATTATGTGAAAATTTACATAAAATAAATAGTCAAAACTTGGCTATATTATTTAATGAAACACATTCATATATATATTTATACAAAAGACATTATAATCTGAAGAAAAATATTTTTGATAAATAATCAATTTATTCAAGAATTGTTTTATTTTTAATCTATATTTTTTATATAAGTGTCATGTGTGTCCATCTGTAACAAGGCCTTATTAGTGAAGAGTATGTCAATCTTTCTTTCTTCAAAGAGATGTGTATGGGTGAAAGGAGGAAGTTGACTGATATTAGTGAGTGCAGTTAAGTGTTTTGATGTCTGCCACTAGTATAGCATTGGAAGAAAGGAGAATGGCACAAGGTTGAACTCAACTTTCTTCATTTCACTGAAACAGCTGTTAACCATTTTTATCTTTCCTTCATTCTTTCTTTTTTTCATTCTTGAATAGTGTGTATGGGTTGATGAAGGAGTTTGACTGATATTTGCAACTGCTGTTAAGTCCATTGATGTATTGGGAAGGAGGAGAATGACTGTGTTTCCTTTCTTTCTTTCTTTCTTTCTTTCACTGAAATCAAGTAGTGACTTTTCCTAGAGATGTCAAATATTTTTGTTTCCTTATTTCTTCCTTTCCAGCCAAACCTAGGTCTAATAATAATTAGTAATAATAATTTTAAAAAATAATTCAGCAGATGATGTCATTTTATTTTATTTAATTGAATTTCTATTTTAAAGAATTTTATTTCTTGTCAATATTTTTGTCTTTCTTCAATGTTCTCAATGAAATCAGTGTATTGTCTATGATCTGTTAAATATATAAACATTAGCCAAATATTTAAATATATATTATTCAAATATTGAACAATCATGAGATACAAATAAACAGATTTTAAATTGGCAACTTTCTCCATTTTACTGAAACAGATATTAAGCACTTATCTTCACTTCTACTTTTTTTTGTTCTTTAATCATTTATTCCCTGAAACCAAGTAGCATCTCTGATGTCTTTTCATGCTATCAAAACAGAACAGTCTCTTATTTATAAATTATTTGCAGGGTGTAACATACATAATAACTAAGAAACTAAAGGAGGGACCTGCTGAATTAGAATAAGATAAATATAAATGTTATATTTAGTAGATATCTTATTTTTTTTATTAAATTATATAACTGATATCTACAGGGCTAGGTAATAGAAATTTAGTAAAGATGCTGTGCCTGTTGGTAGGTTTTTTTGTTAGTAATCAATATTTAATAGGAAACAATAAGGTTGATTCTGCTACATCTCAGTGCTTATTTACCTCCACAACATATCTTTTTTTCTGAAGGCTAACCTTTACACGCTTACACATAAACTTACCATCTCTTATGCAGTGAGTGGCTTCTGAAGTGAAAACCTATCAAAAAATATAAATTAATCTGGCAAAAGGGGTTCACATTTTTAGAATTTTTAAAAAACATTCTTGAGTATATTCTTTTTAAACATTTATCTACAAACAAGATTATTTCATCAAAGTCTTTGAATATATTTGTCTATATCTCTGACATAAGGTGTTGTATTTATTTACATTATATGGATTGTTCACTTCATTTTTATGCTATATTCACCATGTTTCAGGTATTATGTGTTGCAGCCTTCTTCAGATGATTGAAATTTAGAGCTTATCTCTCTATGACCTCCACAGGTTAGATTGTACTAGTTATTATAATTTATAAAATTTCAAAAATATTTTTTTAAATTCTTGAAAGCCTTGTTGCAAATAGGTATTTAGGTTATTAAGTGAAGACTATATTTACTCATCAAAAATTGATGAACTGAATACAGATCTTCAATCCAAAAGATATTTTTAAATAATTTTTTTGTCTCATTAGGGTGTTTATTTAAATATATTTTGTATATGACATTAAAGGTTATGTTTCATGGTTTCTCTAACTTACAAGAAAAAATTTGGACAATTATGTCAATTCTGGTCAACCATACTAAGCTTATCAACACATCTGGCGGTCATCAATCATTTTGTATATCAGAAATAAATGACACCTGCAATTAAGAAATACTTTTATTCTAAATTTCATGCTATAAACAATACTTGTTTCATATCACATTAATTTAACTTTGTTAATGTTTCAAAAATAAGGTGTCACAGATATATATTTTATTTTTGCACGATTTTTAAAATCAATAATAAACTTTCATTTACAAAATTGTCTATGTCTCAAAATAGACAAATAAATAAAAACCTTCAAAAACTCTAAAAAAGTTGAGATTCTAATCAATATACTTTCTATTTAAAATACACCAGATTATTTTATTTACTGGAAATAGTAAATGTAATCATAACTTTCAATTAGGTAATGCCCGTCATTTTCAACAACTGATTTTAAATTGAACTTTTTAAAATAAAAAAGTTTTCTTGAAACATTTTTTTTTAGTTTTAATTGAAAGTTACATGAGGGTCATTCCATGTCAGTTAACCAGGGCATTACACCAACCAACACCAAATTACTTGAAATTTGGCACAAATATTCCCCTTCATGAGTAAATTTTATCATAACTTTTAATTAGGTAATGCCACTCATTTTCGATAACTGATTTTAAATTTAACTGTTTAAAATTAAAAAGTTTTCTTGAAACATTTTTTTAGTTTTCATTAAAATTTACATGATTAGATTTACTATTTCCAGTAAACAAAATACTCTAATGTATTTCAAACAGAAATTATATTGACTGGAATCTAAATATTTAAGATTTTTTAAAATTTCTAAAAATTTTTTGGCCTTTTTGAATGATCAACACATTTGTAAAGAAATTTTTAAAATATTGCAAAAATAAAATACACATCTGTAACATGTTATTTTGGTAAAATTAGCAAATCTAAAGTGAAATTAATATGATTTACACAAGTATTACTTATTTATAGCATGAAATTTAGGCTAAAAATTTTTCACAGGGTGTTGATTTTTCTGACATTTCCCATATTATTTGACATGTGGTGACAACTAGATGTGAGATAATTAATGATCAGAATTGACAAAATTGTCCAAATTTTTTTCTCGTAAGGAGAAAAAACCGTGAAACACATGACCTTTTAATGTACATATACATATTACCATACAACAAAAAAATAATTAAAACTTATTTTAAAAATATGACGACTTGATGATTTGTATTAAACTTTTCAATAAGTAAATATCGTCTTCACTTAGTAACTTTATAACCTAACATCTACAAGTTTTTGAAATATATTTGAAACTGTATAAATTATTATAATTAAAATAAATTAAAACAATTTTTAAAATTTCATTAATAATCAAAAAAAGTTTTTCAGACTATAATGTCCTTTATTTATATTATTTATTAAAGCAATTCAAAGTTTATCTTTTAAAATAATGTTATAACTTTTATTTAGTTTGGGGCCTTTTTCCTTAATACTATGCTGTTTTTTCAGCAATTTATTGAAGGTACCTAGATCTTTTTTCTTTATACTGTGATGTTTTTCAGCAAATTAGAGGAGGTACCGAGAAAAATAAAATATAAATCTTGCAAAAGAAAAAAAAAGTAGGTTATACCAGGGTAAAATAACGCCTATTTTTTAAATTCAAATCCTCATATTATTTTTTCTAGAGGACTTAATAACTAAATAAATAAAGAAGCCCCTGTTTGCACCACAAGTTTCCTCTTTTACAGCACCATAGTTACTTGATACCTATATGAACACATGACCCTTGAAAATAGCTTTATTTGGACCTTACTTTTTGTACGAAATTGGAAAAGATTCTGGAGTAAAATGGGTAACTATCTATTATTATGTGCCCTCGTAAATAACATGGAGATGATATGCTTTTTTGTGGATAAGTCCTGAAAGTTTCATCAAAATCTGACCATTATTTG
Organism: Ascarosepion bandense; assembly: GCA_037127315.1. Classification (NCBI taxonomy): domain Eukaryota; kingdom Metazoa; phylum Mollusca; class Cephalopoda; order Sepiida; family Sepiidae; genus Ascarosepion; species Ascarosepion bandense. The sequence continues at coordinate 2,615,312 of JBBBDQ010000764.1, forward strand.
ATTTTTGCAAGAATTTCTAAATCAATGTGTTTTTCACCAGCAAAAGAGTGAGGGCAGTCCTGTACAACCGGCACCCTCCACTGTAATTGTTTTGCTTTTCATTTTCATTTTTTTTTATTTATTTATTTATTTTCTAAAACTTGTAAAGTTTTTACAATGACAACTTCTTCTTCGTAAACCCCAAGAATGGCTTTTACTTGATCCCGATATTTCCAATATTGGAGATCGATTTACTAACATTTTAAAAGAAATTGAGCAACCTCTAAAAATCTTTAAATATTGAATTTTTTTCAAAATTTTTTTATGCTAATCTTAAAGTTTAGGGACTCCCCAATAATGCACTGAAAAAAGTAAAAAATAAAAAAAATAAAACGCAAAAAAATTACATGGTGGGGATGCGGCTTATACTGGTCCACTAAAGTGAATTTTGAAACTCATAAAAATCTGGTTACTTTCTGACGAAAAAATAACAAGATGTTTAAAAAAATTTCGAACATGTTAGGAAAGATTAAAAGCTTAATAAAATAGTAACTTTTCATTTTAGGTCCTAAAGTCTTTTCCCGCTTCAAATTTATCCAAAATAGCATTATTTCTGTGCAAATGTATATGCTGAACTCAAATCAACAATTAGTTATTAAAAAAACCTACCTTCATTGATCTGAACATCCAGAAAAAATTCAAACTACATCTCGCTCCTTTTGTCTCCCGTAACTCTAACACTGTCTTGTAATTAACTGCTGAATGACTTTTGGCGTAGGTAACAAATTTCGGCCTATCTACTTCAGGAAATTTCAGTATAGGAAGTAAATAGGCCAAAATTTGTTGCCTACGCCGAATGTCATTCTGCAGTTAATTACATGATTTCGTGAGAGTTACAGGAGACAAAAAGTGCAAGATGAAGTTCGTTTTTTTTTTCTGGTCGTTAAGATCAACAAAGGTAAATGTCTTCAATAACTAATTGTTGATTTGAGTTCAGCATATAATAATGTACAGAAATAATAATGTTATTTTGGATAAATTTGAAGCGGGGAAAGCCTTCAGGACCTAAAACGAAAATTTACCAATAAAATAACTAAAAAATAGTTTGAGGTTTCCTCTTAAGAACTTGACGATAAAATTTTGTTTTTATTGAGTTTGGAACATTTTAACAGAATGGCATGATAAAAATCAGCATTGATGATCATGCTATGTTGATTTTTATGCACAAAAAAATGTCGGATTATCCATTTTACCCCGACTACAAAAGAAGGTTATTGTTTAGAAAGTGGCTATTACAGAATTCAATACACGACAAATTCAATACACGACAAAAAAATCAAATCCACTTTTTCATCACTTACGGTCTCAAATTCGGAGACAGCACAAAGTTTTGTAAAATAAACATAAAAAACGTAAATGAAAATAAATACTGATTTTATGAAGGCCTTCCCATCAACAATCCAATCTAAAAGTAAAAAAGAAGAGGTAATATAGTTGGCTTTGTCAGTAGATTTAGGTTAAGAGTCTGGGTAATGATACGGGCATACAATCCCACATGGTCTATCATGGCTAATACTTGATTACAGTTACACATTTTGCCATGGATACATATTTTTTTTATCCCGGTTACGCGCAAATAAAATACCCTTGGGAAAGGTAATCCGTCTCTTCCTTCCAGTTATGGGTTAAATAACAGGACAGATTGGGTTCTATAGCCTTGGTCGACAACCAGTCTACCGCAAAAAAAGCAATGACAACCTACTGCGGCATAATCTTCTGCCCAGTCAGTCATGTCTCTTTCGAGACATGATCGCCCAAGCGTGTATCACGTATGGCACTTTTAACTGACTGAGACTCTATTACTTTCCTTACTTAGTGTGTTTCAAAATATCCGACATGATGACTTCACACCTGGATTTATTTTTCATTTATTTCTGTGCTAGGTGCAAAAACATGAAATAATATTTAAAAAAAAACGAAAACAAAAACAAAAAACGCAGACACATGTCGGTAAATAACGCTTAAAAAACATAGAAATTATTTGTAATTCTTTCACTCACCTTTATTTCTTTGTGTTCTAATGAGTTGAGATTTCTCTGTCAACTCACCCAATGTTTGTTCACTTCAATGCTTAAGTCGAAACAAAAAATGACACAAAGAAAGAAGAATTCAGGGAGAAATTTAAACCATGACAAAGATGAAATTATAAAAACATGTTCACGGTGTTAGACGAAATTTGGTTCCTTGTGTTTAAAATACTTAGATTTCTTGGCTTTGCTTTCAAAAAGAAAAGTTATTAAACAAAATAAAAATAAAAAGCGGTAGCATATTCAATTTCATTTTTTTTTTTTCAAAGTCACTGTTATTTTCAACTGTTATGATTTAAATGTAGATACCTCAACTTCTTTTCAATATATAGGTTTTAAATGGAATTTTTAAAAACATAAATGATGTCTTGAAGCTTTAATTTTAGATTTGAAATAGAAAAAACTAAACAGGATTAATGATTATTTTCAGCAAGCAAAGGACTCTGGTGCATTTCAAGCAAAAATTATATTGATTGGAATCTAAAATTTTAAGATCTTTTTGCCAATTTTTGAGTGACTGACACATTTGTAAACAAAAGTTAATATTTGGTTTTTTGATTTTAAAAATTTTTGCAAGAAAAGAAATATACAGAATTATTTTCAGAATCTTTCAGCTAGATGAGTTGTATTAAACTTTTCAATATTCAATAAATAAATATAGTCTTCAATTAATAATTTAATGACCTTGCCACAACACAGATTTGTAGAATTTTTTAACATTTTATAAGTTATTATAATTAAAAAAGAAAAAAATGAAAACAATTCTTGTAAAATTTATTATTCATCAAAAAAAAATGTCCTTATATATATATATATATATATATATATATATAAATTAAATAAATTTTCAAAATTCAAAAATGTTGAATGAACATTTCAACATGAAATCCTTAAGAGAGATCTCACGCCTCCTCAGCAACAGTCAGTCTATATCAAAATGAGAATAAAAATAAGATTAAAAAGAGAAATAAAAAAATAAAAAAATATAAAGAAATAAAAAAATAAAAAAATAAATAACGGCTAAGATTTGAGAAATATACGTTACAAAAAAATTTTTTTGAAAATCAGTCTATTTTTGGTTTTTACTTTTAGATAGAGTTGTAAGTGAAGAGATGGAAAATGTGGCATGTCTTGCTTAATAAATGAAAAGGGTTAAGGAAGGGAGGCCATTAAATTGAGAATTGGGTTAAACAAAACAGAACAGAAAGGGAAGGGGCGGGATATAAAAAAATGTATAGAGAAAAAATAAAGAAGGGGAAAAAAAGAAAAGAAAGAAAAAGGAAAAATTTCAAATAGAAACACTCAATATGTGTCAAACAAATTTAACTTTAAATGTTTAAAAGGGTTAAAGTTTTAGAAAAAAGAGACTTATTTGAATAAGTATATTTAGGGGAAAAATAGAAATAAGATTTTTTAAAATTTAATTAAGATAATCTAATTAAATATATTTTTAGGTATAGACAAACTAAATAACAATTAAAGAAAATTATAAATTTTAAAAAATATTAAACTTAAACAAATTTTTATATAAATTTAAAAAAAAAATTTTATATATAGAAAATTTATAAAATTTATGATGTGAAAAAAGTTATTAAAAAGATATATACTAACAAAAGAAAAAGGGGTTTATTAAAAAATCCATATTTTATAGAGATCGACAATTAAAGGAGACTAGGAGAGGAAGGTAGAGGGGTTAAATTACTATTTGAAGTTAAAACTGAATTAATTTATCTACCCACAATCACCTTGTATGAAAACTGGATAATATGAGAAAGGTTAGTATCTAAAACACTTCATTAATGAAACTAAAACTGAAGTGGCAGGATATCCTATCTATAGAAGAAGAGCACCTGAGAACAGAGGAAGAACTGCTTTCACAACAAGAAATAATCAAACTTGTAGAATTGATAATAAATGTTCTTTACTCTCCTTTTCTTTCAAAAGCCTTGAAAGGAAATATTAATGCAGAACTATGCTGTTCTGTTTATGCCATCATCTACATAATGAAGATGAAATTCAACTGTTTTAAGATTAGGAGAAAGAAACTTAGTTGAAGTTAACAATTTAACAGGAAAATTCGTTAATGCAAACAAATCTGCTTAAAAGATAGACCATGCTGTTAATACAAAGTTTTAATCTTTGCTTGCTAGACTAAGATAAATCAAAATTCATATTTTGATGCATGAATATATGACTTTCTTTCATTTATGTACATTAAATGGATCTTCCAATTTCTTTGATTTGTTATTTTGCATTTATATGTATAAATATTTTGACTGACCTCCATGAAATTATAATATCATATTCTCTGGTGATATCTTTATATGTGGAATGAATTAAATATTCTTTTAATCTGTAACACTATATAGATTGTTTTTATATGTCAAATCACACATGACAGCAATTGAAATGCAGACCCAAAACACCTGACATAAATATAGTTTCTTTTGTGTTTACTTTCATCTCAACAATATTGACATCTTTGAAAATGAAGATATGCAAATTTCACAAGAAAAGTGTTTCTCACTCATAGAAATTTGAACATGATGCAGTACATTTGATGTTTCTACAAACAGACATCTAAAAATGTTTTATTGATATGGTTTCAGTCATGTATGTGTTTGCAAATGGCATAACAAAAATGACTTCAATGAAAATACAGATCTACAAACTTCCCAAGAATATGGCTTCATGCAAATGTGTTCTCATATGGCACTTAAAATCTGACTCTTTTGAAAAAGTAGATCCACAAACTTTGTAAGAATATGGTTTCTTTATAATATGTGTTCACATATATCATTTCAAATGAGACACCGATAAAAATACAGATTCACAAACTTCAAAATATAGTTTCATTCCAGTGTGTGTTCACATATGTTGCTTCAAATGTGACATCAATAAAAATGTAGATCCACAAACTTCCCAAGTATATGATTTTAATCCAGTGTGTGTTCACAAATGGCATTTCAAAATTGACTTACATGAAAAGACAGATTCACAAACTTCATAAGAATGTGGTTTCTGTCAAGTATATGGGGGCATATGGCACTTCAAATGTGACTTCCCTGAAAATGCAAATCCACCAATTTCACAAGAATATGGTTTGTTTCTAGTGCATTTTTTCATATGGTACACTAAATCTAAATTATAACAAACATTAGGTAATTTCACAAAATCATGTCTTCTCTCTAACTTTTACTCATACTTAACAGTAAGATTCTACAAAAAATACAAACCACAGGTTTTGAAGTAAATGAATCTTTGCCAGATATTGAATTGCTTTTGAAAATAGAGATACACAACTTTTACAAGAACATTGCAGAATATATTTTTCTGTACTTGATAGAAAGTCAAAATGGTATGTTGAAGCTGGGGGAAACATTTAACAGATTGTCTGTTTTACAATAAAAGAAGAAAGAGGCACAGAAGAGAGAGAGACAGACAATCAGACAATCAGACAGACAGATAGACAGGAATAAATAACCAAAAATGAATAACAAGTGAAATCACTGCCTCAAAAGCCACAGCATCGCAGGCAGTGTGCAATTTCCAAAACAAAATGGACCAAGGGAACCTCTTTCCAGGACAATGAATCTCAAATTATAGCAAAGCAAGTTTCACCAATAGTGGACTGCTGACTGAGGTTTTTTCATCACTTTTATTGACATGAGATGGTTGAGAAAAACCTTGATAAGTTGCAAAAAGGACCATATCTTAATATGTCAAGTTGTTCTGCTTTAATGGATAAAACCTGGAGATGATTAACTGACATCGATGAATACAACTCAAGGACTCATTTTACATCTGGGCTGAGATGCATTCACCACAAATTTTTCAGTTCACTTCTGAAATTCATCCCATTTTTGTTCATCACAAGAAGTAGATTTATTAAATAAAGACATATTTGAATCATCAAAAAATGTAATGCTTAATGTCATTTTTGTGCGTGAACCTTTTTTAATGCATTTTTCTTTCAGCAAGTAATAGATTATTTTTTGCATGGATGTTCAAAGAGGTAAGAATTTTGAATTCTCAACTTTGAACATTCTACTAAGTTTTATAAAAGCATATGGAATAAAAATTGTCTTCTAAAATATTGGTTATAAAAGATCATAATAATTTTACAGACAAAATAAGAACAAAGACTTCCTTTGGATGCCAATTAACAATAAAGAAGAAAGAACTCAAAGTGATTGCAGCCAATCAACATCATCAATTCAATGACTTGATTTTGCCCATTTTTTTTAAGTAGCCACTCTGCTATTTAAATATATTTTCTCAAACTCAGAAATAAAAAACAATGGCACTAGATGCAATGATCTAGTTCATGGCATAAAACATGTCAGAAAATAATTTAAAAAATAAAAGCGATGAATTAAACTAAGTAACATTTAACTAGAAAAATAACTACTTATAAATATATAAAAATAAAATTATTCATTCTGCTAAGTTTAATTAAAGTATATATAATAAAAATTATATTCTTAAGCAATTTGTTATATAAGGCTAAAAAGAATTCATTTTTTAACATAAATACCAATATCACTTGAATCTATGGATTAAAATCTGACAAGATGAATAGAATAAGTAAAGAACAAGTAGGAAAAACATGCCTTTAATTTAACATGTTTCATTTTAATAAGCTTCTGCAGAGATTTGTTAAGATGAATGATTTAAAATTTTTAAATCATTCATCTTAACAAATATCTGCAGAAGCTTATTAAAGTAAAACATGCGAGATTAAAGACACATTTTCTTACCTGTTCTTTACTTACTCTTTTCATAAATACCAAATTCTTAATTATTGAAGTGCTGGTGTTCCATATTTCTTTAATTATATTTTTTGCACATAAAAATATGAAACAATCAAGATGTATTAAAATATCTTTTTCATGTGATTATTAATAATTCTGTATTTTACAAAATGAGTAATGTTCATATGACTGGTATAAGGTTCATCAGAAAAATTTAAGAATGATCTTTGTCAGGTACAAGGTTGGTAAGAAGAGTTTAGTTTGTTGAATGTAAGAAAGTAGTAATAGATGGAAATTTGACAAGATAATTGTGTATGAGTGGAGCGGGGCTTAGTTGTAGTTGTTAATGTCTTCAATGTAGCCACTCAGTTAATAAGTTCATTTTCTGTCTTCTTCTTTGTATCAGGCTTTAAGAAATGTTCTTAAAGAAGAAAGAGTGATAGAGAAAGCAGCACAAGAGAGAGGGTGAGAGGGTAACCCAATAGTGTCTGTCTGACCTGTGTTGAAGGAAGCACTGAAATTGGGTCCTCTGAATAGAGAAAACAAAATCGCTTGTACTTATACACTTTGGAAAGTTAAAAGAGGACCAATTTCAAATATATATTTTGTTTTGGTCTATGATAGGTTAATATATGTATATTTCTTTTCAATTGGAAGATATTCATTGATTCTCATGTGCAGAAATGCAAATATGAAAATTCTGTTTTAAGTCATTGAAGAGTTAACTTCCTGTTCACCACACAAATACTACTTACTTTTAGTTTAAAATATTGCAGAAATGCATTTTTAACACAGAAGTAGGTGTCTAAAGTGTTGACAGCTTCACAGATGGAAATGTAACTATTTTTTTCTACAGGCAACATATTTGTAAATATTAATTGATGAATATAGCGTGAGCACATTTTTAATATATGTTTTAAGGACTCAGAAATCTTTAAAAATTAGAAAAACATTCTCCATAATCTAATGTTTTACTGAATTATAGGTACTTTGACTTTTTAAATTGACTATAGTCACAGCTGTCTTAATAGCATTATGGGCCTCTGGGTAAGTCGGTGTACTAGGGCCCCTATGACAACCACTCACAGGAATAAAAAGTAAATGGTTGATAATATTAAACTGAGTACCTTCTTTCATTTTTGATACCTAAGTTTTAAATAGAATTTTTAAAAATAAAATAGTTTTCTTGAAGCTTCAATTTTAGCTTAATTGAAAACTAAATGATTAAATTTACTATTGCTAGTAAGAAAAATACTCTGGTGGATTTCAAACAGAAATTATATTGATTGGAATCTAAAATATTGAGATTAAAAAAAATTCAATTTTTGGCCATTTTTGAGCAAACAACATATTTGTAAACAAAAATAAATTCTTGGATTTAAAAATCTTGCAAAAATAAAATATACATCTATGACAAATTATTTTTGGAAAATGAGCAAATTTCAAGTTAAATTAATCTGATTTGAAACAAACATTACTTGTTTATAGCATGAAGTTTAAAATAAAAGTGTTTCTTAATCACAGAGGGCTTATTTTTCTGATCTGCAAACTGATTGACGACAGCTTATTATCATTCACTTAACACATCTGGCTAAGTATGGTGACTCAGAACTGACATATCTTTATGAAACTTAAGTGACTTTTTCACTTCTTGGTTTTAACTACCTGGTAATTTTCAAAAAGTAAGGTAATATTTTTGGCAATTATCTCTTATTTTATTGAATTTTAGTTACTTAACTTTATAGTCTCATATTTGAAGATGTTTTCGGAAAAATAAAAATGAATATATATAAGGTTTTCTAAATTAATCTTAAAATTTAATAACAGAGAATTAAATTATATAACATGACAGTGGTAACTCAATAATTTATGAAATGTTATGATATTTATTATATTTTTATATTTATTTTTCATATTATTCCTTATTAATAATAATTATCATGATGTTTATGACATGGTAAAGTTATCTTATTTATTAAATTTTCATAGTACTTTCCAGTTTATTATTAACTACATAATTGTTTACACTATTATTTTATTCAATTATAATTCAATACCCTAAACAATAACACTAAAAAAAAACTGAAAGCGTTTTCAATTTTTTTAAACTTTAGGTATTGTGAGTTAGTGGATGTACCTACAATCACAATTAATTTAAAAAATGAAGAAACTAGGAATTAAAAAATAAAACTTACTTTAAATTTTGGAAATGTGATTTGAGAAGCTTGTTAAGTGTTGAAATGTACACATGTAACATGAAGGTGAAATAAAACAATTGTACCTTGCTGTAAAAGTTTATATAAGAGTTTATTTTTCCTGCAAACCTTGAAACATGTGACCTTTTATGGCATTTATGGCGTAACATTTTAAAAAAATCAGATATCTACACACAAAAAACATGTTTTAACGATTTTAAGAACTTTGGTGTGTGAAGATTTGTATTAACATTTTCAATTTCTGACTAGTAAATATAGTCTTCACTTATTAACTTAATAACCTAATTAGGATAATGATTGGAAGAAATTTTAAAAGATTTTTTAAATTTTATAAATTTTTATAATTACAAAATAAAAATGAAAACAATTTTATAAAAATTCATAATTCATTGAAATTTTTTCCCTTCAGACTATAATATCCTTAATATATATTTAAACTTATTTATAAATGGAACTTTGTCTGTGCGTGTGTGTCCATTACCTATAGACTCTGAAACGGCTGAACTGATTTTCTTGAAAATTTACACAGTTGTACTATAAGCTTCTGTGAGTGTTCTTAGCTATGTTTTGTGTCGAGGTACCCCCGATAAATATTGAAAATCGATAATCGAAAAAATCCGGTTCTAGAAGGAGTGGTCCAATTTTAATCAAATTTGGTACATTCATAGACAAAGATATAAGAAACGATATTCAGAAGTTTCAAGATTGCAGTTCTTACAATAGTGCAGAAAATTTTATGTTGATACCAGGAAATCAAAATTTAACTCACAATCATTCATTTTTCTTTCAGTCTACAGTTTCGTTTTAACTGGAAACAACCATTGCTTTTTAGTCTTTTGTCAACGTCCAAAGAGTCTGAGCTCCAGAACCATGGATTAGTTTTAAAGCTTTCATTACACCTGAGCAATGCCAGGCTATACTGCTAGTTGTTTATAAAAGCAATTAAAAGTTTATCTAAATGAAAAGGGGTAAAGTTTTATTGCATTTTTGTTGTCACTATTCAGAACAGATTTTCTGAAAAGAAAAAAATATAGACAACTTTTGGAAATTTTAGGAAATTAATTAGAGGTGGGCAACATATGTAAAGAGAAAACATTTTTATCAAAATTTTATAAAAATAATTTCAAAATTAATTTCAGTCATTTGTGAATTTGTGAATAAGTCCTGAAAGTTTCATCACAATCCAACCATTATTTGATTTTTGCAAGAATTTCCAAATTAATGTGTTTCACAGGAAAAAAAAATAAGCTGTGCAATGATTACATTTGCCATAGTAAACACTCGTTAAAATCTCGTCACTTGCTGATGAAAAAAGGTAAATTTTCGTTTTAAGTACCGACGGCTTTTCCCCTTTAAATTTATCCAAAATAGCATTATCTCTGTGCAAATGTATATGCTGAACTCAAATCAACAATTAGTTTTTGAAGAAACTTACCTTTTTTGCTTTGAAAGTCCATAAAAAAACGAATTATATCTAGCACTTTTTCTCTCCCGTAACTCTCACGAAGTCATGTAATTAACTGCAGATTGACGTTCTACAGAGGCAGCAATTTTAGTCGAATTTCGTCCTTTACTGAAATTTCCGGCGATGTACTTCCTGTTCTGAGAGTAATAAGCGTAGAAATACAATTGCGCATTACTTTAATTACCGGAAGTATATCGCCGGAAGTATCAGTAAATGAAGAAAAATCTGCCAAAATTCGATCACATACGCTAAATAAAAAAAGGTAAGTTTCTTCAATAAGTAATTGTTGATTTGAGGTCAGCATATACATTTACACAGAAATAATGCTATTTTGGATAAATTTGAAGGTGGGAAAAGTGAAGTGACTGAAAACGAACATTTACCAAAACATTACCAAGATTTTATGAAAATAATTTCAAAATTAATTTCAGTCATTTTTGTGAATTAGTGAATAAGTCCTGAAAGTTTCATCACAATCCAACCATTATTTGATTTTTGCAAGAATTTCCAAATTAATGTATTTCACAGGAAAAAAAATAAGCTGTGCAATGATTACATTTGCCATAGTAAACTCTCGTCACTTGCTGACGAAAAAATATATTTTTATTCAAATTTTCCAACGTATTAGAAAAGATTAAAAAATTTAATAATTTTCATTTTCATTCGCATTTTTATCACAGATCTGTATCTAGACACATACTCCTGCCTTTAAATTCATATTCACTAAAAAATTGTCTTAGATTTGCTGAAAATAGGTTTTGTTGGCGAAAGGAGATTCGTAACAGCAAAATAAAAAGATGTTCACATCCTTTGATGATTGCAGGACCTTGTCCTTGTTGGTTTTACTTTTGTTTATTCTTTCGAGCATGATATTCCAAAGAATTGGAAGAAAGATTGTTTCCAGGTTTTGCTTTTTCTTTTTTTTTTCCTCAATACTTCTGCCTCTCGCCTTATATTCACTTGCTGTTCCTTGTTCCTTGAAAAAACGCCATGAGTAAGTTCATTGTGAATGCAAAAAAAAAAAAAAAAAATTTAATAATTTTAAACAGCAGGAACATAATTTCGGCTAACACCGTTCAATTTATTTCACGCTTATGTTATCACGTAATATTTTGTTCAAAGTAATTTCCCATTTTTATCGTGTTTTTCTGTTATTTTTTTACATTCTTTTATTATGAACTTAACAAACAAAAAATATAAAAATTGTCTAAATAAACAGTAAAATTGTATCATCAACACAAAGAAATTGGAAAGGTAAGTGAAAAAATTTTGATAACAATGAAATATTGTTACATATTGTTTATATTTTTACAAGTTTTTTACTTGCCTCACCATCTTTTTTTAATTTTCTGTTAGCATTAGAAAAAAGATAAAAATAAATTAAACTATTATTATGAAGAAATAGTATAAACAAAAGAAATTATTTGGATTTTGTTTTCAGCAGTTTTTTTTTTCTGTTTTCTTTAATTTTTTCAGTCACAGTGATAAAGTGAGTTTGGAGATGTCCGTAAAAAATATTTTCCTTACTCAGGTAAAGGAACAGTAAATTCTTAAATAAAAATTATCAGTAAATTATCCATGAAACAAAGTTTTATCTTTATTTAAAATTAACTTCGCAAATAAACAGACAATTGCAAGAACTAAATGTACATTAGGAGTTTAATTATTGAATTAATAAAAATAACGTTGAATTATATTGCAGTCGACTGAAGTTTTTGTTCAAAAGAAAATCACAAATCGTTTTTTTTTTTAATCATTTCACCACAACCAAAGCGAGACCGTCACTAGTGCGCAAGCAGTTACCTCTACAAATTTGCTGAAAATGCAACATAGCATCAAAAAAAAAAAAAAAAAAAAAAAAAATGGCCCCACAATTAAAAAAATGGAATAATTGTCAGACTTAAATCAAACTTTGAGATCTTTTATACTAATGAATCAAATTATTTTTGAGATAATTATTTTTACAAAATCATTGTAGTGTGTGTGTATACAAACAGATCTGTTTCGCTGTATCACAGCTCATCAGTATTTGTGTATTTAGGCAGCAAATTTTCTTTTAAACATGTCAACTATAAGAGTGAATGCCCTACTACAAAATAGCACTTACACACAATTTAATTACCGCAGCACAAATCAACTCCAAAAAAATATTAAGCAGACTCTCATTAATAATGACTTCCCAAACCACATTATAGATGAAGAAATAAGACAATATTTCAATATTTTGCACGATAACTACAAACAGGGTGAGAAAATAATAAAAAATCTTATTCGTACTAATATATCTCCTGTTGATCCTAATAAAAAAATTAAAATTAATAATGTATTATAAAAGGTACAATACTACTAATTTAATTATCCATAATAACTCCTCCCCATCAACTGATGTGTTACGTAAAACCAACATTATATATCAATTCAAATGTCCCTTGGGAGAATGTATTTCTGACAAAAAAACAAATATATATGTTCAATTTACAACAACTACATTAACTAGACACCTTATGTTACATTTGTCTGACCATTCATCCATTTCAAGATATCTACAACAACATTCCTGTCTACATTCACAATATAAAAAAAATAATGATCGATAATACAACTACCCTACACCAAGAAAACAACAAAAGCAAAACTACAGATTCTTGAGGCAATATTCATTAAAACACTTAAGCCGTCAATCAATAGAATCAGCTATGAATACTATAGTAATGTTCTAAAATGTTTGTAAAAAGAACAGTGTTTTGATGCTTTAACATGTGCAAGACCATGACATTACAACATATAAAAAAATTCTATTTTGGATAATTTTCACATTCTAATGAATGCTAGCAATTTACCAACTGTTATATTTGAAGCAGAAAAAATGTACAGTAATTTTTAGCAACACAGTTTTCCGGTTACATTTCTTACCATAAGTCATACCCCTGAAGTTGATCTCAGAAAGGGGTTGAAAGTACTTGGGTACCTTAAGAAATGAATGAAATTAACATCTGTCAACATTACAGCTCTTTTCTGACATCTTTTGATAATAATACATGAAAGATTATCCATGAGCATGAATGGATTTTAATGAAAAAAAAAACATAATGTTTGCAATTTATTTAATCTGACATATATATATATATATATATATATATATATATATATATATAAAATATCTTGCCTCTCTATGTAAATTCTTAAATTTTGTATCAAAGGTTTATTTTATTAAACTCAGAACTCCTTGGGGAATTCAAATCATCTATTATTTTTTTTATTTTTTATTCTTTTTTCATTCACTTGGTTGTTTTTCTGGAAATAGAAAAATAAAAAATGTAATAAAACTATGACATTTAATTAGATAAGCTTTTAATTGCATATGTATTAATTTAAGAACTTTATAGTGTGAAAAAAACTTTTGATGAATAATGAACTTTTACAAGAATTGGTTGCACCTTTTCTTTTTTAATTATAATAATTTATAAAGTTTCAAGAATATTTTGTAAATTCTTTTATGCCTTGTTGCAGTTAGGTTAAGTTATTAAGTGATGATTATATTTACTAATAAAAAATTGAAACTCTTAATACAAATCTTCAAGCCAAAAGAGTTTTTAAATATTTTTTATATGTAGGAAGAGGGTTTGGATATGATATTTTGTATGTGTTATTAAACTATTTCACAGTTTCATCTTAATCATGTCTTGCTTTTCTGATGTGTTGATTGATTTATTGTCTGCTGAATGTGTTAACAGGTTAAGTATGGTTAAGCAGAACTGACATCAATGTATGAATTCTAAGTGAATACGTTGTTGTATTGGTTTTAAGGGGAGTCAGTCAATTAAGTGCCATCCGTGATACACGCTTGGGCGATCATGTCTCGAAAGAGACATGACTGACTGGGCAGAAGATTATCCCACAGTAGTTTGCCATTACTTTCTGTGGTAGACTGGTTGCCGACCAAGGCTATAGAACCCAATCTGTCCTGCTATTTAACCCATAACTGGAAGGAAGAGATGGATTAATACCTTTCCCAAGGGTATTTGCTCGTAACAACCCTTAAAATGTGACAATTTAATAATAATGTCATGTATGAACTACCATACTTAGAAAATTGGAATATTTATTCACTAAAAAATTATTTTAAAAATCTTTGTGCAAAATGACTTTTATTAAGCTTTTCAAATTTTGATTAGTAAGTATATTTTCACTTAGTAAAAATATCACCTTAAATGAAAGTAATACAGAATTTTAAAAGATTTATATATTATAAATTATTATAATTAAAGTTTAAAAACAAAAAATAAAAAGAATTCATGATCCATTAAGACAAATTTTTTCTTATGACAATAGTGTCAGTAATAAATTTTATTTCTGAAAGCAATTAAAAACTTTTTTAATTAAATAATGTCAGTTTTAGTACATTTTTTTATTTTATAAACCATAGCAGATATTTGGGAAATGAGTAGTAGCTTGAAAAAAAATATTGATGATTTACATTCTCCAAAAAGCCCTGCTTTTAACTAATAAAAAAGAATTGGGTAATGAAAATTTCATTTCTTGAAATTAAGTAAGTGGTGAATAACATCTGTAAAAAAAAATACATTTACCAAGATTTTCTAAAAAACAATATTTCAAAAATAATTTCACTCATTTATAAATAAGTTCTGAAAGTTTCATTAAAATCTGACATTTTTATGTATTTGAAATATTATGTAACATGCCCATTTTTTAAAGTCTTGTCAACCATGCATGATATTATCAGAAAATAAGAGCCATGGCTATAGTAAATTTAAAGTCACCATTCCTAAAATTAAACTACTAAGAACATTTTTCAGCATGTTTAATATTACTAAGTACTTAAAAATTATATAAAAAAGGCACTCACCAATCATTTTCTTAAATTATGTTTTAACAGATAAAGTCTCCATGGAACAACAATTTACTGAAGTAATACCATGAAATATCTTTCCTTGTAAAATTTAAAATAGAATCTTTTGTAATTAATTTTTGCTATTTGTTAAATACTGGAAATTTCATGTATAGCCAATATTTAGTTGATTTCTAAAATTTGATACCAGGTTTTTATTTTTTGTATTTCTGTATTTTTCTAAAAGATTTTCTGGTGCATGTTAAAATAACAATTTGAAGGGAAACATTTTTTCTTACTATAATTTTTAAAAACGTCTTTGTTTCTATCGAGTTTATACAAATTGATTTTATATCAGAATTTTCTTACTGATGATACAAATTTTTTTCCATTTTGTTGATTAGCAATTGTAATGTTTGATTCATATCAACAAACTAATAATTGCCACATTGAAATCAGCATTTTAACTTATGCATCTTGTGAAAAAACAAAAAATTTTCTGTGGCTTGATATCTGAAATTGATTCCTCATTCTCTGGCCCATAAACAAAACAACAAAGCTTCTCTTAGTGATTATGTTTTAATTTTAAGGCATTTTGCCTCATTGCAAGATTCTTTTTCTTATTTTTATTCACCTTATATTATAATTACTCTGCTGTTGTCTGCTTTTTATTTTGTCTAAAGTGAGTTTGCTTAGAAGTGGAAAGAAGAATCTCTAAAGAATAAATATGTTAGACATTTTACATTTTTTCATAAATATACCATTGTATTTGCATATAATGTTTAAACTCAAAAGGAAATTATTGAAGATGATTTTATTGGTTTTTCTATTGATCTTTCCTGTTGGCTGAATTATTGCATTCCTATGCTGAACCCAACCAGTGTTAATGTACAGCTAAATGTATTTGCTAAAATATGAACTAATTTTATGTATTATTCATCATCTCTATTAAAATGTCTTATTACTTGTTCTTCACAGATATTTTGCCTGGGAAGAAAATCCTGATATTCATAAATCTATTATTATTTGGAACTTAAATGAAAGACACCCAGACTCTTGATTATATATTAAGAACAGATAAATATATGCTGCCATATTCATGTAGAAGTTGTATTTTCAAAAGCATCGCGTTAACTGACAACAAATCATGTACTTTGAAATGTTTGCTTTGTCTTTTCTACAGAGAACATTTGTTGTTGTTGACTTTGAAAATCTTTCTTATTTAGATTTAGTGTAGCACTAGAAACAAATGATATTCTTGTAAGTTTCATGGAGCTGGATGTTCATGGAATTCACATTTGAAGTAAAATATGTGTACATATACTACAGAGAAATCACATTCATGTGATGTTTGTAGATCTGCATTTTCAGAGAAGGCACATTTGAAGTGCCATATTGAAGCACACACTAGAGAAAAAGCACATTTTTGTAAAGTTTGTGGCTCTGCCTTTTCACTGGTATCACATTTAAAGTGCCATATGCAAACACATCCTGGAAAGAAATCACATTTTTGTGAAATCTGTGGCTCTGTCTTTTTAATGAAGTCTCATTTGACATGTCATATACGAACACACACTGGAGAGAAACCATATTCTTGTGAAGTTTGCGGATATGCATTTTCAGAGAAGTCACATTTGACGCGACATCTGCGAACACACACTGGAGAGAAACCTCATTCTTGTGAAGTTTGTGGGTCTGCATTTTCAGATAAGAGACTTTTAAAGTGGCATATGCAAACACACACTGGAGAGAAACCATATTCTTGTGAAGTTTGTGAATCTGCATTTTCAGTTAAGTCATCTTTGGTGTGCCATATGCGAACACATACTGGAGAGAAACCATATTCTTGTGAAGTTTGTGGATCTGCATTCTCTTTGAAAAAAACATTGATGGAGCATATGCGAACACACACTGGAGAGAAACCATACTCTTGTGATCATTGTGGATCTGCATTTTCAACAAAGAAACCACTGACTGGCCATATGCGCATTCACACTGGAGAGAAACCATATTCTTGTGAAGTTTGTGGATCTGCATTTTCAGTTAAGTCATCTTTGGTGCGTCATATGCGAACACACACTGGAGAGAAGCCATATTCTTGTAAAGTTTGTGAATCTGCATTTTCAGATAGCACACATTTGAAGTACCATATGCAAACACACACTGGTGAAAAACCACATTTTTGTGAAGTTTGTGGATTTGCATTTTCTTTGAAAAACACATTGATGAACCATATGCGAACACACACTGGAGAGAAACCATATTCTTGTGATCATTGTGGATCTGCATTTTCAACAAAGAAACCACTGACTGGCCATATGCGCATTCACACTGGAGAGAAACCATATTCTTGTAAAATTTGTGGATCTGCATTTTCAGATAAGACATCTTTGGTGCGCCATATGCGAACACACACTGGAGAGAAACCATATTCTTGTGAAGTTTGTGGATCTGCATTTTCGAATAGCTCACATTTGAAGTACCATATGCAAACACACACTGGAGAAAAACCGTATTCTTGTGAAGTCTGTGGATCTACATTTTCTGTGAAAAAAACATTGATAGACCATATACAAACACACACTGGAGAGAAACCATATTCTTGTGATCTTTGTGGGTCTGCATTTTCAACAAGGAAACCACTGACACGCCATATGCGCATACACAATGGAGAGAAACCACATTCTTGTGAAGTTTGTGGATCTGCATTTTTTGATAAGTCATCTTTAGTGCGCCATATGCGAAAACACAAAAGTTAGAAAACATATGCAGTTTTTTTAATGTCATAATGTCATGAATCATATTCAAACCTCTGCCAGAGTGAAACACTGTTCTTGTAAAATTTGCAAAGATATCAACATTCCTGAACCACATGTAATCACACAGAGAATAGAATTCCTAATTATGTTAGGTGTTGCTATCTGCACTTTTACAGTCATCATGTATGATCAGATGTATGCAAACACACACTGGTGAGAAGTGTGAGAATACATCCATTCTTTTAAAAAAAAAGGTTTGTTTATTTTTGGCAATATTTCAAAGTAAACGTAAGTCATTTCAATTTGGAGTGAACATTTAATCACCTACTTTTAAAAAATAAGGTTCTTTTTAATAAATTGAATTAGTTGGTTTGAACAGATCTGTCCATATGAATGAATTTATAAATTTTACAGATAAGTAGAAAAGAAAAATTCCAACTAATTTATATTTACATGGGAAGTTTCTAATTGGTATAAGAATGACCACCAAAAACATTGCCTCCCCAAATTTATAGACAAATCATATCGCTACATACTAGAATTTGTTCCTTCTTATCTTAAAGATTTGTTTAACTTTGTCCATTTTATGTGTGAACACAGTTTTTACTTTTAGCATTTTAATTAGTTTTGACTTGCATATATATTGTCAGCACGTTAACTTGGAATAAAACCTATAATTATTGTAAAGTTAATTTAAAACTTAGGTTCCTTGTAATTTTTTGGGGTGGAGTGGGAGATGTACCTTCCCCAATTTTTTTTTCTGATATCCAGTTCTAATATTTAAAAAAAACACATTTTTTTTGTTTGTTTTCCATGGAAAAACAAATCTTATATGTATTTATGTGTAAATGATTGTTGTATATATTTTGACAGTATAATTTTAAACTCTTTCAGATCTTGCGAATTTTTAATACTTTTCTTTAAAAGAATTGCACTTAATTTTAACATTTTACTGTCATTTGAGTTTTTTATTTTTAGGAAAAGGAAGATTAAGATTGTTATGGATATGTTGAGCCCATTAGATATTTGGGGGAATCGGGTGTGCTGCAACAGTGGCATTCATCAAATAGAAATATATAAACACTGAAGTGCTAATATGCACAATAAAGAGCAGCTTATGGATATCATTTTTCAAATGGTTGTTAAAATATGATGCAAATGAGTGCAAGAAGCATTAATGAGTTTGAATCATGAAAGAGGCTTCTCATCAATTGAATTTATTGTAAAATTAGAATAGAATTAGAGGAGCAACATAGATTCATTCAAATGAATGCAATATCATGAATCAGTTTTATGAATCATAAAAGAGGCTTCTCATCAATAGAGTTCATTGCAGAATTAGAATTAGCAGACAAGGAACAAATTTATTCCAATGAATGCAAGTATCATGAATCAGTTTGATGAACCATAAGAGGCTTCCCATCAATTGAGCTAATAGAATAAGCAAAGGAGAAACATACACATACAAACAAGTTGCTAAGATTGCTTTGTTTTACCAAAGATCTATTAGTTGGAAAAACAGTCTTCATATAAATTAATCTGTCTCATGCATATTAACTGGTAGTTCAAGGAAAACTCCTAGAATTACAGTCAACACTCAGATAGGAATATTTATATTTAATAGACTCTCTTTTCAGATCTCTTCTGCATCATTATGGGATGTATGATTTAGGGAATTTTTGTAGCATATATTGGTGACGTATTAGTATCAACAAAGTCTAAGGAAGATCATTGCAGAAACTTGGAGAGGGTATTATAACATGTGTAAATCGAACCCTAGCTGCTGACACAGTCACATTGTATATTACAATAAATTTGTTGAGAATCAAATTTCTTGGTATCTTAAAGGATATTTTAACAACACTTTCAATGTCTTGTTAGTCCTCATACAGAAAGTTTTTCAAAAGAAAGATTTGGGTTTGGTGTGGAAAGATTTTGGAGTGTCACTCAAGAGGAAGACATCCTATGTATTTATTAAAAAAAACACATAGGTTCAACTAATACAATTAAAACCATCTGAGAATTATTTGATTGGAACTTCCCATAAAAAACATAGCACAGTGAAGAAAAGAAAATTTAACTTGTGCTTAGGAAATATGAGTCATCGAATTATAATACTTTCACTTCCTGTAACATTCTAAATGTTTTCTAAGAAAATAACTTCCTCAGTGTACAATTCATTACTGCGTAAATGCTAAAAAAAATTATTAAAATTGAATAATTTCCTGATTTTTGATAATTTTTTTAATAAACTGTTTAGCAATTTTTTAATTTTATTTTTATTTTACTTACATTTTGGAAAAAAGCCTGCCTTTTGGAGAAACCAAAAGAAAAGCATATTTAACAATAAGCAATGACTTTTTTTATTTTACTCTATTACTCATATTTATTTTATTTTTTTGTCATTAATTATTCTTGATATTATTAATGATCATAATGTTTATTGCATATCATTTCAATAAAATTAACATATATTAAATTCATTAATATGTTATATTGTAGTGTGTATGCAATTCTTTCAACCTGGTTTTTTATATTAATATTTGAATTCCAAACAATAATAATATAAAAATTCAGGAGACATGAACATACCTGTTAAGTAAATTATTTTGTATAATTGATTTCAACCTGGAAGAAGGTCAAACTGCAAGTCCACTCCAACTGTAACCTTGCCCAACCAGCTCAAGAAATTGGTTGACTCCCATTCCTACTGACAATACACTTACACCTTATCACTTTCTTTACCAGCAGCAACTGAATTGCCAGACATGGACAAGTTTTGCCAGATTTCAACTAACTATATATATATATATATATATATATATATATATATATATAATCAAGTCTATATAACACAATTTTCGGTTCATCGCAAACAACCATATCTGCTCTGAAATGTATCATAATATCAACAAATGTAAAAACCTCGTTTAGACTGGAGGTCATTCATGGTTGAGCAGTCTAAGACGTTGCCAGATCAAATGGTATTTTCCCCTATGTAGATAGTGGTTGCAGTTTCAAATTCTGCTGAATTACTCACATTTTCATAATAAAAATTTATTGTAAATAATCAGTCCAGTAGATATAAATATACAATACTGTTTAATTAAAAAAAAAAAGAATATCTACTTAAATACCAGTATCAATAAAAAAAATCATGTTCAAACAATTCATTTCAAATTGTCGGTTGTGTAATATAATAATCTGGCCCCACCCGAAGAAGGCGATGAAGCGTGGGTGTTTCCGGTCATTGAAAGGAACGGATGTTTGTTTGACCCTATTTCCGACAGATGCGGAAGTGACTCTGAGAAATTACGTAGGCGTCGAGTAGGCGTCGCGAATCGAGGCAAAACTTGGAAGATATATAAAGGCCTCGAAACAAGAAGTCACAGACGAGTCTCCAGAAGTCGACAGTAGAAGAGAAGTCGAGTCCCAGTCAGCCTCGACAGGAGTCAGGCTCGACAGGCAGTCTAGGCAGAGAGCCAGACAAGACCAGAAGTCTCGAGAAGTCGAAGAAGAAGCTAGACGAGCTAAGCAGAGAGTATGCACTCACGTCGAACCCCCCCGTCACCACGTCGAACCACACGTCAACCCTTAGAAGAGCGCTCTCTCACTCTTTGTTCCTAGGCGACACGGTCCATCGTCGTTAATAAAAATATAATATATATTTTTATATATACCCCCGTGTTTGTCTGTTTCTTGCTATATAACAGTTGTTTATAACCAAGTTTCGTTAAAATTTGTTCATTTCTGTAACATTTTTACATTTGTTGATATTACATTTCAGAGCAGATATGGTTGTATGCAATGAATCGAAAATTCTGTTATATAGGCTTGATTAAAACCTCGTTTAGACTGGAGATCATTCGTGGTCGAGTGGTCTAAGACATTGCCATATATATATATATATATATAAGTATACGTAATTAGAATAATGCAGCACTGATTATTATGGACTCATGTCCGAAAAACCAATGCTAACCTATCAGTAACTTAAATCATCAATAACCCAACAAGGACTACCTCGTAGGTTAAATAAAGGGGAAGAAAAAAAGAAACAAATCAAACACAAGAACAATGCGTCAAGTGCTTGTTTATTATTTCTACTAATGGTGAAATATTTTTATTTGTCTACTAGAGAAAGTCCTGTGTATGTCGGGAGATCTTTTTACTGCATCATTGTGGAAGAATATTCAGAGTTGTGAAGATCTTTTGATATTTATCTGTTTCTTACTTGTAATCTCTCTACAAAGACTTGTAGAGATTAGCATGTGGCCCATGTATTAAGACTATAAAGCTAAAGTGACATGAATTTAATAAAATATTAAATTACTTAAAGTTATGTTTGGGAATATTATGCATCATGATAATTGCCAACACATGAAAAAGTACCTACTGTTATGTTAAAAAATGCTTTTCTGCAATATTTTAAAGTAAAAGTAATATTTGTTTCAAGTCAGATTAATTAAACCAGCTAAAATTTCCACAAATAAAAGAAGTGAATTTATAGGTGAATATAAACAAACCAGTTTTCAACTCTACTTCATAAATCATAAAACCTAAAATATTATCAAATAAAAATTCAATTTCCAGTATTAAATGATGCATGAGGTTTTATATGTTGTTAAATCAAACAAGTTTCAGAAAAGTATATTTTATTTTTGAAAGATGTTTTTAAATGTTAACTGATTCACTAATATGGCTGATTTTTAGCAATTTTAATCATTTCAACAAAAACAAAAAATAAAAAATCACTCATTCTAATCAATTTAAAATTTTGAAATCCAACAAAATATTCTGTCTGTTGGAAATATTAAATTCAATCTATTAGCGTGAAATTAAAATGAAAATAAAATCGTCATGAACAACTTTTCATTTTTAGAAATGCATTTTTAATCTTAAGTATCACTATTCTTTGTAGGTACCTCCTTAAGGCCTCATGAAAATTGGGTTTGCTTGCACTCAGTAGCCTGTGGGGTCAAAGGTTAAAAACAAAAACTATATGAAATCCCTGAATTACAAAGTACAAATAATGAAAAATATAAATAAAAAAAAATTTTTAAGTTATCTTTTTATATCTTAGAAGTTGTTATATTTTAGTTAAAATAATGATACTTTTGAGTTTAATTAATAGCTTTTAGTTTTATTTTCTTAAATATTTCCTGCCATAAAATATATAGCCGCACCCAATGAGACTTTTTTAACATAATTCTCAATTTAAGGAAATGTACTAAACTGATGTACTTGCTACTAACAAAAAAAGGTGCAAAATCAGTAAAGAATTATTAAATGATTAATAGATTGCATTTACTTGGGGTTTTTAATTATTTATTTTTCATATTGTCCATTAAATTTTTATAATCCTCTATAATCAATATCTTAATGCAACTATAGATATAAATTTAGTGCACCAAATTATTTTCTAAACATATATTGTTAAATATATCGAAGAATGAATGTTTCTATTATGTTTAATCATGAGCCATTCTAAACATCGTATTTTGGCTTTAATTTTAGGTGAAAATAAAGACAAAAATTCTCCAGCAATTTTAGATATTTTTTTATTATGCTGGTTCTACGCTTTCAGCTCACATGAACCATCTTCAGAGTGGTTACAGCGACATTAACATAAAGGCATCCACCATCAAAGATGGTATTATCTTCTGTTAATATAAAACATTGCTATGCCACGATAACAGTCACCAAATATCTGACATTGCACATTGCATTGCACTTAGACATATGGTTCTGTTGTTAATGTTTCGGTCTTTCACATGGTGTGACGTCATGTAACCACATTACGAATTTACAAACTGTGTCTGCTATTTGGTAATTGTACTTGTGAACTTAGTGCAGAATTATTTTCATGTAAATTATGTTTCCAGTGTTAAGTCTGGACATACACTGGAAAGAAACTATATTTTTTATGCTTATGGACTTGCGTTGTCATTGAATTATTTGCAGTGCCATATTCATAAACACAAAAAATTAAAAAATGTATCTATATATGATTTTTTAGATTTCTGTTTCTAGAAAAATTAAATAACTGCCTCATGTTCAAACCTTGACAAGAGAGAGACACTGATTTTGTGAAATTTGTGTATTTGCATTTTTTTTTTTTTTACAGATGTCAACATTGTTGAAGTGAATATAAATAATGAAACAAAACCCATAATATTTCCACAATCAATTTTGGCCCCTTTTTGTTTGTAGACCATGGCAATTAGTCTACAAATATGGCACATTTAAAGACTATTGTGGATGACAGCTTTGTGGCACTACTTACCTCATCAAAGAATGGCTGTGTGTAAGAAAAATTTGTCTTCTTGAAGGGTTCAAATCTTTCATGTGTCTAGTTTTAGTGTGGTGACAATTCTCTAGTGAACACCTATTGTATTAGTAGTTTAATAATTATATCAGTTGACTTTTACAAATTAATAATAATTTCTCCCTCTTTTTTATATTCCTTTATTCAGAGTATGAAATTTTACAGTTAAATATTTAAAATTAAATATTCATAGGATTTGTTTTTACTTCCTCTATGGAAACAATTTTATTGATTGTATTAGGTTTGGTGTGTATTTGATTGCTTTTACAAGCATGAAATTTTCAAAGTACAAGCAGAGTTGTAAGATATGTACTGTTTGATATTTGAACATGTTAAGTAATTTGATTAGCAGGGACAGTAATTCATGCCTTTTCAAAGGTCAGTTTTGGACTCTTAGAATAGCGGCTGCTGCTACTAATTGGATCATTATCAGTACAGAATAAATCTTTAAACCTACACACATGTTTGTCATATATGTCCATTCTGCTATTCATTTCAGCACCAGCTCATATATCCACACATACTTAATGGTGTCAGAAGTTGAGAAAATTCTATTCTAAAAGAAAATGGAACATCTACCTCCCACAAAACCGTTAAATTTCTCTCAGGAAAATCTTGTTGCTACTTGGAAAATATACAAGAATGAGTTCAACTTCTTCCTACAAGCAACAGAAAGTGATACCAAACCAGGCAAAGTGACCACTTCAATTCTTCTAACTTGTATTGGTCCAAAAGGTAGAGAAATTTATTCCACATTTATCTTTAATTCACCAGATGATAAAACAAACCTAGAGATGGTATAGCAAAATGTGACACATATTGCCAACTGAGAAAAAAATTAAGCATAACATGGCACAGATTTTTCACCTACGAACAAGCAGAAAATAAAAAATTTGATGATTATGTGACTCAACTTCATCATAGAGTGCAAGAAAGCAAGCTTGATGACATTACCAAGAGCCTTATTCAACACATTCTAATATGTGGCATCAAAGATTTGACACTAAGGGACGTCTATTAATGCAACCAGACCTGACCTTAGACAAAGTAATTCAGGCAGGAGTATGCTGTTTTTTACCAAAGTATGTTGGTTTTTAAACCCCTTAGAATTTTAGTTTCCAGTTAATTGTCCTCTGTAGAAAATAAGGTTAAGAGCATTAACGTAACATAGAGAAAACGGGGCAACACCAAACAAGTGGAAAAAGGAAAAGTTTGATAACAGAAAGAGGAGGGAAGATACAAAATGGGGTTTAAAAAAATGGTTGCAAAAAAACTGGTTTTTACAAAGACTTAACTGGAAGCAGTATAGTTCATTCTGTTAACAGTTCTCATTTTCTATTGCGACATCAGAATATATTCGTCTTTAGGTTGAAGAGGGATTCAGTTTTCTGATGCTTTGCTGCAACTGTTGGGACATCCTCGATCCTATGTTGTCTTCTTGATAGCTCCATTTTCAGACATCATGTGGTTGCTGGTTGAGTTTCATTGAGCTAAATTTGTCTGTGTTGACTTGTTGGTGTCACAGGAAAAAAGAGGAAGAAATAGGCTGCTGTCAGCCCAAACCAGGGCTTGGTAATCACAACCCCTAGAAAAGGAGACCATTCATCTATAAAATATTTCCAATAGAACAGAGTGCTGAAGAGATGAAAAGGTAGACAAAATTACTTGATAGTACCTCCAAACAAAGGTTTTCTGAAGTAGCAAGTACATAAACTAAAAAACCTCCTGGAAAAAAATGTAAAAAGAAAACTCATCTTTCCGAAAGTGAAAGGAATCCAGTCAAAATCCAAAAGATCTAAAAATAAAAAGGGAACATTACAAACTCCCCACATCAGAAGAAATATTTGCAGAGATGCAAAACTGAAAATTCTTCACCAAACTAGATGCCTCTAATGGATACTGGCAAAAGCTCAGGGATGCTAACTTTCAACCCTAACCCTGTGAATGATTTTGCTACACTCGTTTACCCTACAGAATTCACAGCGCTAGTGAAGTATTCCAAACAGAGGTAGCAAAAATCATAAAAGAGATAAATGGAACAAAACACTCCCAAGACAACATCATAATATGGTTTAACATGATGAAGGAGCATATAGACTGACACTTGTTTTCAACAGACTCTGTAAACATGGTCTGAAAGTAAACAAACACAAATGCATGTATGCTAAGTCACAAATTACATGCCAGGGACACTTCATAAGCAGTGAAGGGTTAAAGCCAAACCCAACAAAAGTGGAAGAAATCAGTCAAATGTTCCTTCCAAAATGCAAGTCAGAATTACAGAGACTCCTTCGGATGACTAATTACCTGTACAAGTTTCTACCAAACTAATCAGAGATTACAACACCATTATGTCAACTTTTACAGACAGATATAAAATGGTCGTTCAATAAACCACAGATTGAAGCAATAAACAATCTGAAAAAATGATAATTAGCCAACCAATATTGCAATACTACAACCCACACCTACGAAACAAAAATCTCCACAGATGCCAGCAAACATGGACTTAGAGTAGAGATGGAGCAAATGCACAATGAAGAATATGATGACTGCTTTGGCAAACATCACAAACTCCCCACGTCAGAAGAAATATTTGCAGAGATGCAAAACTGAAAATTCTTCACCAAACTAGATGCCTCTAATGGATACTGGTAAATAAAAGTAGATTACAAAAGCTCAGGGATGCTAACTTTCAACCCTAACCCTGTGAATGATTTTGCTACACTCGTTTACCCTACAGAATTCACAGCGCTAGTGAAGTGTTCCAAACAGAGGTAGCAAAAATCATAGACGGGACAGACAGAACAAAAACTCCCAAAATGACATCATAATATGGTCTAATACAATGGAAGTGCATATAAATAGACTAACGCTCATTTTCAACAGACTCCGCAAACACAATCTAAAATTAAACAAGCATGAATGCATATTTATGCAGTCACAAACTGCATACCTAGGACACCTCATCAGCAGTGAAGGGTTAAAAGCAGACCCAACTAAAGTGGGAGCCATCAGTCAACTGCCACTTCCAAAATGCAAATCAGACTTACAGAGAGTTTTAGTGGGTCATCCATTATAGTGAAGAGTATGTGTGTTGAAACAGATTAGTCTGATTTCTTAGTTAGATAGCCCACTATAAGAGGGGTATAAAACAAGAAAATCATTGTAAATAGAAAGTATATATATATATATAAATAATAAAATTGTAAATAGAAACAATATATATATATAAATCAAGATTTTTACAAATAAAAGTAATGACTTTTGGTTGGTACAAGGTCATTAAAATATTCATAGTAGTCCTTGCAAGAGTGAGTTTAAGTATACATATGTTCGTATGTAAGTATGTATGAGTGTTTGTTGGGTAGGAGTATTCACTCAGTTTAAAGGGTTCCGTCTGGTTATTAAGTATAAGAAAAGGCAGACGGGTAAACTGAGAACAAGGAGGTGAGGTGTTTTTCTTCCAACAATACTGTCCATATATAATTAAATATAACAGTGAAAAACACACTGAAATTGTTAGAATTTAATGAACGTTCAGTACTTATTTCAAAATGAATGTAATGATATTTATTTCTTTGTTAGAAAATCTTTGTATAAATAATTTTTTAACTATTACACTCAACCCAACTCATTTGGCACCAATTCAAGAAAATCTGCTCTGAATTATAAAATAAAAAATGCAACGAAACTAAGATATTATTTAATTAGAAATGCTTCCAATTGCTTTTATTAATAAATTATATAACAGATATTATTATTTTAAGAGGCTTATTTTTTGAAGAGTAATAAATTTTTTGCATTTGTTTTGTTTTTTTTAATTTTAATAATTTATAATCTTTTAAAAAACTGTATTAACTTGTATTGGTCAATTGATTTTAACATTGGATTAAAACTGTATTTATTAAATGGAAAATCTTAATAACATTCAACACCACCACACACACCCAAGCATTTTGAAAATGGATTTTGAATTTATTTTATTTGTGTATAAATGTGTAAATTTTTATAAACATGGATTTCTAAAAATTTTTGTTATCTAACTTAATGAAAGTGAAAAATAAAAAGACCCATAATTCACTTGCATATATTCAGTCAGTTAAGTGCCAGATGTGATATACGCTTTGGGCGATCATGTCTTGAAAGGGACATGACTGACTGGGCAGAAGATTATCCCACAGTAGCTTGCTATTGCTTTCTGCATTAGACTGGTTGCCAACCAAGGCTATAGAACCCAAACTGCTTTGTTATTTAACCCATAACTGGAGGGAAGAGATGGATTAATACCTTTCCTAATGGTATTTGCACATAAGTGAATGCAAGGAATTCAATTGGAATTCAAACTCGGCTTCCCGATTTCTCATTTCAAACCAATATCCACTACACCACCCATGCACATCCGTCCTGGATGTTAGGATGTATGTTGTGGTGCAGTAGATATCAACTTGGAACAACAAATCAGTTGAATTTATAGCGTTCATTTGTGCACAAATACCCGAGGGAAAGGTATTAATCCATCTCTTCCCTCCAGTTATGGGTTAAATAACAGGACAGATTGGTTGCTGACCAAGGCTATAGAACACAATCTACCACAGGAAGCAATGGCAATCTACTGCGGGATAATCTTCTACCCAGTCAGTCATGTCTCTTTCAAGACATGATCACCCAAAGTGTGTATCACATATGGTACCTAACTAACTGCATATATTAGCCATGCAGTAAATGGAGGTATAACTGGCCTGAAAAAGTCAACTTAACTTCAGATCTTTAGAACTATACAGATGGTTGAATTCCACAGATAAATTAGGTTGGTCAACATGGATGAACGTTAGTGTTTCTCTGCTGCAGAAATACATGGCTCTAGTCAACCTGAGGTGAATGCCACCCAAATCCCATTATGGTGTCAATTTCAACAAGCCAGCTACACCCGAACAGTCTGTTATGTACCTTGGGGTATTCAATCTCAATTGTTTTGTCATCCTCTGTGCAGATATTAATGGTCCCAATGCCAAAGCATGCACACATGTATTCTGCTACTAATAATCACCACATGTGTGTTTTTACCACAGTACAGAAACTGTATTATTATACTTTCCTTTGTTTGTTCCTTTTGCAGTTTAGATAAGTTTTAGATTGGTCACTGTTTTGACCACTTTTGGTTAGCCCTTACAATATGGCAAGCCTGACACCAAATACATGGTTGATAATTTTATCATTCTCCTAATCTCACCCCTAATCATCACCAGTTTGTAACTTTTAATACCTTTTCTCTGTTATTTTCATGTTATTTGAGGATTTGTTTAAAGTAGCCATATTTTATACATTTGTATCTTTCTGTGTAGAATCCTTTCAACACGTGTCTACTGCCCACACACTCAGTTGCAAAATGTAACTTCCTTTTCTGTGAATTAACTTCAACACTGAAATGTATTTTTGCATCAAACTTTATACTTATTCATGTAAACAAAATATTAGCTAAATGTCTCTAACCATACAATCAAACAGTTTAAGTTATATGTTTAAGCCTTCAACTGCTATTGTCATATATTGTTTTACCTTGTTTGATTGCTTTTTTTAAACTAACGAGTTTTATTTAGAGATGTGCATTGTGGTGCTGTGAATACTGACTCAGAATGACAAATTGGGAAGCCGAATTCAAATTCCAGTTGAATTTGTTTCATTTACATGTGAAAACCTTAGCAAAGGTATTAATCCGTCTTTTCCTTCTAGTTATAAGTTAAATAACAGGACAGATTGGGTAATATAGCCTTGGCTGGCAACCAATCTACTGCAGAAAGCAATGGCAACCTATTGCGGGATAATCTTCTGCCCAGTCATGTCTCTTTCAGGACATGATCACCAAAAGCGTGTATCATGTATGGCACTTAACTGAGTTTTATTTATATGTATTTATTTATTTTTTTCTTTAACTTTTACCCTTTTGGTTATTAATAAACCTATCAATGAACAGGACTTCATTTTCGTAAGGCATTTTTCTGGGCGTCTTTGAGATTATGCATGTGTATGACATGGACACATACTCTCAGGAGCAGAAGAGCATGTTTCCTGGTTCACAACCAGAATTCGCACCAGTGATCGACCGAGATCAGCTGGAGTCAGTGTGAACTAAACTCCATCCCCTATTAAACAATACCTTGATTACAGGCAGCCCCATATTCCTGTGGCGGAAAGTGGGTGTAATGACATTGACTTGTTTATCACAGCAATAACAATGTCTCCAACTTTGCCGAGTAAACTCAAACAATTTCTAGCTAAGTGATTAGCACCAACATATTTTTTGGCAGATGTAACTGCACCATTTTTATGCAGTGAATCTCTGATTTGTTGCTTCGAGTTGATATCCACTGCACAATGCACACCCAGTTATTGGTTATATAAAGCTAAAAAAAATGTATTTTTAAACAAATACCAGTTTCTTGATTACTGAACTGCTTGTATTCCATATTTCTTTAATTCTATTTTTAGCTTTTTGCATGCATTTAAATCAGAGGTATCATGCAGTTTTTGCTTTACTCCAATCTGTTTCTGCATTTGCCACACCAAACTTGACCTGTAGAAAAGCAGCGTCACAAGAATATGGTTTCTCTATGTGTTCACATATTGTGCACTGTGATTTGACTGAAAATGCAGATTTACAAACTTCTCATGAATAAGGTTTCATGAAGCTATTGGTTATATAGGCTAAAAAGAATGTATTTTTAAGCATAAAATACCAATTTCTTGATTCTTGAACTGTTGGTGTTCTGTATTTCTTTAAGAAATAACATGGACATATGAATATTTTTTAATTACCTAGTAATCTTAAAAGTTTAAGAAAATATTCTAAGTAATTTAATATTTTATTGAATTTGAGTTATGACATTATGTACTTGTTAAGGAAATGTTTAAAAGTTGCTAATAAATTTAAACATGACTGCAGTTAAACTTATTTTATGTTAATATAGATGTCCAAACTTGACATTTATAAAAATTGGGACATTTATACAGATAGCGCTGTGGTGCAATAGATATCAGTTTGAAATGAGAAAGTGGAGAGCCAAGTCTGAATTCCAATCAAGTTTATCATTCACTTATACACAAAAGGTATTAAGCCATATCTTCCCAGTCTAGCTATGGGTTCACATATGGCACTTAACTGACAAATACAGACAAAAAGAAAAAAAAATTTCTAAATATTAAGTTTACTGAATTGTAGTAATATTTCCAATTATAAATAATATAGTTTTTAATTAATATATCTACCAAACTCACAAATTAATGGAGAATAAGTGATATAAAATTTTACAAAGTATCATAATTAAAAGTAAAAGGGAAGAAAAAAATAATGTTTACTGAGACATTAGATTTATAACTTTAAAAAAAATTGATGTATTAGGTCTGGGACACATGGTGTAGTGAATAAAAGCATTGGTTGGATCCAGTGACTTGTGAGTTCAATACCTGGCTACAGGTGAACAAACAAGCATAACTTGAAAGTTGAGTTAAAGGGAGATAACCAACACAGAAGTGGAACACTCAAATAAAGTGTTTAGTTCCAAAATTCCACTGGCCAAATGTTGTTAAGGACAACACTGCATCTCAAAATAAATAATCAGAATTTACTTTAAGTATCTAATATTATTGAGTAATTTTATTCTTAGTTGTTTAACTTACTTGAATGTATGTTGTGTTCAGATAATTAGATTCAAATGCTGGATTTTCTTGGTTTTGCAGAAGTTAAATTTTCACATATGTGTGTGTGTGTGGGGGGGGGTAGGATTTGTTGATTAATAACATTAATCAACAAATCCTACCCCCTCTCACACACACTCTTTCTGGGTAGATGGCAAATATAATTAGACAGTAAAATGGGAACATTTTCTATATTTAGCTGTTATGAAATGTCACTTAGAGACCATTACAAATGCATCATGCATATCAAAAGAAGTTTAGATTAGCAAAAGAATGTCATCTATGTGATAATGCTAACAAGATACAAGCTGAAGCTTGACCAGCTTTAGTTGAAGGTGTTGTAAAATATTTGACAGTAAACGAAAGGAAATGTTTTCTATTATTAACTTTGATGAAATTCCATCACTTAGAGGCTATTACAAATGCTTCCCAAAGTATGCATATTCAGTGGAGGTAAAAAGGTGTAGATCAGCAAAAGAGAATCATCTGTGAGATAATGCTAAAAAGAAACAGGCTGAAATTTCTTCAACTTTAGCTGAAAGTGTAATCTTGAAAACCAAACGCACTGTGTGAATAATGAAACTAAAGCCAGATTTGGTGCTTATATTAGAAACCTCAAAGCAAATCATTCTCTTGGAATTCAGGTTTTTAGAGGAACTGCACTTTGAAAATAAATGAGAAGAAAAAAGCTAAAGATGTTTAAGAAATAATTTAGTGAATAGTGGATGTGTTGCAAATTCTCTGAGAGGAACTCAACTCTAAATGTTTTTGTATAAAGGAAAAAAGAGTAAGGCAACTGTTAGGTTCAGGCTAATAATGGCAAGGAGAATGTCTTGTTAGACAGGAATGTCAGAGAGAAGTTGAAGCATAAATGTAGATGCAACCATTTATGTGATGGGAATTTAATTGTTTATAATCTCTGATCTACTTTGATGGGTGAGGAAGTCCTTTGGTTAAATCCAATACACACCATGAAACAACTCACCAGCAGAAGCCATTTCCAAGCATAGATCAGGAAAAGAGCCATGAGTGAGATAATGCAAACTGAACACAGGCTGTTTAATCAACATTAACCAAAGTTTTTTTTTTCTGTGTTAATTGAAAGACCAAAAACATTAAGAGAGTAATAATATGTTTGAGGGAATGACAAGGTGATAGATGTGGAAGAAAATAAAACATACTTGGGAAAGAATGAATAAGTCTTTAGTCAAATCCAGTACAACTCTAAAGCAATCCTCCAATAGAAATTATTTCAACTTGTACTTGTACATCAGAAAAAGAGAGCCATGAGTGAGATAATGCTAACTAGACACGGGCTGAAGATTAATCAACTTTGACTGAAGGTATTGTATTGTTGAACATTTCCTTGGCTGATGTGTATAAAAAGTAACATAAAAAGATGCTTGGGAAAGATCACAGAAGCAATAAATGGCAGGGGATTTGAAACAATACTGAAGAAAAACCACTTTCTAAAAGAAGATTTTGGAGCGAAAATAAAGTACATGACAAAGACAACATTCGAGACATTAATTCCTTTTAAGAAAGCCCTTTGTTAGTCAAGAATGAAAAAGCAAATTTATAAGAAAGCATTTCTGGTGAAATACAAAATATACAGAAGAATTTTTGTTTATTAGAAAAAAACTTCATTTTTCAATATAAATATGCATATTATGAATTTGACAATATTTTTTTTGAAGAATCAGTGAAGCCCTCAAGTATTCACCATACCTACCCCCACAAGCCTGCAATGGAAAATATGAAATGATATTGCTTTATGGCAATTGAAATATTTTTTTCTTTACTTGACATTTAATAGAAGTAATCTTTCAAAATGAAACAGTATCAACCTTATTCTATCAGTCAGTTAAGTGCCATATGTGAAACACGCTTGGGCGATCATGTCTCGAAAGAGACATGACTGACTGGGCAGAAGATTATCCCGCAGTAGGTTGCCATTGCTTTCTGTGGTAGACTGGTTGCCAGCCAAGGCTATAGAACCCAATCTGTCCTGTGATTTAACCCATAACTGGAAGGAAGAGACGGATTAATACCATTCCCAAGGGTATTTGTGTGTGAATGCAATGAATTCAACTGGAATTTGAACTCGGCTCCCCGATTTCTCATTCCAAGCCAATATCCACTGCACCACAACACACATCCCCTTATTCTATAACATTCTAAAAAAGACAATGTAAGGGCCACATACCACAATAACTTGTTCATTTGGTGAAGGCTGCAAAACAAGAACCATCAGCTTACAAACAAGGTGATGTGTATACAGCACTTTCTAAGCATCTTCATATTCCTGAAGCCTTGAAGAACCCTCACTTAACAAAGGACATTGTCAATAATGTACAGAAAGTATGGATTGAAAATGTATTGATAAAGACGGTCACTTGGTGAGACTTTATTAAGCAGGACTTCAAGCTTTACATTAAAAGATAAACAACCTGATTGAAACTTCAGGAGCCTAGGATGCTTTGTTTTTCTTTTATCTGATGAGAAGAACTTTGACCAAGACAAAAAGATCAACCGAATGAATGGCAGAGGGTTGTACAGACCCTTCGGATATTTCATCAGTCATGTACACAAAGTTTCCAGCAACTACAATAGTTCAGTGTGTCTTGAGCAACAGAGGTATTGTGTTTCTTAATTTCTTCACTCAGAACTTAATGTTTAAAAAGGGTTTTGAGGCCTTGGATAAAGAGTGTGAGCAAAGGAAGACTGTACACCAACCAAGTCCCTGCATCATCTCATAAGACCAAGACAACCCAAGAATAAAGGAGTTACCTCTATGATCATGATACCCACCAAACATATGGCTTCTTAGCTCACCAGACCTGAATCCAATGGACTATTATGTATAGAATGTTGCTAAGAAGGAAGTTACTGAATGCCTCTTTAACACTATAAAATCTCTGAAGTTCATCATATCTGTCACAATAACCAAAATATATAATGATTCAGGCACATCAACAGTCCAGACCACATATTAAAACAGTCAATGATGATAAAGGCAGATTAAGTAGATGCATCTAGAAGAATCTCAGGATTATTGGTGATAATATTTTTTAAATAAATCTTTTCTTTCATGACATTTTAAATTCATACAAATATCCACAAAGGTTTTAGATATCTACAAAAATAAAAAAATAAAAAATAAAAAAAAACTCATCATGGCAGACAGGGACCTACATAGGCAAAGGAAACCAGTCTAAAATTCTGTTCTTCCAAAATTCTACTTTATCATGATTATATTTATTAAATGAGTAAAGACAATATTCCTTCACATTTCATAGAATACAATGTGATTTAGAACAATGACTTGACTCTTCCAACTCAGAGAATTCTGTGGGAAAATGAACAGGTTGCAGCCAAAATACCTTCAACATTAAGTATCTGAAGACACCATTGATACTAATGTCTTATCATCAAAAGAAATCAATACTGTGTAATTGCTGGTTGTTTTATACTAACATCCAAATGAGACAGCTTCTGTAGAATATGATTCTGTTTGACAAAAATTTTTAAATCTTTTAACAAAAAATAGAGAAAGCTATCACTATGACAATTATAATGGACATTAAAATAAAATTCATTTAGTTATTGAACGGATGGTTAATTTACTTTTTGATAACTTTAGCTATTAATGTGTATAAATCATCTGAAAATACTCAAAAATACATGCATACATAACATGAAAAGCCTGCACTCAGATAAAAAGAAAAAAAAATTAATGAAGTCAAGGGACATAATTCAAAATTCATTTTTGATTTCTTTGAAAAAAAAAAAATCAAACAACTGCAAAATAACAGTATGCGCACATAACATTAAAGCCATACCATCAAAAGCTTATGCCACATCACCTTTTCTCCACCTCACATATTGGATAATTTGTAAGAGTTATTTTTTGAAACCATTTTCACAAAAAATTCTTAAAATCTAAATATATTTTCTGGCTTTAAATAGCCTGAAAGGGGTTGATAAACCATAGAAAAATAATCAATCCAACCCTTCATATTTAGAAGAAATTAATGGAGTGCAAGAACATAATTTAAAATTTTATTTCTTGTCTTCCTAAGAATAAAAAATTATGAGCTTTAAAATGATTAAGTTAAACACTTTTTAAAGAATGTTTACACTCAAAAATAGCATTAAAATTTGGACCTGCATGATACTTCAAGCACATCTTCATTTTATATCAAGTTTTTCCTCAACACACAAGATCTGAAAGAGTTTTAATTGCACTGTCAAAAACATCTATTCATTTTTCACAAACATATATCAAAGATTTAGCTTTCCTGGGGGAAGGATACAGTTTTGTTTTTTATTAAAATTGCATGTCAGTAAAAAAATCTTTAGTGAAGTACACCTTCCACTCAACCACAAAAAATGAAGGATACCTGAGTTTTAAAAAATTTTTTAGAAATAAAGGATTTGTGGTAGTTTTAATCAAAGGTTTAATTTCAAATTAATAGGCAAACAATATATATGCAAGTCAACACTAGGCAAAGGAAAAAACAATAATAAGGCAAAATGTTCACCTGCAAAAGGAATACAGTAAAATGATTGCAATGTTCTGATTAAAGACAAGAATGAATAAATCCCAGAATCCTAACAGACAGGTTTGTGAAACACCAAATCCCATTATTAAAAAATATTTCGAAATTAAACTGTTCTAAGAATTTATTTTAAAAAAATATTAATTTAAAATTTAATTAATCTGAACTAAAGCAAATATAACTTTCAGTGTAAAATGTTTAAAAAAAAGTTATGTATTCTCACATCTAACCAGTGTGTGTTTGCATGTATGTGATCATGTATGATGATTATAGAAATGCAGACTGCAACACCCAGCACAAATGCAATTTCTTTTTGTGAGTGTTTATATCCAGTTCCACTATTTTGACATCTCTGGAAATTATAGAAGATCAAGGTTTCACTCTGGTAGAGACTGGAATATCATGCAGCCCATATACTATCTTTTGTGTGTTCGCATATGGCGCACCAAAGATGACTTTGCTGAAAATGCAGATGTACAAACTTCACAAGAATATGGTTTTTCTCCAGTGTGCGTTCGCATATGATGTTTCAAACATGACTTGTCTGAAAATGCAGATCCACAAACTTCACAAGAATATGGTTTCTCTCCAGTGTGTGTTCGCATATGATGCTTCAAATATGACTTGTCTGAAAATGCAGATCCACAAACTTCACAAGAATGTGGTTTCTCCCCAGTGTGTGTTTGCTTATGGCGTTCCAAAAATGCCTTCCTTGAAAATGCAGATCCACAAACATCACAAGAATGGGGTTTCTCTCCAGAATGTGTTTGCATGTGGTACACCCAAGATGACTTTTGTGAAAAAGCAGATCCACAAATTTCACAAGGATATGGTTTCTCTCCAGTATGTGTACGCATATGACGCACTAAAGAAGACTTAGCTGAAAACGCAGAACCACACTTCACAGGAATATGGTTTCTCTCCAGTGTGTATTCGCATATGGCCTTTGAATGGTTTCCTTGTTGAAAATGCAGATCCACAAACTTCACAAGTATAAGGTTTCTCTCCAGTGTGTGTTCGCATATGGTCCTTTAAAGTTGACTTCAAGGAAAATGCAGATTCACAAACATCACAAGAATATGGTTTCTCTCCAGTATGTGTTCGCATATGACACTTTAGAAGTCTCTTATCTGAAAATGCTAATCCACAAATTTCACAAGAATGAGGTTTCTCTCCAGTATGCGTTCGCATATGACGCTTCAAATGAGTCTTATCGGAAAATCTAAATCCACAAACTTCACAAGAATGTGGTTTCTCTCCAGGATGTGTTCGCATATGCTCTTTCAAAATAGACTTCAGGGAAAATGCAGATCCACAGACTTCACAAAAATGTGATTTCTCTTTAGTGTGTGTTTGTATATGTCGCATCAAATGTGATTTCTGTGAAAATGCAGATCCACAAACTTCACAAGAATATGGTTTCTCTCCAGTGTGTATTAGCATATGTCGCATCAAATTTGACTTCTCTGAAAATGTAGATCCACAAACTTCACAAGAATGTGATTTCTCTCCTGTGTATGTTCCCATATTCTGCTTCAAAATTCAGAAGCACGAAATTCCTAAGTATATTTTGTTTGGAGTGTGTTTTTTCCATTTTCTACATTCAATCTAAATCATAACAAAGGCTTATAAATTTAAAAACATGACTTCTAATTTCTAGTCATATACAACATGAAGATTCTCCAAGAAATGACAAACCAAACATTTCAAAGTACATGATTTGCTGCTAGTCAATGTGATGCTTTTGAAAATATAGTAATACTAATTTTACATGAATATGGCAGCATATATTTCTTAGATGAAAAGTAAAGTGTTTTCTTTCATTTAAATTCCCAATCATAAGAGTTTTTATGAATATCATTTTCTTTTCAGCCAAACATCTGTAAAGAAAAAAAAACATTTTAACAGAAGCAATGAATAATGAAATATAAAATGATTTTATATTTCAACACATATATTTAGCTATATATTAAGGCTAGTTGAGATCACAACAGGGACAATACAGCAGCCTGAAAATCTAAATAGAATAATCAATAAATTTATCTTAAATAATCCCCTTTTGAGTTAAAATGCAATATGCAAAGTACATTCATATTTTTCTTAAATATTTTAAAATGTCTAAACTATTATTCATAAAAGATTCTTTTTTTCCACTTGTAAACAAACTCACTTTAAATAAAATGAAACCAGCAGAAGTTGAGCAATTGTAAGATGAATAAAAATAATGAAAAGAACGTTTAGGCATAAATTTTGAAATGAGACCAAAAGCATTAAATGTAAAGCATAAAGACCAAGTAAATCCATGTTTTTCCCATGTAGTATAAATCAAAGTTTTAATCTGATAATTATTAGTTTGTTGATATGAATCAAACATTACAACTCGATATCAACAAAATAAGAAAATTGTTATAAAATCAATCTGTATCAAGTCTATAGAAACAAAGATGTTTTTGAAAGCAATACTATAAAAAGTTGTTTCACTTCAAATACTATGAAAATTATTTAGAGGTTTCCATTTAAAATTTTACAAGAAAAGATGCTTCATGTGATTACATCAGAATTTACATATGTTTCTATTTTTGGTTTTTAACTACATAGTAAAATTTAAAATTTCACACTTTCAGTTATTATATATTTTGTTAAAATTTTAGTTTAGCTTTATAGCCAAATATTTGAATACACTTTCTGAATAAATAAAAATTAAAGTAATATAAAACTTATTTTTAAAATAATTTTACAATAAGAGTGAATGAAATTGAAATAACTGAACTCAATTTATGAAATGTGATGCTAAGCAGGAATTTAACAATAAAAAATTTATAATTCTAATGGCAAAAAGGCTATTAATTTCAATTAGCAAATTGTTGTGTATTACTTTTTTATGCTATAAGTAATATTTTTTTAAAATCTGCCAAATAAAACTTTCAATTTTCTAATTTTACTAAAATAAAGTGTCAGAAGTCTTTTGAAATATTTTTAAAATCGATTAATTTTTGTTTAAGAATTTCTTAAAATTAAGAAAATGGCCATTTTTAAGAAAATTTAAGAAATCAAAATTAAATGTGACTTTCAAATCTATATAATTTCTATCTGAAATACACCAGAATTTTTTTATAAAATATTCAAGTATGTTTTTTCATTTTAAAAATTTCATTTTAAAATTAGGTATCGAAAATTTATGCTGAAAAGTGGCGGTACCTATATATATATATACACCAAAATTTTCTAAAAATAATTATTTAAAAAATAATTTCAGTCATTTATGAATTCATACAAATTCATTCTTAATTGTACAATAACAATGAACATTATTAATTCTTTTAAGTAATAATATTTCTTACACATTTCTTATTTCACTGATAAATCTTACAACAACAATGAACATTTCGACTTATGTTAAAAGCTTCATACAGTCTACGGGAGACAATTTCAAACAAACAATTTCACATCATATTCAACTTCTATGTAATTTATGTATTATTGTTATTATTAGTTAGAAACACTGTATCATTGCAAATTCATGTTTTGTCAACTTTATTCCACTATTTGCTTGTTTAATGAATGATTTTAAAAATAATGGTGGTTCGTAGGGATGTGGGTAGGAAGTTTCTTTAAGAAGTGGCCTTGTGGCATCTGAAATCCAACAGAGAAATTAATCCAAATTAACCTTGGAGTGAAGACCCTCACAGAGCTAATTTTACTAAAAAACAAAGTTGGACATTCCCCCACAAATCCAGCATTTAATAAGAATAAGAAAGTCCTTGACATCAAATTAATTTCGTAAATTTTTGTTTTAGGTCCCAAAGACTTATTCCTTTAAATTTTTCCATGCAAATCAACAATTAGATATTGAAGAAACCTACCTTTTTTTATGTTAATGACCAGAAAGAAATCGGACTTCTCGCTCTTTTTGTCACCCACTACCTTCAGTGATAGACATTCGCTGCTGAATGATTCTAGGCATAGGAAGATAATTTCGGCCTATTTTCTTCCTTTACTGAAAAAGTCTTTGAAGAAATTACTACACGATTTATTTTTTTCAGTACTCAATTTCAGCAGAAAGTTGCATATATTTGCCTGTTTTTTTTTCTTGGTAATTAAGAAAGTTGCATGTACTTAATTTGAGAAGAAATTTAACTTATAAATATATAAAAATAAGTGATAAGTGTAGTTTAATTAACCTTCCTTGTGTGTATTTGTGTGTTTTTTTTTCCCCTTATTTTGGTACTTAATTTCAGAAGAAAGTTAACTTTCAAATATATGAAAATAAGTGATATATTTGCATGTTTTTTCTCCTTTTAATTTCAGAAGTTAACTTTCAAATATATGAAAATAGGTGATAATTGTAGTTTAATTAACCTTCAAATATATTGCATGTATTTGTGTGTTGTTTTCTTTTTTCTTTTTTGGGCGGGGGTACTTAATTTCAGAAAGTTAACTTTCAAATATATCAAAATAAGTGATAAGTGTAATTTTACTTTATATCTGATTGTGTGGAAGGAGAAGCCAGGGATGCCCATACCCTTGTCCCATTGATTATGCAACACATCCGACCAGGATCAATCATTTACAGTGATTCCTGGTTGGTGTATGCGCAGATATCGGAACATGGATATATGCACAAGCAGATAAACCATTCTGAACACTTTGTAGATCTAACAAACCAAAATATCTACACGCAGATGGTTGAAGGATTATGGAGGACAACTAAGAGTATAATTAAAAGGATCAGGACACAGAATTTAAAGCAG
The DNA here is from genome assembly GCA_037127315.1 of Ascarosepion bandense. NCBI lineage: Eukaryota > Metazoa > Mollusca > Cephalopoda > Sepiida > Sepiidae > Ascarosepion > Ascarosepion bandense. Next base: position 2,656,757 of record JBBBDQ010000764.1, read on the forward strand.
TATATTGCTCGTTTTCTATTTTTAAAAGCAATCCCTAAGCATAGTCAGTGCCTTCATGTTTTCCTGACAGAGGCGAGCAGAATTTATCCTGGACCCTAAACCTACTGCATTTTTTTTTAAAAAAATTTCAATGTCATTTTTTAACTTTTAACTTATTTTCAATGTTAATTATGAAAATCCTTTACTGTACTACTTATTTTGTTCTTTTCATTATTTATAATTTATATGTATTTTCATATATTTGAAGGTTAAGTAAAACTACACTTATCACTTTTTCATATATTCAAAGTTAACTTTCTTCTGAAATAAAAAAAGGAAAAAAAACACGAAATATATCACTTATTTTCATATATTCGAAAGTTAACTTTGTTCAATTAATTACCGAAAAAAAAAAAAGAAAAAACACGCAACTTTCTACTGAAATTGAGTACCGAAAAAAAAAAAACAAAAAAAAAACACGTAGTAATTTCTTCAAAGACTTTTCAGTAAAGGAAGTAAATAGGCCGAAATTATCTTCCTACGCTTAAAATCATTCAGCAATCAATGTCTATCACTGAGCCGGTAGTAGGTGACAAAAAGAGCGAGAAGTTCGATTTTTTTTTCGGTCGTTAACATAAAAAAAAGTAGGTTTCTTCAACATCTAATTGTTGATTTGAGTTCAGCACATACATTTGCACGGAAATAAGGCTATTTTGGAAAAAATTTGAAGGGATAAAAGCTTTCGGGACCGAAAACGAAAATTTACCATTAATTTTTCAGACATTTCAGGAAATTAATCATAGGGTAGTTGAGAGGTAAAATGTAAGAAAAAGAAATTTATTTTTACAAAGATTTTTTATAAAAAATAACGATTTCAAAAATGAAATCATTGACTTGTGAATAGCTACTGAAAGTTTCAAAATCCGATAATTATTTGTTTTTTTAATGAATTTCCAAATTAATGTTTTTCACCGACAAAAAAGAGTTCTGTAACATTTGCCGTAACACTTAACTTAAAATTGGGCCACGCGTTGATGAAAGAAAAACAATTTTTTTTCAAACGTGTTAAAAAGCATTTAAATTTGTTTTAAAAATAATGAAAAAAAAAAATGACCTTTCCTCTTTAAATTTCACTTTTTCACTGAAAAAAAAGAAAGAAAGAAAAAAAGGAGCATACCCTAATGAAAAAAAAAGGTAAAATTAAATTTTATAAATAATTAAAAAAGGTCTTTTCTTAAAAACTATTTTACCTTTAATTGAAAACTTAATGATTTAAAAATTACTGTTTCAAATCAGTAATACTCGGTGTTGTCTTTCAAATATAAGTTTAATTATGCAAATTCATTTTTTTTTTTTTTTTTTTTAGTAAAATCAACCACATTTGTAAACAAAAAAGTTAATTCACGGTTTTAAAAACTTATAGAAAAAATTTCTGAAACGTTATTTGGGGAGAATTAGAAGTTTTTAAGTCAAGTTCTGATTTGAAACATAAAAACTAGTTACTATAGTTTTCTTCCATTTTTCCAAAAAAGATAATTTCTTCCAAATAGGTAATGAAAACCAAATTTATTTTTATCTTGCTAACACTAAAAACAACGAATAATAAAAAAATAAAGCAAATAAAAAATGGTTTCGCAAATCAGTTAACGATTTCTTTTTTTAATCTGAAAAATATTTTCAGACTTACCTTTCAGACGTGAAAATGCAACAAGGAAAACAAAACTGATTTTGTTTTTGTTCGAAATATTAACACCCAACTCAATTTTCTTTTTTTTTTATATTGTTCATTCAGAACAATAATTTCTAAGTTGAAACGAATGACATTGCAAAGAAAGAATTAAGAAATGGAAAAACACGATACAAAACGTTAAATTAAATATTTCTCATGAAAATGTCAACCGACAAAATAAGCGGCGTTAGGTAAGATTTGGTTCCTTGCATTAAAAACCCTTTGTTTAATTGGCGTTTACATAGCAAAGTTACATGACGATTCTTTATGGCCAGTGACATTTTTACCACATTGTCTTTTCGACAGAGAGGCTAAAGAACACGTGACTTGACTCGGTGACAAATAGTAACTAAAGCAATATTGTGACAGTTCTCTCGCTTCCGCTACGAGGTCACAGGTTCGCAGAAATTACCATTTAAAACATATGTACAATATTCGAAATATCTACTTTTATAATTTTACTCAAGCAAGATTAAGAAATATTTTCCTATTATTTGTTTTTAATCCTACATTACTACTGCGACTATGTCCTTTCTACAATTGTTACTTCCTTTCCTTTCTGTTTGGCTGATTCTCTTCCCCACTTTTAGATTTTGCAGATTTTCAACATAAAAAAAAAAAAAAATAAAAAAAAAAAAATCCATACCCTCATGTTTAAAAATAAAAAAAATAATTAAGTCAAGGGACATAATCTAGAATAATATCTGAATTTTATGTTTTTGATGAAGCCGAGAATAAAATTAATAAATCAAACAGTTGTAAATTGACAAAGTTAAACAACTCTTTCAAAGAATGTTTACACTCAAAACAGCATTAAAATTTGCTCTGGATGTAAAGTTTTTTATCAGTGTGCAAGAACTAAAAGAGTTTATATAATTGTACTGCTAAAATATACATTTTTCACAAACATATATATATGTAGTGATTTTATTAACATATATACATATATATATATATATATATATATATATATGTTAATAAAATCACTTTTAAATCTGGCCATAATACATTACATTGCATTTGAATACATGGTTCTGTTGTCATTTCGTGCTATCACACGGTGTGACGTCATAGAACCACATTGCAAATTTGCAAACTGCGTTTGTTATTTTTGGTAACTATTGCCATTGCCGAGCGGAGTTTTATGTCAACAGAAAATAAAATCATTGGTGATGGATGTTATTGTGTTACCGTCTTAATAATCTCTCTGAAGATGGCTCATGTGAGCTGAAAGCTTAGAACCAAATTAATAAAAGATTATCCAAATGTTGGAGAATTTTTGTCTTTATTTTCAACTGAAATTAAAGCCAAAATATGATGTTTAGAACGGCTCATGATTAAACATAATAGACATTCATTGTCTCTTATATTTAACAGTATATGTTTAGAAAAAAAAAATATATATATATATACACAGACACACAAAAAGAGAGAATTATATGCAGTTCATTTTTATTAAAACTGTATATCAGCAATAACTTTTGGGTAAGTGACACCACGCCAAAAAAAAAAATAAATAAATAAATAAATAAAATAAAAAATAAATAAATAAATACCTAAGTTTGAAATGGATGTGCGTTTGTGGTGCAGTGGATATCGCCTCGGAATGAGTAATCAGGGAGCCACGTACGAATTCCTGTTGAATTCCTCGCATTTACTTATGTGCAAATGCCCTTGGGAAAGGTATTAATCTGTCTCTTCCCTCCAGTTATGGGTTAAATAACAGGACAGATTGGGTTCTATAGCCTTGGCTGGTAACCAGTCTACCGCAGAAAGTAATGGCAACCTACTGTGAGATAATCTTCTGCCCAGTCAGTCATGTCTCTTTCGAGACATGATCTCTCAAGTGTGTATCACATACGGCACGTAAATGGCTGAAGTTTGAAAAAAATTTTCGAAAATAAAAAAACTTTTCTGAAGCTTTAATTATAGTTTTAATTTTAAATTTGTTGACTAATTTGCTATGGTTGTGTGTAATTGGCAAAATGCTCAAGAAAAGAATTCATAAAGTTTTTAATAAACAATAAAGATGATTTTCTAAGTGCAGCTTAGATATGGCACAATGCCAAAAGAATGGAGCACCCATTTACAATTGAATTTATCAGTCATAATTGTTCTCACAAGACAATCTCTTTTCGTCAGTTATCCTGGGCATTTGGTTTGATAGCATTTTGTAACTGCTTCAGCAAATTGGCATAGTACTCTCCATTGATGGTGTGGCCCTTCTGAAGATAGTCAATAAACACAATACCTTTTGCATCCTCAAAAGCTGAGGCCATCATTTGCCCTGCATATGAAACAACCATCACCTCCTTTGGAGGAGGTGAGAAAAGGTGTTTCCGCTGCATGGATTGCCTCATTTTCTCTGACTCAATGTGATGAATTCAACACTCATCCTTGTTTAGGAGACATTCAAGGAAACCAGGTCGACCTCAAACAGTGTTATATTTTCTCCTGATGTAATCAGACTGGTGCAATTTTGATAAAGGTCAAATGTCATGTAACTTAACTGAGCAGAAAACTTTGTAATGCCAAGTTCATTGAGCAGAATTTTCTCAACTCTGTTATGGGATATGTGAACAGATTTGGCTATTTGATTTGTAGTCAATTGCTTGTCATCCATCACTATGTGGTGAACACCATGTTTTCCTTGGGTCATCTTTAAGACACGCCCCTCCCTTCCTAAATTCAGGTACCCACTTTTGCACTGTTCATAAAGCTGGAGTTACATCCTCTAATGTAGCAACCATTTCAGTATGAATGTCCTTGGAGGAACTAAACACTTTTTCTGCAATTATTCAATAACATGATGCCAAATTTTGTCAAAAGAAGTTGCTACTAGTTACTTTTGAAGTCTTCTTTGAACATTCAGATGTCAGTTTTCCTGGAAAGAAACAATGCTATTATGAGTAAGAAGAGCTGTACATCAATTCATGAAATGTTGTGTTGAATGTTAAGTAAATGAAATACTCTTGCTAAAAAGAAAGCTTCTTCCCACAATTATTGACAGATTTTCTTGTTTTAAATGCCATATCTCTTCCAAAAAAATGCCAAGGCTCTTCACATATTTCTTCTAATCTAATAACTGCCATGTATCCTTATGAAAAATGACTGTTTGCCTTCTCTTAGATTACCACACTAGGCTAGACAGCATCATCTAAATTGCTATTTAACCCATATCTTGAAAAAAGAATTCATGCCTTTCTCAAAAGCATTTGTACAAAAATTAATACAAGGATTTTTTATTCTAGTGCTCACCTAATGCAAGCCCTAAAAGCCACTCAAGATAGATGGGTTACTGTGTCGTGCTGAATCAGTCAAAAAAAAAAAAAAAGTCCAAATGTGCAATATATAGGAGAGATAATAGTTAACCATAGACTTACAAGTTAAGATTTTCGTGATTGAGTAAAAACCCTCTCAGGAGTCTGTTCCACAAGGCCATAACTTTATAGAAAGAAGATGTCCATGTTAAACTTGCTTGTTACTAATGGAATATGACAGAAAGGAGTAGAATACAATCCTTGTGTATGTAGTATGGCAGTTCCCAGATGCAAAAGTTTGGGCTGGTGAAACCAAGAAATGTAGCTCATCAGAACATTTGACTTATTACACAGTGATTCTGCAATGAGCTGAAAAAGCCTCTTTCATGGTTCATCAAACTGATTCATGATGCTTACATTGATTTGAAAAAAATCTATGTTGCTCCTCTTCTTATTCCACTCTAATTCTGCAGTGAGATCTTTTGATGAGAAGCTTCTTTCATGGTTTATCAAAATGATTCATTCCCCTTCTGCTAGACAAATTCTCTTCCCATTTCAGATTTTACAAACCTTAAGGAGGGGTCAACATTTCCATAAAAATGATGATTGTTTTTCTTCAGACTTTATACAACCAGGCAAAGCCATGTTTTCATTTATGCAATTTTCTTTGATCTTTTCTATACTTACAGGTTTCTATCTATTGCCATGAAAGGGTTTTCCAATCTGTAAATTTCACTGCTGCAGCACATTTTTTTTGTTCCATTTTTATTGTTTTTCTCTTCAGACTTTATTATAACACATGCATGGAGTCTGTTCCACAAAGCAACAGTTTCTAGTTGAACTTAGTTGTTACTAATGTCCTAGTAAATATGGTATGGCAGCTCACATGTACAAGGGTTAGGGCTGCTAGAATCAAAGAAAATAGCTCATCAGAACACTTGCCATGGAAATAGCAATACATTAATGGAAAGGGGTTGTAGGATAGAAAATAATTCATCACTCACAAGGCTGCATAGACAATTTTAAACACTATAGAAACAATCGAGCCAGTACTGTACAGCTCCAGCCTAGATATAGCAGCAATATTCCATTTTTGATCTGATCTGGCACATGTCATGAAACAAGATAACAGGGGGAATCAGATACAGGAGGTATACAATTAACCAACTATTTTTCCAGCACTTTTAGCTATAGATCATATATATGAGATTCCCTTGAGGTATGGGGTGATTTAGAGTTGCAACAGACATTCAAGGAGCCTCCTTGAGAGAAAACTCATCCATCATGATCAGTGAATGTTCAAGGTCTGCTTGGTGATGGTGGAATGTCATTAGTTTGGGTTTGAATGCATTAAACCTTACAAGCCAGTCCTTCTCCCATTGAGTCACCTGGTCTGAGTCAGAGAAGAGAAGAGCTGCTAGGTTCTGGCCATCTAGAGTTTTGGAGGTGCACCTATAAACTTGTATCATTTACACAGATACTCACTAAAGATCGGAGTATAGAATCTGGACTCAGCTAGCATGCCTCTCTCAATGTTATCTCTTACCCAACGGATATCCCTACAAGTGATTAAAAAAAAATAAACAGAAATTATGAGGTACGTTATTTAAAATTGTAAAAGTGGAATTTTCCTATCAAAACATCTTATAACTGCTAATATTTATGAAAAGTAATCAATAATATATATTAAAAAGAACATGTGTTTTACATTGTTAAATTCTGGCTAAAGAATAAAAAACAAACTTTCGAATTAAAGAGCTCATGGAAGTTTCATAGTTCCAATTCTAAAGATAAACAGAATTGTGGCAAATACAACTCAGTTATTTCAATGCTTAGACCTCAACTTTCAAAGAACTGTTGAAAATGAGGTAGCATTGATATATTTGGGAAGGATTCTCTCCATTATAATAAAATCCTTGTGTATTTATACATAAATATTTATTTTCCTTCTGTCATGCTCATGAGAGAGAGACAATAGTGAGGCAGCATCATCTCATTTCATTCTCTTTACCAGCAGTTATAAAAGCTCTTGCCACATGTTTGCTCTTTAACAGTGGCTTACTATTTTATTTTTTGGCAATGACTATGTCATTGAGTCGTGAAGCATATATATATATATACATACATACACACACACATATATCCTCTCTATTATAATCAAGACCATTGTGTGTGTGTGTGTGTGTGTGTGTGTGTGTGTGTGTGTACACATATGAACAGACCAAGAGAGAGAATGAACTGACAAAAATAGATATATTTGAACAGAGATAGATAGATATATACAAATGAACCAAGATAGATAGATATGAAGAGTAATAGATAAACGGATTAAGATAGAAAGATATAATAGATAAGAAAAGACTGAGATAGAGAGATGCAAACAGACTGAGACAGAAAGATAGATATGAACTGATATTGATTTATATGAACAGATAGATAGATAGATAGATAGATAGATAGATAGATAGATAGATAGATATACTTGCAGTAAACACCTGGCATATGGGTAGAAAATGAATTCAGTATATGTATAAAAATAGAAAGGAGTGTAAGATAAGGATATGTCTTCTCACTAGACTTATTTAATCTATACAGTGGAGCAATTCTCAGAGAATTAGAAGTCCTACCAGGATTCATTACTGGCAGCCACAATCATGACGACAAAAGACATACAGATGACAGTGTTGAAAGCAGACACAGAAAGGAAACTACAAGAACTCCTACAGAATGTAGTGAAACAAAGCAAAAAGAAAGGACTAAACACCTATTGCAAGAAGATAGTTTGTGATTGTTAGTAAAAGAAACAGCCCAACAAGCCCAATAAGTAAGAAATAGCTTTAGAATTAAAGTTGGTTGAATTTATTTATTGGTATATAAACCTCTTCTTAATTAATTCTGAAATATAAATATCTGTAACAATTTTATAGATTCATTGAAATATTTTAAACAGGGTCATAGGCCTTTAACTAAAGATAAACTGCATTCTTTCTACTATAAAATGTCTTGATGGTCATTTTGCTTCAAAATTGCATTGCCTGCCACTTTTTAAATAAAACTGTATTGTTGATAATTTTACTATAAAAATGTAAGTTTTGTTTACTTTCATAGTGTTTTGTTTTTGTTTGTGGATTCACTATCTGCTCATAGCTGGGACCTACGACAGAAAGTTCCAGGTGGAAACAGAAATAACAACAAACAAAAGGGGGTTCTACACTTCTCAGAAACTTCAATGTGTCAATCAAAAGTCTTGCTGCCAGATGTAGTTTAATGTCATACACAAGACTAAGAATTACAGAGCCTACAATGGAATCTTGACAATTCTAATTCCAAAGATGAGCAAAATTATGGCAAGTAAAGCTTCCTATTAATATTTAGCCTTCAAGTTAGAAAAATAAGACCAAATTTTAAAATTCAAGGAATTTTAAAAAAATCTCTCACATGTATTGAAATATTTAAGACCCTGAAAAGGAATGTTCTTAATATTATGTTCATGTGAAAGAAATCAAAGTATATAGTTACGTTATACTTAAAAGTACTCATGATTTTATTCCATTCAAGTATAAAAATTACATTTCTAAATTTATGCACATTGACCTGTCCTGTTTTGCATTTACATGTACAAATTATGAAGTGAACTACTTGATATTAATAAGCAATATAGTTTCTCATGTGAAATGTCTTTTTGCCTCTGTTTTCAATGAGAATGCAGATTCTTACATTTCAATTGTGAATTCATGAATGCATTTTATTCTTGTACCTGGTGAAAATGTTGATTCTATTCAGCATGTATTTGTATATGTCTTTTCAAACTTGAAGAATGCGCAAATGATGCATTACAGATTTTACAAGAATATGGCTTTTCTCCAGTATGAGTTCGCATATGGCATACTAAATTTGACTTCCGTGAAAATGCACATTCACAAATTTCACAAGAAAATGGTTTATCTCCAGTGTGTGTATGCATGTGGCTCACCAATGTTGACTTGTCGGAAAATGCAGATCCACAATCTTCACAAGAATATGGTTTCTCTCTAGTGTGAGTTCGCATATGACACACCAAATGTGATTTACGTGAAAAAGCAGATCCACAAACTTCACAAGAATAGGGTTTTTCCCCAGTGTGTATCTGCATATGCCGCACCAAACTTGACTTCTGTGAAAATGCAGCTTCACAAACTTCACAAGAATAGGGTTTCTCTCCAGTGTGTGTTCGCATATGGTGCACTAAATGTGACTTGACTGAGAATGCAGATTCACAAACTTCACAAGAATAAGGGTTTCTCTCTAGTGTGTGTTCGCATATGACGGACCAAACTAGACTTCTCTGAAAAGGCAGATTCGCACACTTCACAAGAATAAGGTTTCTCTTTTGTGTGAGTTCGTACATGACGTACTAAGCTTGACTTTTCTACAAATGCAGATCCACAAAATTCACAAGAATACGGTTTTTCTCCAGTGTGTGTTCGAATGTGGCACTCCAAATTTGACTTCCGTGAAAACTCAGATCCACAAACTTCACAAGAAAAAGGTTTCTCCCCAGTGTGTGTTCGTATATGGCGCACCAAATCTGACTTCTGTGAAAATGCAGATGCACAAACTGCACAAGGATATACCTTATCTCCACTGGGTGTATGCATATACTTCACCATATCAGACTCATTTGATAATTCAGATCCACAAAGTTCCAAAGAAAGTTGTTTTGATCCAGTATGTGTTTGCATATGTTCCCCCAAGTGAGACATTTGCACAAAGGAAAACCCACAATGCTGTTTTTCGTCAGTGTGTGTTTCCATATGACACATTAAATCTGAAAATTTGCTAATTTCACAATAATGTGGCTTCTCTCCAATGTTTACTCATATTTAACACGAAATATGTTTTTGTAGCAAAGACAAACCTTATATATAAAGTTCATGATTACATTTGAAAATGTAAGGCAGATCTTTTCCAGAAAGATTGAAATATATATTTCTGTTCTTGATGGAAAGAATAGAATCTTGTTTTCTTTCATTGAACTTTCTATAACACGGTTTACGTATATGATGATTTTTTGAATAGCCGACACATCTGAAAACAGAAATGAAAAAATATATATTAATAGAGGAAGTGAATCAAATATGAATTCAATTTTCTCAGAGGAAATCAATGACTTGAAATGCCATCTAAAAATAATTCAAGTCACAGGGCATCAAAGACATGTAATACATATTGCATATAAGCATTGCAAGGCATTTGAAAATACTTGGATATGTAAATTACAATAATGTTTGGATGGTATATGCATTTTTATATGTAAATTATATAAAATAATTAAAAATAATAATCAATAAAAAATGTAGATAATAAATAAACAAATAATAAATAAATAAATAAATAATAGCCCAGATTTATTTTCTTACTCTTACTTTTTAGAGATGTGTATTTTAAAGAAAGCCTGAGAGTCTATAAAATTATATTTGATGTGCTACATTTGTCTGTAAAAAATTCTGGATTTAAAATTGGTAGTAAAAGAATTGCCAGAAATAAGTCATGGAAGCCTGATGGTAATTCATTTTGCAAATTAGAAAAATACATAATGTACTAGCAGGATAACCCAGCGTTGCTCGGGTGTAATGATAATATATATATATTATCGATTTTCTGTACTATTGTAAGAACTGCAACCTTGAAACTTCTGAATATCGTTTCTTATGTCTTTGTCTATGAGTGTATCAAATTTGATTAAAATTGGACCACTCCTTCTAAAACCCAATTTTTTCAATTATCGATTTTCAATATTTATTGGGGGCACCTTGACACAAAACTTAGCTAAGAATACTCGCAGACGCTTATAGTACAACTGTGTAAATTTTCAAGAAAATCGGTTCAGCTGTTTTGGAGTCTATAGGTAATGGATAAACACACAGAGACACACACACACAGACAAAGTTCCATTTATAAATAAGTTTAGATGTAGTTATTGTCCAAAAATGTGTGGTTTCGACCCACATAAATTTTAAGTAGAGATACGTTTAGAGCCTCTCTGGATGATAAGAAGAAAAGTCACCAGAGAATGACAGGAAGAAATGAAATCCCTGCTGCAGACAAGAGATCAGGCTTAACAGCCAACACACTAGGATGAGGGCAACCTGGCTTTAGATGAAAAGTTAATGAAATGTAAGACCTGAATGATACAGACTACTTGACATTCCATCACAAAAGAATGTCTAATCTGAAATAAAATTTTAATAACATAGAACTAGTCTCACAAGGCAACCAGCATTACTAAGAAGAAAAAAATTATACAAAAAATTATTCATTGGGATTATTCCCAGAACATTAGAAAAAAAAAACTAAAGAATAAATGTTTATTCCTTTTAGATATCACATTGAAGTTTAGGTCTCATTTGTTTTTTTATGTCAGGGATAGGAGAGGTGATGCTCTCTTTTCAGCCATCCCTGCCAGGAAAATAAACCCTTTTAATATAACAGGAAAAAAAAACACACTTGTGGATTGCATTTCCATATCTACCTGATAAACAGATAAAATCAACACATTTTTTTAAAAAGAATCAACACTGGCAAAGATTGAAAGAATTCTTTGGGAAAATAAAATAAGTTACTGTTAACCATTTTAAAAATTGGTCTGCACCCAAAAAAGGTGATACTGTATATCAGTTCAGATTAGAAAGGCATTGCATATTACAAGCTCATTGCCCAAGGTCAGACATTGGATTAAAAGTACTGTTTGCAGCTGGATTGATAAAAGCCAGTAACCAATGAAAAGGCATTGGAAAGTCATTGTGTATTATGAGCCTCTTGCACAAGTAGAGTGAAAAAGGAGAAGAACAAGATACAAAGGGGTGTTGGGGAAAGAATGAGGAGCTAAGAGATGGCAATTGACATATAGATGATGGAATATCTTAATACTGTCTTTAAAATTCATTTACAATATACTACAAACTTGTGTTCAGACCCAATACTTTGTTTTGTTTAGTGACATATCAACATCTATGTTGGTTATTTATACCAAAAGCTAAATATTTTGGATGCAATTTTCTTTTTAATAATAATAGTTTTGTGATACAAGTCTTATTAATTAACCCACAGTTGGGGGAAGAAGAGGTGGATTCATACCTTTCCCATAGGTATTTGTGCATAAGTGGATATAGCAAATCCAACTGGAACTGAAACCTGGCTCTCTGATTGACGATTCTGAGCTGTTATACATTACACTTAGCTACACATCCATGCTTACAGCATCTGGTATTATCAAGTGGTCACCTATCTAGGTACTGACCTGGCCTGATGTTGTGTAACTTCAGTGATTATATGTGAACTGGTCTTTCAACTTAATGTAGCCATCAGCTAGATTCAATAGTTTTCATTTCAACTGAAATATTCAAATCTGTGAAATGTGTTAATATTTTAGAGGTTATTCTTCCCATTTATAAACAAACCAACTTCCCCCCTCCCCCCAAAAAAGACTCATACAATCATATTAAGGAGAACCATTAAAAATAATAAAATAGACATTCATTTATGCATGAATATTAAAATCAGGCAAAAGATTATGACAAAAAATAATTTGATTTAAAGCATAATGACCAAATGAAACTTTGATTTGTACTTTAAAGAAGAGAGAATGAGGAATCATTAAATTATTTTTATAGCTTATCAACCTTTTACAGGTTATTTAAAACTAGAAAACATTTTTAGATTATGAGAATTCTTTTGAAATAATAATAATAATAATAATAATAATAATTTAATGACACAAGTCTTACTAATTAATCCATAGCTGGAGGAGAAAAAGCAAGGTTTATATCTTCCCCAAAGGATATTTGTGCATAAGTGAATATAACAAACCTGACAGGAATTGGAACTTGGCTCTCTGATTTTCAACTTTGACCCAATATTCATTACATGACCCACACATCCAAGCTTACAGGATCTTCTATTTCTGAGTGGTAACCCATCTAGATACTGACCAAGCTAAACAATGCTTAACTTCAGTGATCATACAAAAACTTGAGATTCAATGTGATATGTTGGAAAGCCCAATGAGGAAGGAATTGAAAATATAAAGCAAGATGTTTGTTATAGAATGAGCTGTATAAATACAGACAGCAATTTTAATCTGACCATCATGAGTTTGCTGATATAATCCAAACCTTCTGCATGAAAATCAAGAAATAAAAGGAAAACAAACAAATGTGCAAAATGGTGATTTGTCATCAAAATCTTGGTGCCATTACTAAGAAGAAATTTTTTTATATGAGAAATCAGTTATTGACCTTCTATAGAAACAAAATTTTTTTTAAAGAATTAGCTTGAAAAGTTATTTACATGTAAATTGTTGGCATAATATGCACTGAAAAATTTTCTGGTAAGAAGTTAATGGGTCAGCCTGTGTACAGCAGCCAGTTTAAAAGTACAAAACCTGCCTGAAGGGGGCTATCTTGCGATAGACACACCCACTGCGGATAAGGCTTCAGTACATGTGGTGTAAAATGACCATTATAGACTCACGGTAGTGTAAACACCTTCTGCTTGTCTGGTCAAAACATGGAGATATATATATTAACTGAAAAAATTTAAAACAAATAAAGAATAGTATGAAGCAATTGAAGAAACCTTTTTAGGAGAACCTATCCAAAGAATTCAACTTGAAGACATTCAGAATGCCCCTTACTGTAATGAAGCTGGAAGTAAAAACAATGATAGCAAACATTTGACAGTGACAAGAGACCATGAAATTGGTTGTGCCAACAATTCATTACATGTCTTACAAAGAAGCACATTAAATTTGTCTGTTTATGAGCTGTCATACAACTAAATTGTGATTATTTACATACCACTGAGAAAGAACTCCTTGTGTGAATATTTGTACTTTTGCTTCAATTTGCATTCCCATGTGGAATATCTATCCTGGATAATATTATAATATTATTAAAGTAAGTATCTCCAAGATCTTCTAAAAATTGAACATACCATGATGAAAAAAATACACCAAACTTAATAAAAAGAAAGTTTCATTATCAAAATCTTTGTTGTTAGTAAGAGTAAAGACCACAAGATTTTTTTTATTATTAAATTATCTTTTTTTTAATCCTTTTTAGAATGTTTGAAATTTTTACTAAAAATTTTGTTTTTCCTTGTATCAGCAAGTGACAATGAATTAGTTTTGAGTTGAAAACTCATTGATTTAAAAATTCTTGCAAAAATACAATTGTCTAATTTTGATCAAATTTTTGGGACATATTCACAAATGTATAAAATTATTTTAGAAAGGACTTTTTAGAAACTTGATTATCATCTCTTATTCATCACTTATTTTTTTAAATTTCAAGAAATTAAATTTTATCCTGCTTTTTGTTTATGTCAGTTAAAAGCTGAACTTGTAGAATTTCAATCATCAATTTCTTTTCGTAAAACTGGATCCCTATTCTTAATCATGTATTAAAAATGCAATAAAACTAAGACATTATTTAATTGGAAAAGCTTTTAATTGCTTTTATGAATAAGATATATTATGAACAATATCGTCTTAGGAATTTTTTTTATGAATAATGAGTTTATAGAAGAATTGTTTTCACTGTTCTAAATGTAATTTACGAAGTTTTAAATCTTTTAAAATTCTGTATTAATCTGTCCTAGTTAGTGATATTGTTATTAAGGGGAAAACTATATTTACTAATCATAAATGGAATAGCTTAGTATAATTCAGTGACTTCAAGATTTTAAATTATTTTTGTGTATTTAAAATGTGCCGATTGTAAACAAACGTGTACATCACATTATTAGAAAATAAGAGCAGTAACTATAATAAATTTAAAGCCATAGTACCTAAAATTCAGTAGGACATTATTAGATTATGGATATTATTTTCCTAAATTTTTAAGATTAATTAGTGGTGGAATTTTTTAAAAAAAAGAGACTTACATTATATTTGTCAAGTAACTTTTACTAAGTACCTCCACTAATTCATTGAAAAAACATAGCATGAAAAATAAAAAAAGCTTCAAACTTAAAAAGAAAGTTTTATTATCTAAATGTTGATGTTATTAAGAGAAAACATCAAAGTAAATTTAATTATTTTTTTTAATTTAATTCTTTCTAACATGCTCAAAAGTTTGGTTAAAAATCTTGTTCTTTTTTTTTTTTCATCAGCAAGTGACCAAATTGGTACCAGAGTTTACTATGGATAATGTAATATTGCAAAACTCAGGTTTTTTTCCAGTAAAAAATACATTAATTTAGAAATTCTTGCAAAAATCAAATAATTGTCAGATTTTAATTAAACTTTCAGGACTTACTCAGAAACGAATTAAATTATATTTGAAATTATCATTTTTAGAAAATCTTGGTAAATGTTTTTTTTTACATCTGTTACCCCAACCTCAACATTATTTCATAAAATTTCAAGTAATTCCGTTTCAAAAAAATTTGTTTCATTAGTGAAATTTAGAAGACATTGGTGAATATAAATCATCTATTTTACCTTTTTTTTCAAAGTCTGACCTTTTTGCAAAAAACTGCTCTGAATAGTAAAATAAAATTGCAATAAAACTATGACATTATTGAATTAGATAAGCTTTTAATATACAGGTATATATATTAAGGACATTATAGTCTGAAAAAATAAACTTTTTTCAATGAATAATGAATTTATACAAGAATTGTTTTAATTTTTTTCTTTTTTTAATTATAATAATTCATAAAGTTTCCAAAATGTTTTTTAAAATTCTTCAAAGCCTTGTGATGGTTAGATTATTAAGTGAAAGACAATATTTACTGATCAAAAATGAAAATCTTAATACCAGTTCTGCTCCGATCACTGGTGCCCCCTAAATACGAATTTGCACGAGATACTAGATTAGCAACTAGATCCCACCCTTTCACAGTGCAACCGATAAAATGCAACCGCAACTTCTACTCCAACAGTTTCTTTCCTCGCACTTCCCAACTGTAGAATTCCCTTCCACATGATTGCTTCCCCGATGGCTACAATCTCCAGGAGTTTAAATGTAAGGTCAATAGACACCTCCTAACACACTAACCTGCTCCCATTCTATCAAACACTCTTCCCATCTGCCCAACCCGCATCCTCGGTATCCTTACTCATCT
This sequence comes from Ascarosepion bandense, assembly GCA_037127315.1. Taxonomy (NCBI): domain Eukaryota; kingdom Metazoa; phylum Mollusca; class Cephalopoda; order Sepiida; family Sepiidae; genus Ascarosepion; species Ascarosepion bandense. The sequence goes on from JBBBDQ010000764.1 coordinate 2,672,834, forward strand.
GTCACCTTCCTCCTGACATTCCCTATGTCTAACCACTCCTTCTCTTTACCTTCCCCTATGTAGCCCCATGTGCAATAGTGGCAGTGGAATGCCTTGCTTGGGGTGAAATGATTAAAAAAAAAAAAAAAAAAAATCTTCAGGTGAAAAGATTTTAAAATACTTTTTTTTTTGCATATAGGAAGTTTTTTTTGTTTAAGTATGATATTTTGTGTTACTTTAAAAGATCACATGTTTCATGGTTTCTTCCCCTTACAGGAAAAAAATTTGGACAATTGTTTATTCTGGTCAACAATACTTAGTTTAACACATCTGGCTGTCATCCCTCACTTTAACAGGTCAGATGATTAACAGGTCCATGATTAAGGAATACTTTTATTCTAAATTTCATGCTCTAAGCAAGTATTAATTAATTGAAGAATTTGAAAAATATTTTTGAAACTTATAAAATTTGTATAATTAAAAAAGAAAAAATTTCTTGTAAAAATTCATTATTCATTGAAAATTTTTTTCTTCAGTCTATAATGCCCATGAAAAGAACTTATATTTAAATGTTTACCCATTTAATTTCTTGAAATTTCAAGAAATTACGTGGAGTGGGAGTAACAGATATAAAAAAAACAAATATCTTTACCACAGTTTTCTAAAATAATTTCATTCATTTGTGAATAAGTCCTGAAATTTTCATTAAAATCTGACAATTATTTGATTTATGTAAGAATTTTGAAATTAATGATTTTTCTCCAATAACAAAATAGTTTTCATAAAAAATTACATTATCTAGAGTAAAATCTCTTTATAATTAGGTCACCTGCTGACAAAAAAAAAAGTAAAAGATTTTTTACCAAAATTTTGAACATGTTAGAAAGGATTTTAAAAAACTTTCTTGAAACTATTATTTTAGTTTTAACTGAAAGCTAAATGATTTAATTTACTATTTTCAGTAAGCAAAATACCGGTGTATTTTAAACAGAAAATATACTGATTATAATATTAAATTTTTTTTTTAATTTTTTGGCCATTTTTGAGTGATCGACACATTTGTAAACAAAAGCTAATTCTCATTTTGAAAATCTTGCAAAAGTAAAATATTCATCTGTGACACATTATTTTTTGAAAATCAGCAAATTTCATGTTAAATTAATCTGATTTACACATGTATAAAACTATTTCTTAAACACAAAGTCGAACTTTCTGACCTTTCCATTATATTTGAAATGTGTCAACAGGTTGACAGATATAAGATAAGAGAAGTGTATGATGATCACAAGTGACATTGTACAATTTTTTTTCTTGTAAGGTGAAAAAACTGTAAAGCACATGACCTTTTAATGTACACACAGAAATTACCATACAAAAAAAAAACTTCAAATACACAAAAAAAAATTAAAAATTATTTTAAAAATATGAAGGAATAATTTTTATGAAACTTCAATTCTTAATTAGTAAATAAAATCTTTACTTAATTTCTTGACAACAAATTTTTAAAGTATTTTTTAAATATTTTTGAAACTTTATAAATTATTATAATTAAAAAAAAATGAAAACAATTGTTTCTCAAAATTTCATTATTAATTGAAATTTTTTTTTCTTCAGACTATAATGCCCTTAATATATATTATTTATTAAAGCAATTAAAAGCTTATGAAATGAAATAATGTCATAGTTTTATTACATTTTTTATTTGACTATTCACTATTGGGAGCAGATTTTTAGAAATAAAGGCAAAATATTAAAAAAAAAAGAAAAGATGATTTACACTCCCCAATGAGTCCCACGTTTAACTAAAAACCAATTTTCCCAATAAAATTTAAATTACTTAAAATTTCCTGAATTTCCTTGGTGATGGTGGATAACATGATATTTAAAAAAATAATTTCATTCACGTGTGAATAATATTGAAAGTTTCATTAAAATCTGACAATTATTTATTTTTTGCAATAATTTCCAAATTAAATGTGTTAGTTTGTCAATGGAGATAAAAAAAAGATGTTTTTTTTTCCATTGTAAACTTTAAACTTTCGTAACGATCTGGTTACCCGATAACTAAAATCAAAACAAGATTTTTTACCAAAATTTCGAACGTGTTTAAAAAGTACTTTAATCTTTCCTCTTAATAATAGCAAACATTTTGATGATAAAACTTCGTTTCTATTAAAAAATACTTCGGAAGCAGGAATTTTCGATTCGTGAACCATTGTACTATTTATTATTTGTTGAATACTGTCATCCTAATAAAATTAAAAATATTTACACTTTCAGCGAAAAATCGTCGTAACTCCATCAGTCGTAAGGTATTTTTTATTCTGTGATAATGTTTCTTCGTTTATCGAACTTTTAAAACAACACACATTTTTAAAAAAGTAAAACAAAAAGAAATATTTAAAATGCGATGTCAAACATTAGTTTTAGGTTTAATAATTCTATATTCGGAAAAAACAAAAAAAAAACAAACAAACAAACTTCAAAATGAAAAAATATTGTAAAAAATAATATCTAACTTCCTTCAGACAGTATTTTTTAAAAATTCAAAAATAATTCAAAATATATCTGCTGATTGTGAAATGATACATGAATTCTTCTACTCTACTTTCATTTTTTCTGATGTTGATAGCAAAAAAAAGGGGGGGGGTGCAAGTCAGTAACGATTTCTTTTTTATTTCTATTTTTCCACTTACCTTGAAGGACCGGAAAATTCAACGAGAATAACAAAACATGATGATTCCTTTTTTTGTGTTCTTGTAATTTTTCTGTCAACTTAACCAGTGTTTGTGTTGTTCGTTCAGTCCAGATGATATATTCAATTTAATTCTAATAATAAAATACTAATTTCGAAATTGAAACGAAGACCACAAAAAAAAAAAAAAAAAGAATTAAGAAAAAATTTTACAACACGATGTAAACGTGAAATTACTTTTAGAAACAATATTTCGTTTGCTAATGTCAGGAGTCAAAAAAAAAAAAAAAGCGGTGTCAGACAAGATTCGGTTCCTTGTGTTTTAAATCCTCAGTTTTCGGAGCAAAGGAGATGAATGACGTTTCTTTATGTCGACTGAAATTTTCATCTGCCGCTATTTTGTTGACAAGTTGGAGTCTATGGCATAAATGTAGTCATCTTGTCAATCCATGGGCACTTCAACGTGGCATTTGGCAGGTTAGCATACAAGTTTCACTATTATCAGTCTACCTTCTTCCTATAATATGCAAATCAATTTGTTGTTTAAATGTTGTTTAAATGCCATTCACCCTTTTAACCTTGATTATAAATTAGTTGAGGTCACTTTGGCAGAACCTGACTATGTGTGTCAAGAAAATAAGATCATCAATATACTCTACCTTCTTCCTATAACCTATATGACTGTTAAAGCGCTACAAAAAAGAAACATTTCGAAAATGCTAAAATTTCATAATTAATTCTCACAAAAAAAAAATAAATAAATAAATAAAGGTTCTAAAAAGAAAAAATAATTTAATCACTGAAAATCCTTTGCTTTTTCCTCTTAAATCATAATTAAGGTTGGGCCATATTTTCATCATGTATGCTCATTTTTTTAGTGAATTTATTTTTGAGTTACCCAGTTTTATTTAAAAAGCAAAATCCAGTTAATTAATCCTTAAACTTACTAAATGTCTTAAAAAAATCTCTATATTTTGTTTTTGTCTATAATAGCAGTTAGATGAATGTATGTGCCAATGTTTTAAAAACATTAAGAACATTCATAATTATATGTGGAAATGATTTTTTCAATACAGATTAGCTCTGTCATAGATATCTTTCAATTAATACCAAAATGAAACTCTAAAGAGAACCTTAAAATATGCTTCTAGTGTTTTTTTTTAGTTCATAGCAGCACCTAAAGTAACCTTATATATATGTTTTATTAACACAGACATTACAAGCACACTGTTTTTAACTTATACAACAAATTAAATAGTTTTTTAAAATTAGTAACATGGAAATTTTTAATGTTAAAAGGACAAACAAGTTCAAATTAAATAAGAGATGCTATTTTGTTATAAATATGTCCAAACTCACTTTATTATAATTAAAAGGAAATAAAAAGAAATAAAAAGCAAAATAACTGTTGGGGTGCTCTCCACTTTTTCACAGAAATGGACTATTCGAATCACTATATAAAATAGTAGTGATTATATGTTGATGAAGGAAGTCGATAAAGGAAGTCGAGTGAGCGAGTCAGTCGAGTATTTCCGGTATTGCACCGGAAGTGTTCTACTAGTCAATCTATCACGTCTCTACGATGATACTCTGTACTAATTACCTTGTTCTGTATTCTACTAATCCTCACCTCTTGTAAATACTTCTCTTTTCTGTCAATACACCTACTTTTATACTATTACGTTGTTTTGTATTATTTCACATAATTCTGTTACTCGACGTAACAATAACAAAAAATTTATTTTATTTACACTATTTACATTGTTTGGACTGCTTTCCTTAACTTTGTTGCCATATTTATGACATTTCAGCCATTATACGCTCAGACCGTTCTCAGGTGATTGAATTCTAAACTGAACCCATTATTTCATTCACTGGAGTAGATTGTTCTAGTTCCATGAGTCATGCCACTTCAAGACGTTTCAGTATCAGTGATCTCCCTTTAACTTAATTCTTTACAGTTTTTGTTCAACCCTGCCATAGAAAGGTATTGAATGAACAAATCTTCAGTCAAGTCACTGGATCCAACAAACACTTTTATCCACTGGACCATGTGTCCTTGATGACCTGTAATTCTAGGCATGTTCTCCTTGAACCATAAGTAGATATGAACAAAATATGTGACATGAAGGTTGTTCTTCCTTTGAAGAAAATTTTTTATTATTGGTAGTGGTTAGCAGTCAATCTTAGTAACGTAGTTGTATGTGTATGCTGATCCCCTGATTATTTCACTAATTCTGCAATGATCACTATTTAGGGGAAACCTTATTCATGACACTTGCATTCACTTGAATAAATCTATGTTGTTCCTCTGCTTCTTCCACTCAAATTCTGGAATGAGCTCAATTGATAAGAAGCCTCTTTCATGGTTCGTCAAAATGATTCATGATGCTTGCATTCATTTGAAAAAATCTATGTTGCTCCTCTACTTATTCCACTCAAATTCTGCAGTGAGATCTTTTGATGAGAAGCTTCTTTCATGGTTTGTCAAAATGATTCATTCCCCTTCTGCTAGACAAATTCTCTTCCCAGTTCAGATTTTACAAACCTTAAGGAGTCAACATTTCCATAAAAATGATGATTGTTTTTCTTCAGACTTTATACAACCAGGCAAAGCCATGTTTTCATTTATGCAATTTTCTTTGATCTTTTCTATACTTACAGGTTTCTATCTATTGCCATGAAAGGGTTTTCCAATCTGTAAATTTCACTGCTGCAGCACATTTTTTTTTTGTTCCACTTTGATTGTTTTTTTCTTCAGACTTTATTATAACACATGCATGGAGTCTGTTCTACCAAGCAGGGATTGTAGGATATAGAATAATTCATCACCCACAAGGCTGCACAGACAATTTTAAACACTGTGGAAAAAGGCAAGTGAGTACTGAACTGCTCTAGCCTAAATATGTCAGCAATACTCCATTTTTGATCTGATCAGGCACTTGTCACGACAAAATATAACAGGGGAATCAAATAGGGCAGGGATACAATGAACCAACTCTTTTTCCAGCATATTTAGCTATAGATCATATATATGAGAACCTCTTGAGGTGTGGTGTATGTCAGAGTCGCAAGAGACATTTAAGGCAAAAAGCCTTCTTGAGAGAAAACTAAAAAAAAAATCCATCATGATTGGTAAACATTCAAGGTCTGCTTGGGGATGGTGGAAATTTAGTAGGATGTATTAAAGCTTTTCAAGCTCATCCTTGCCCAGCCCAATTGAGCCACTGGAATCAGGCAAGATGAGAGATCAACTGCCATCCAGATTTTTGAAGGTGCAACTATAAAATTTTAATATTCATGCAAATACTCACTAAGGAATGGAGTATGGAATCTGAATTCAGCTTGTCCCACATTTTTTTCACACTGTTATTTGTGACACAAATGACTCAACTCTACAAGTGGTTGAAAAAGATAGAAATAATGATGGTAAGCTCTTTAAAATTGGAATTCTCCCATAACAATAAAAAATCTAAACTTATTTATAAATAGAACTTTGTGTGTGTGTGTATGTGTGTGTGTGTCTGTTACCTATAGACTCTGAAACGGCTGAACTGATTTTCTTGAAAATTTACACAGCTGTACTATAAGCATCTGCAAGTGTTCTTGGCTTTGTTTTGTGTCGAGGTACCCCCAATAAATATCCAACCTCGATAATTGAAAAGAATTGGGTTATAGAAGGAATGGTCTGATTTTAATCAAATTTGATACACTCATAGACAAAGACATAAGAAACGATATTCAGAAGTTTCAAGGTTGCAGTTCTTACAATAGTGCAGAAAATCGATAATATATAAAAGCTTTCATTATACCCAAGCAACGCTGAGCTATACTGCTAGTATTTTATAAATGTCCATAATGTAAATAATGTAATTAAAATACCAAAAAGAAAATCTGTTCTACATTCTTAAATTCTGACTACAGAATAAAAAAAGGTTTACAATTAAACAGCTTATTGAAGTTTGGTCAAACTTTTACAATTCCAAAGATGAACAAAATTGCATCAAGTGCCATACGTGATACACGCTTGGGCGATCATGTCTCGAAAGAGACATGACTGACTGGGCAGAAGATTATCCCGCAGTAGGTTACCATTGCTTTCTGTGGTAGACTGGTTGCTGACCAAGACTATAGAACCCAATCTGTCCTGTTATTTAACCCATAACTGGAAGGAAGAGACGGATTAATACTTTTCCCAAGGGTATTTGCACATAAGTGAATGCAATGAATTCAGCTGGAATTCGAACTCGGCCCCCCGATTTCTCGTTCCGAGCCAATATCCAATGCTCCACAACACACATTCTTGTACATGTACTTGAGCAAGTACAGCTCATATATTTCGATGTTTTCATTTTAACTTTCAAAGAACTGTTAAAGCTGTGATGTAACCTTGACATATTTGAGAATGATATTATAATAATCCAGAACCAATACCGGCAGTAAACACCTGGCACATGGATAGAAAGTGAATTTATTAAAATATACAAAAATAGTAATGAGTCAAAGACAAGGCTGTATTGTCTTGCCTGACTTATTCAGTGATACCATCCTGAGAGAATTAAGCCCTAACATGATTCATAATTGGCAGCCATAATTATAACAGAACACATGCAGATGATATTGTATTGATAACAAAAGGAAACTACAGGAACTCAAACAGAATGTAGTGAAAAGAACTAAACATTAATGTCAAGTAGACAGAGTATATGGTTCTTAGTAAAAAAAAACAATCTAATATGCAAGATCAAAAAATAATGAGCTTTAGAATGACTAAGTTGGTTAAATTTATTTATCAGCATGTCAACCTTAATGCCAAAATGTAAATATTTTTAACACTATTTTATGGCTTCAACAAAATATATTTTAAATCAAATTGTATACCTTAAACTACAGATAAAATTTATTGTTGGTCATATTGCTGTTAATTTTTTAATGTAAAAAGGTACTACTGACATTTTTACAATAAAACTAATTTTTTTACTTTCATAGTGTTTTTTTTAGTTTGGTGTGGTCACTATGTGCCCATAACTGGGACCCTAACAGGTGCTATTAACTTGAGTTAAGGTGTACCTGGAATTAACAGGAGTTAAGAGGTGGTTTCATGCTCTTTAAAACCTCTAATCTCCAAATCAGCAGCCTTGCTACCAGATATCATATCCAAGACTAGAATTACAGATCCTACAATGGAATTTCAACAATTCCAATCCCAAAAGATGAACAAAATCATGGCAAGTTGACTTTTTAATGTTTAGCCTTGAAGTTGAAAAATGAGCACAATTTTTAAATTTCAAGTAATTTTTAATAAAATATTTCACCTGTGTTAACATATTTAAGACCCTGAAAAGGAATGTTCTTAATATTGTGTTTATAGAAAAGAAATCAAAGTGTATAGTTATGTTATACTTAAAAGTACAGATGATTTTATTCCATTCAAGTATAAAAATAAAATTTTAAAATTTGCATGCATTGACCTGCTCGGTTTGCATGCATAAAGTTTGGAATGAACTGCATGATATTGATGTGCATTATAATTTACGTGAAATGTTTTTTGCTTCTGTGTTTTTAATGCAAATTTCAATGAGATGCAGATCTTTACATTTCAATTGGGAATTCATAGATGTATTATATTTTTACATTTGGTGAAAGTGTTGATTCTATTCAGCATGTATTCGTATATGTCTTATCAAATTTGAAGAATGTGAAAATGATGCATTACAGATTTTACAAGAATATGGTTTTTCTCCAGTGTGAGTTTGCATATGGCACACTAAATGTGACTTCCGTGAAAATGCACATCCACAATCTTCACAAAAATATTTTTCTCTAGTGTGTGTTTGCATATGGCACACCAAATGTGATTGACGTGAAAATGCAGATCCACAAACATAACAAGAGTACGGTTTTTCTCCAGTGTGTATCTGCATATGCCGCACCAAACTTGACTTATGTGAGAATGCAGCTTCACAAACTTCACAAAAATATGGTTTCTCTCCTCTGTGTCTTCCACTTCTCAACGTCCCATGTTTGGTATTCACAACCAAACTTTAAGCGGTCCACCTTGTGACGTGGAAGCAGCCGAGGAATTTGTTTACGCTTTTTATTTACCATGCCTTTTTGTCGTAAGTGTCGTCTGATGGTTACAGGACTGCAATCAACATCTGTGACTGCCTTAATTTGACTATAAGAAAGTTCTCCCTCGTTCATAACAACCCGTCTTATTCTCTTAGTCAATGCAGGAGAAATTTTGGGGGGCCTACCAGAGGATTTTGCTTTTCCATAATTCTCACTGTTCTTTAGAAGGTTGCAAATTACAGTTTTACTGTGATTTACCTTAGCTGCGATCGCCCGCTGTGATAAACCTTGCTTATGGAATTCTAGAATTTGAGAATGCTCAACTTTGGTAAGTTTGCTTGCTTTAGGCATGGTAACACCTTTACGCAGTGATTGCTAATCTCTAACTGAACTAAAAACATTGGAATTACCATAGATCTAGCAATTTATACCCCTGGTCTTATAATTTTGATCATGCGTAAATCACCTCATTTTATAAAAATGTAAATTTCTAAATAAAATGTTTGGAATGTAGCTTTTTGTTTCCATAGCCTTTTAGATTGTAGTATTGGTAACCTTAAGTGGGAGAAGTTTAAAATCTATCTGTAAAAAAAAATTCTTTTTAAAAATTTTTAAGTGGTATAAATTTTTGATCAGGAGTGTATATGAAAGCAGGTTATATTTTAACAGATACATTTAGCTATATATAAAGATTGTTGAGATCTGCACAGAGATACAATAATACAGCATCCAAGAAAGATTGATAGTAAAATAAATACGTGTGTATCTTAATTTTGTTTCTAATAATTTTAATTGAAACAAAATATGCAAGTTCAGTGATATTTCCTGCAACATTTTCAAATGTCTACAAGATTATTTTCTCCACTTGTCAAAACACTCAACTTTCATACAAGCAGACAAGAGCATAGTAATTATAAGTTGAATAAAATTAAGAAAAAATAAAGTTCATTTCGGCTTGAAACTTGAAATGAGGCAAAAAGCATAAATTAAAAGCATAATTACAAAGTAAGGTTTCATTATTTTTCTTTGATTTCTCATTCTCTCTTCATTAATTACAAATATCAAGTAATAAAGAATTATTGTTTTTTCACAAATTGTATAAATCAAGAAGGTGATTTTAATCTGTCAATTATTTGTTGATAGAAATCAAACATTAATACTGAATGTCAACACAATGAAAAGTATCTTTGTGCCATGAATAAGAAAATTCTGATATAAAATCAATCTTTATCAGCTCTATAGAAACAAAGATGTTTTTAAAAGTAATACAGTATAACCCGGATATAAGAGCACTTTTATCGGGGTGGCAACAACTCTCTTATATCAGGGTTACACTGTATCATGAAAAGTCATTATAGTTTGCATCAAGAAATCTTTCAAGGAAAGGAAGAAATACAAAAAAAAAAAACTCAGGCTTTCAAAATATGATACAAATCAAGTAAGTTTTAATAATGCATAAAATTTCCAGTATTTAAGAAATGATGAAAATTATTTACAGAATTTGCCATTTGAAATTTTATAAAGAAAGATGCTTAATGAGATTATCTCAGTGATTTCATATACTTATAAAATCCTAACCTCATTGAATTTGACACATTTTCATGAAAAGTTTTATTTACTAAGAAATATGTCACTGAAACTATTCTTCATTGCTAGCTACTACTTTTTCTGACAGCATATGAATTTCACATAAAAAAAATGTCTTTTGAGGTTAACCATGAGTCAACCCACTTTTTACACATCTTCATAAGAATGGAAGTGCTGCTCAGTCCATTCGTGCAATTGATTGGAACAAATGATAATCAGACAAGGCAATATTTGATGAATATAGTGGATGATGTAGGAGTTCCCATTTAAGTGTTTCCAAGTAGGTTTTCAACATGTAACCAAGCATTGTTATATTCCAAAATCACTTTGTCATGCCTACTTGAATAGTGATTGTTTTTCTTCAATACTCAGCTCAAACACATCAGTAGTCGTCAATACTCATTTCCTATGATGATTTCAATCAGTCTGTGCAGCTCATAATAAACTACATCCAGCTGAGCACCCCCTAAATGCAGAGCAGAAGTTTTGAAGGATGCATATTTGGTGTTGCTGCCAATGTTGATGCATGGTCAGGTTAACCCCACATTCCTCTACACTTAGGCTTATTGTAGTGAGCCCAATTTTCATCACCATTCACAATACAATGTAAAAAAATCTTTCCTTTTCTACTGCTGAAGCAGTTGTTTGCATATGAGAAAACAACATTTGACATCTGTCAACTTCAACTTGTACAACACTATGTTCTTGCATTTGAATCATTCATAATGCTTTTAAACGTTTTGAAACTGTTGTGGAATCAACTCCTCATGATTTTGCAAGTTCAGCTTGTGCCTGACACGAGTATTCATGAACTAAAGCCTCCAATTCTTAGTCTTCAAAATTTTTCAGTGTGCCAAAGGGTTCTTTATCTTGAACATCAAAATTATTATTTTTAAAGGATTAAAACTAATCTCTGCATGTTGTTTCTAACAGATCATGGTTGCCTTAAGTCTCAACAAGAATTCTTTGTGCTTCAGCTGCAGATGTTTTTTAAATAAAGTAGTGCATAAAATTCCCTGCAAATACACTTTCTTTGGCATAAAATCCAATGTGTTTAATGCTATGTATGAAAAAGTTGTTTATATATCATCAAAATGATATACACTGAATTTTAAGCTTGCTTATAGATATCTTACTATCTGAAATTACATGCACACAGTTCAAGGAATGCCATCTGTTGGAAAACAGAAAGAACATATTCAAGCTCATAATACTTATAAATCCTAACAACATTAAGTTTGACAAATTTTCAGGATATGTCTCCGGAGAAATTCTGCTTAACATTTATCAAGCTAAATACTATAACACATCACTCAATAAATCTTGAGCCTAACTAATAAAACAACAACCTTTAGGCAAAATTCAACTTTATTCATCAACAGAGTCTCCTTCTAAGGTGATACACTGATTTCAATGTTTCTCTAACAACTCAATGCCTTTTTTTGTAAAACAATTTGTCTTTGGCCTCAAAATAGGCTTCAGTTTCCAATATCACTTTTTCATTGAAGCCAAATCTCTTTCCCTGAAGCATTCTTTTGAAGTCTGTAAACAGCCAGTAGTCACTGAAAAACAGATCTAGAGAATAGGGTGGATGCAGAAGCAATTCGAAGTGCAATTCATGTAGATTTGCCATCTTTGCGAGCAACTTCTGACAGGGTATGTTGTCTTGGGGAAAGATCACTTTTTCTTCTTCAGCTGTGGTTGTTTTTTAGAAATTTCTTCTTTCAGATGCACCAATACTGCTACATAATATTCACTATTGATGGTTCTTCCTTTCTCAATGTAATCGATGAACAAAATACCTTGAGCATCCCAAAATACCGAGGCCTAAAACATTACCTGCTGATGTGTGTTTTTGTTTGCTTTCAATGGCTTTCACCTGCTGCTGTCCACTCAGCTGACTGCCAATTTGACTCCAGAATGAAGTGTTAGATCCTTGTTTTATCCATTGCAACATATTTATGCAAAACCTTTCTTGTTGTGTTGAAACAGTTGCAAACATGCTCTGAATGTTTGACGCATTGTTGTTTTTGATCAATTGTGTGCAAACACGGCACCCACTTTGAATACAGCTTTCACATTGACAAATTTTCATGCAAAATGGTGCATACACTGCCTTCTGATATGTTCAATTCCTCTGCTATCTCATGCAACTTCAATTTACAACCAGCTAAAAAGTGTTTGTGGATTTTTTTGTTTCTGGGACAATGCTGATTTTGGGCAGCCTGAGCATTCAGCAACATTTGTGTCTGTACGATTGCGCTTAAAGTCAGCATGCCACCTCTTAATCATTGTATCTAATGGAGTGAAGTCCAAATAACACTTATCAAGTTATTGCTTTGCTTGAACAGTATTTTTTCCTATTAGAAAACAATGCTTTATCAACACACGAAATTCAGATTTTTCCATCATTTTGAAAATTTGCAAGAGTAGCTTCACTAAAATAACTCAAATTTGTGAACTAATAATCCGATTGGGCCCAAATTTTGTCACATGCCATTTGAAGGTTAGTACTTAATAAAAAATCATATGAATTTTTTATTAGTGGCACCATCTATATGTCAGGCCTGGGATTGAGTGATATGTTAGGATCTATATAAAAGTTGATACATATAATATTGGGAAGAAATGTAAATATATATATTGCCTTATTTTCACAGTAGCATCTGATTATAAAAGTACTTCAAAATTAATATTAAATGGTAAATCATGTCAAGTGTGATCGTACAGATAGCAGTGCTAGATTCAGTTTCTGGTTTTATTTCAACAATTATGACTGACTCCTATCAAGGCATATAATATTTTTGACACTGTCATGGGTCTTAAAAGGTACTTCATTGGTGGAACACAGCAAGAACCTAACACAATCAACAAACTTGTTGCCTAGATGAAGAAAAAGCAAAATCAATGAATCTTTAAACATTACATCACACCAAACCTAACACAATCAACAAAATTTTTTCCTTAGAGAAACCTATGAATATTTCAAATTCTTTCCTAAGAGAAACCTATGAATATTTAAATGTTATAAAAGTTATCATAAAATATTTTGAATAAAAGAAATATAAAAAAATGATTAAAAGTAATTTATTGATCTTTTTTACAAATTACAATTATTATTTACACTATTTACATTAGGGCTGTTGTGCTCATTTTTTTGTTGTGATAACAACAGAAATGATGAAGAATAAAGTCAAAATTTAAATAATGATAACTTCTTGTCTCATAAATTCCGATAGAAATTATAATTAATTTAGAATTTTATTCACTGCTTTCATTTATTTAAAATTTTAAGTGGAATAATTTTCGAACTTTTAAAACTTGCAAAATTCAAGATTAATTTGTAATGGCTGATTGATACGATCATTAAATTAAACTGTCAATAATGTAAGTGCTCACTGTAGAACTCTTTACACTAAGACTAGGCACATGGAAGATTTGAACTCTCCAGTGCACTAATTTTTCATCTAGTTGCCATCTTAGGTGACGCACAATTCTCACAGCAGTAGAGTTTGCCCTGTGCAATACTGATATAGCTGCTCTGAATAAAACCCAATTTGTCAGTGAAGATTTTTTTTTTTTTAATCATCTCACCCCAAGCAAGGCATTCCACTGCCACTATTGCACATGGGGCTACATAGGGGAAGGTAAAGAGAAGGAGTGGTTAGATATAGGGAATGTCAGGAGGAAGGTGACATATGAGTAAGGATAGCGAGGATGAGGGTTGGGCAAATGGGAAGAGAGTTTTATAGAATGGGAGCAGGTTAGTGTGTTAGGAGGTGTCTATTGACCTTACATTTAAACTCCTGGAGATTGTAGCCGTCGGGGAAGCAATTGTTTAGAAAAGAATTCCACAGTCAGGAAGTGCGAGGAAAGAAACTGTTGGAGTAGAAGTTACGGCTGCATTTTATCGGTTTCACTGTAAAAGAGTGGGATCTAGTTGCTAATCTAGTATCTCGTTCAAATTCGTATTTAGGGGGCACTAGTGATCTAAGTTCATCGGAGCAGAAGCCGTGAAAGTATTTATAGAAGAGACACAGGGAAGCCTCGTTGCGCCAGTGGGAGAGAGACTGCAGGCGGTCTGCCAAGTCGGTATCTATCACATTACAGACCCTCCTCTGAACCTTATCGAGAAGACCAAGGAGAACAGCAGGGGCACCCGACCAGATATGGCAGCAGTATTCAATGCACGGGTGGATGGTAGATTTATAAATGTGCAGGATAGATTCAGACGGAAAAAAACTTCCGGGCCCTACACAGAGAACCAACTTTCATAGTGGCGGATTTAGCAATGGATTCGATATAGTCATTCCATTTGAGGTCCGCTGAAAGTGTGAGACCAAGGAGGTGCAGTGTTTTACTCTCTGGGAGGCAAGCCTGGTCCATGCTAATGGGAGGTAGGTGAGATTGTCGATGATGGTTAATTGAGAGTAGCTTCGTTTTAGAAGCATTAAAATTTACTAACCATTTCTTACCCCAGTCCAATATGAATTGGAGGTCTTTTTCAATCTCAGCTGCGAGGTTAGCTTTGACGCCTACACCAGATTTTTGTAGGAGGCGAGAGTAAACTGTGGTGTCATCGGCGTACAAACCTATTTGGGCTCTTATGGAATCAGGGAGATCATTAATGTATATCAGGAAGAGTGTAGGACCTAAGATGGAGCCTTGGGGGACACCTGCGTTTGTATGGTAGTTCTGAGAGGCATGTCCGTTTAATACCACCTTCATTGTGCGGTTAGAGAGGAATGACTGGATTAGTTCAAACAAATGTCCAGTTATACCATAGCTCTTTACTGACTGAAGATGTTTTAGGGTGACAAACTTTTCTGGAATGGACTGGATGTGAGTGCTGTATGCATCCACTGTGTCAGATCTGTCATCAAATCTCTTTCCTCAGACAACTCACCTGACACTCCCACTGGAATAAATGAAAGACTCATTTCCTTCTAAGCAGCATGCCAACCTAAGATTGATTCTTGATTGCTAGATATAGTCATAACTTAATAACCTAACTGCAACAAGGCTTTCAACAATTTTTAAAAATATTTTTGAAACTTTATAAATTGTTATAATTAAAAAAGAAAAAATGAAAACAATTCTTGCAAAAATTCATTATTCATGAAAATTTATTTTTCTTCAGTCTAAAATGTCCTTAACATGTAAATTCTTTTCGAAGCTTAACTAATTAAATAATATAGTTTTATTTAAGTACCTCCAAATATTTTTGATACCTAAGTTTAAATTGAATTTTAAAAATAAAAAAAAAGTTTTCTTGAAGCTTTAACTTTAGCTTAATTGAAATTTAAATGATTACACTATTTCCAGCAAGCAAAATACTCTGGTGTATTTCAAACAGAAATTATATTGATTGCTATCTGAAATTTTGCAATTTGAAAATTAAAAAAAAATTTACTGGCCTTTTTTGAGTGATCAACACATTTGTAAACAGAAAGAAAAAATCTAGCAAAAATGAAATATATATCTGTAACATTATTTTATAGAAAATTAGCAAATGTAAAGTTAAATTAATCTGATTTGAAATAAATATTACTTGTTTATAGCTTGAAATTTAGGATAAAAGTATTTCTTAATCATTGAGATCTATTCCTTCTAATCTTTGAAGTAGTTGATGACAGTCTGTCATCAATCATTTCATGCATTTGGCTAAGTATGGCAGACCAGACTTGACATAAATTTATGAAACATAAGTGAATGTTTCATAAAAGAAACAACACTTGAAACACATGACCGTTTAATGATAAGTCTCATATAACTTTCCATAGTGAAAAAATGTGCCATTTAACATAAGAAAATTAATAATCTTTATTTTAAAAATCTTAATGCAAGATGATATGTATTAAACTTTTTCAATTTTCGATTTGCAAATATTGTCTTCACTTATTAAATTATTAACTGAAGAAATTGAGTAACTGGAACAAATTTAAAAGATGACTGAAACTTAATAAATCATCATAATTAGCAAAGAAAAAAATGAAATCAATTCTTATGAAAATTTATTATTAATAAAAAACATATTTTCAATGTATGTTATTTATAAAATAAATTAAAAGTTTATTTAATTTAAAAATGGCCTAGTTTTAAAGCACATTTTAATTTACTATTTAGAGCAGATTTTTGGAAAAGTAGCTGCTTAAAAAAATTTGATGGTTTACATTTATCAAGAAGTTGTACAGTTAAGTAACAAAAGAAGATTTGTGATCAGTACTGAATTTCTAAAAATTTCATGAAATTAATTAGAGGGGAAGTAACAGATGTATAAAAAATATTTTTACCAAGATTTTATATTAATGCATAAATTTATGAATTAAAAGTTTCATTAAAATCATGCAGTTACTAGATTTTTGCAAGAATGTCCAAATTAGTATCTTTTAATGTCAAAAAATGTGTTCCATAATATTACATTTGCCATAGCATTAAATTCTAGTAAACATCAGGTGAATGGGATTAAAAATTACATTTTTATGAATTTTATATAAAATGCAAATATTATTAAAGCCAAATGATATACAATAAACATCATAAAAATAAATAAGACGAATAGAGCAAAATAAAAAAAAAAGACATTGTCAATTGCTATGTAAACTTTTCTTTATGTTCCACCAAAAGGCAGGACTATTACTTTTTTTTTTTTTGACAAATGGAAGAAAAAAATTTCTCCGCCATTTTTTTTATAAATTTACTATAAATTAGGGAATTTTAATTCACACCACTCCAAGTTAGCCCCAATTTTATCTGCTGAATAAAATATTTCATCATGAAAACCTGATTAATCATGCCAAATTCATCACAGACTGAGAAGTGGTATCTAATTTATGGTAACTATTTAGAATGAAATAATCAGAAGAGAAGTTATAGTAAATAATACCAATGAAAATTAACCTTATTCCAGTCTGATTTTCATCACAAACCAGGATGGAGAACTAATTTTCAATCAGACACATTTAAATTTCAATACAGAAATAAGATAAAGTTTGATTTATCCATCGACCAAAGCATCCAATAGGGCTTAACGTACAGCTGAATACTTATACTGGTATTATAGCTTAAAATCCTCATGACTGGCCATCTTGACAATTTTATCATAAGCATTAAGCAAAATTTACCAAAACTAACGGTCTTTTGAAATTTCTTTTTTAGGTGCTGTCCCTTCAAAATGTAGGCAATCATATCCCTCCATATCTTCCTGTCCCTTGTAGTTCTTAATATATTTTGTCTTGTTATTTCTCCCAAACCCTGCTCTGGCATCAATTTGCTTAAGCCTATCAAGTATATCATGCGTTGTTTTCTACTATACATCTTTACTTCTATCTGGCCTGTGAATATCAGATACTCCAAGCCTTCATCCTCATTACCTATCCCACAAACTTCAAATGTCTCTTCCTGATGTCAAGTAGAATTTTTCTTTTTGTTTCTATTCTGTACAAAACTTCATCACTCACATGTTTGGTCAATGGTACCCTCAGAATTCTTCTGTAGAACCACATTTCTGTTGCTTCAAGGCTCACTTTCATCAATAAGTATAGTTAAAATCTAAATCACTATCATGGGTACCACTTAACTTGTACTGGTGTTTCTGTTTGACAAAAAATAAATTAATGATTTATATTTTCTAAGAAATCCTACTTTTTTAACTAAAATATGAAAGACTGAAATTTTATTTCCTTGAATTTTCATAAAATTAAGTAAGTGGGGTAAAGGATGTATAAAAGAAACATACATATATTTTTACCAAGATTGTCTATATATATATATATATATATATATATATATATATATATATATATAGTGACACACATAAGTATTGAATACATGTTATTTTCTGTTATAACTCTAGTTTATGTTCGCAATTTTGCCTGATATTTGGTAATTAATATCTCGTAAAGTTGTTTCAGTTGAATGCGGAAGGAAAATTGAAAACTCATGGTTGAATCCATTTGTTTTTATTAAAGTTCAAAATTACCCTATGTATTACATCAATATTTTGTTGCATAGCCTGTTTTGTTTCACTGCTTCCAGTCACTTTCTATAGTTGGCCACAAGTTTTCCACACTGACCCATTGTTACTTTACACCATTCTTCCTTGCATAATTCCTCTAATTGCTTGATATTTTGTGGATTCTGCTTATGAACTTTAACCTTCAAAGTATTCCACAAATTCTCAATTGGATTCAAGTCAGGAGACTGACATGACCAATTGAGAGTACTAATACCATTATTTTCAAACCATTTCTTTGTAAGTTTTGCAGTATGTTTGGGATCATTGTCATGTTGAAGCACAAAATTTCGACCATGTCCTAAAGAAGTTGCAGATTTCTGAAGGTTCTTCTCTAGAATCTCCCTGTTCATGCTACCATTCATTCTACCATGAATAACTTGTAACTCACCTTGGATGAAAAGAATCCCCATATCATAATATAACCACCCCCAAACTTAACTGTGGAGATGGTATTGTGCTTGTTGAAGGTAGTGCCATTTTTTTTGCCAAACACTTGTTGCCTTCTTCCTTTCGAATAGTTCAACTTTTGTTTCATCTGATCAGATTACTTTTTCCCAAAGCTACATACCTTTCTTTTCATAAGTTTCGACTAACTTTAATCAGTCTTTGATATGTTTGGTCTTCAGTAAAGGCACTTTTTTCAAGATTTTGAATGAAAGCCTGCATGATATAGAGCTCTTCTAATGGTATCTTTACTTAATTAATTCCAGCACCCTCAAGATCAGTTTTAATTTCAGAACAAGTAATGAAGGAGTCTTTTTGCACATTATTGCTGTTCATTTTGAAGTCCTCTCATTTATTTTTCTTGGTCTTCCATTTCTTGGAAGGTTTGCTGAGCCATCACCATACTTCTTATACTTTCTGATGATATTTCCTACTATACTTAGTGCTAGATTCATTTCTTTGCTCATTTTTTGGTCACTTTGTCCTCCTTTGTGACATGCAATGATTCTATCTTGCATATCTATGGATAATTCTGTAGTTTTGCTATTTTTAACCCTTGAATTGCAGAATGCACATCAAAGATTCAGATGATTAGTAACACTATCTTGTAAGAAACTATGTGCTTCTCTGATTGGTCAGAGATGACATTCCAATACTATCAAAAATTTGAATATTTAAAGTCTTTTAAAATACAGTTTTATTTAGAAATTTGAAAAAAGTGTCATGTATCTCATACTTTTGCATAGGTTAATTTTGAACTTTGATAAAAAAATGGATTCAGCCATGAGTTTTTAATTTTCCTTCCACATACAACTAAAACAACTTTACGAGATATTACTTACCAAATATCAGGCAAAATTATGAACATAAACTAGATTTATAACAGAAAATAACATGTATCCAATACTTATGCATGTCACTGAATATATATTCTAAAAATAATTATATTTATTTGTGAATGAGTCCAGAAAATGTCATTAAAATCTGATAATTATTTTTGCAAGAATTTCCAAAACAATGTTTTACTAAAAAAAGACACTAAAATTTCCAATGCCAATTTTTGGCCCAGCCTCTGATGCAAGAGAAACTATATCTTTTAAGAAAAACTTTGAATGAGTTAAAATGGATTAAAAAATTTTATAAAAATATGTTGGTCTTTCCTCTTAATAATAACCAACATTTTGACGATAAAACTTTGCTTTTATCAAGTATCGTTTATTTTTTAATCGTGGTAATTACCTCCACTTTTTCACTGAATAAACAGCAAATCAAATCAAATCAAATTTATGATACTTTAAATTAGTTAATTCTTTAACTAAGTTAACTTTCTTCTGAAATCAATACCAAAAAAAAAGGAAAAAAACACACAAATACATGCAATATATTTGAAGGTTAATTAAACTACATTTATCACTTATTTTCATATAGTTGAAAGTTAACTTTCTTAAAAAAAATTCTGTATTTTCATATATTTGAAAGTGAACTTTCATTAGAAAAAATTAAGTAAAACTACAATTATCACTTATTTTCATATATTTAAAAGTTAACTTTTTTCTCAAATTAAGTACATGCTACTTTCTTAAATTAATTACCCAAAAAAAATACGGAAAACAAAAAATCACGCAAATAGACACAACTTTCTGCTGAAATTGAGTACAGAAAAAAATAAATTGCGTAGTAATTTCATCAAAGACTTTCAATAAAGGAAGTAAATAGGTCGAAATTATCTTCCTACGCCTAAAATAATTCAGCAGCAAATGTCTTATCACTGAGCTTGTAGTGGGTGACAAATAGAGTGAGAAAAAATTCGATTTTTTTCTGGTCGTTAAGAACACATAGCCCAGTGGATATAGACATTGCCCAGGGCAAAGATGAGGACAATGCTCAGAATAATGGAAATACTGTTATCTTTTATGCATATTGTATTTATATACATATATTGAGATATGCCAATACTGAAAATAAATTTAAAATAAATTAACAAAACTTAACAGTTTCTGTTTTGACTACTTTTTTATTGTACATATGAACAAGGAAATCCGGATGATTGAACTCTGTGTAAGGAGAAGAACAGAAAAAAAATTGGGAACCACTGGTCTAAATAATAAAATAAAGATTTAATGATAAAACTTTCTTTTTACTTTTTCATCATGCATGCTAATTTTTGAGCAAGTCCTTTGAGTTACCTATTTTAAAGTAAACATTTTAAAAGTCCACTTAATTAATCTTTAAATATACTAAATGTCTTTGAAAAATATCTCTAAGCCAAATGTTAGATTTTTCGGAGATTTTGAACTTTGTTGTTACATTTTTCATCTCTAATAATAGTTTGACAAGTGTATGTACTAACATTTTAAAAATTTCTAAAACCTTTAACTACAGACAAAAATTTTTTATGCACATTAGCTTTTGAGTAATACTGAAATTTATGTTCAAAGAAGACTTCATTTTTTTCAGTTCTTTTTATTTCTTTTAATAAAGGCAGTAGCTAAAATGTTGAGAAGTAAATTGTAATTTTTATTTAACAGACATTTTACCCACATTGTATTTATGCTTTACCTCGCATTAAATATTTCTTTTTTTAATAAAATGTCCATTTTGTTTTTTAGAAGTTTGAGTAATGAAGAAAAATTACAGAATAAAAAATTAGAATGATTTTTTTTTTGATGAAATTGAAATGTTTTAATTTTTGGCAAAAAGATATTATTTTTCTCAATTACACAACATAATTCTGTGATATAGGCAACAGTCACACACATTTTTGTCGAAAAATGACACAAGACAAAAAATATATGCTACTACACAGAAAATAAACTAAATCAAACTTTCATTAAATATATGACAAAATGTCAATGCAGAAGAATTGTAAAAGAGAGATGCTGTTAAGTTTAAATGTTCCCCACACACTATTGATGAATGTAATTATAGGAGTGTTCTTGAACCACAAGTAGATATGCACAAGACAGGTTACATTACATGAAGGCAGTTTCTCCACCTAAAAAATCTTCTATGATTGGTAGTGGGTAGCAATCAATCCTAGTAACTTGGTTGTATGTGTATGTTGCTCCTCCACTTATTTTAATCTAATTCTGCAATAAGCTCTGTTGATGAGAAGCCTTTTTCATGGTTCATCAAACTGATTCATGATAGATTTATTCAAATGAATGCAAGTGTGTTGCTCCTCTGCTTATTCCACTCTAATTCTGCAATAAAATCTATTGATGAGAAGCCTCTTTCATAGTTCATCAAACTGATTCATGATATTTGCGTTCATTTGAATTAATCTGTTTCTCCTCTGCTTATTTCACTCTAATTCTGCAATGATCTCTATTAATGAGAAGCCTCTTTCATGTTTCCTGTATGACCACTTAACATGAAAACTATCCTCATATTCAAAAAATCATTCAAGATACACAATTCAGAATTTTATCTTTTAATTTTGTTTTTGATCTTCTTGAGAATAAAAAATAAAACAGCTGTAAAATGAATAACACAAAAATAATATTAAAATTTGACCTGTATGAGTTTTTAAACATATTTTTATTTTGTATCAAGTTTTCCATCACAGCAAAAAAATGTCTAAGCATATAAAATTGTACTGTCAAAATATATATCAATTTTTCAAAAACAAAGAGATAGAGTTATTGTTTTTCTGCAGAAAAGAAAAAAATCAGCTCATTTTATTAAAACTGTATATCAGAAATAATATTTTTGTAGGGACACATTACACCCTGCAAAGAAAAAAACGTAAAGAGATACCTAAGATTGAAATAAATTTTACAAATGAAAAATTCTTTCTTGAAGCTTAAATTATAGATTTAAATCCAAGTTAGTAGGCAAACAATATATATGCAACTCAAACGTTGGCATTTTGAGATAAAGAAAGGCCACAAACATTCTATATAAAAATGTGTAATAAATCAATTTTGGATGTGCCCACTGGGATTTAATATTATTTCCCTTCCCTTCCAAAACTGCACATATAAAATTTCATTGAGCAAATGAAGTTGAAAACTGTGGTGTGGCAGTTAAGAGTAAATGTGATGTTATGGTGAATAGAAAATTATATCTACAATAATAAAACTTTCTTATAGCAATTGGAACAAACCAAATTAATATGCCCAGTAAGCAAAATCCAGAGAGAGCTGTTAATCTGAAATTGTCTTAATCAAATAATCTTTCAAAAATCAACATTTTCAAACTTTTTTTCAAAACGTAGCCAATTTAAAGTTTAAATGGAGGTATTCTCAAACTTCCCATAATGTACATTTGGGTGTGTCAGATCATAAATGAGAACTGTAAGCCCAACACAGAACAAAAATGTGGTTCTTTCTTTGTATTTTACATATAGTTTAACAATAATGACATTTCTGTAAATGAAGATACTCAAATTTCCCAAGAACAGTGTAGATTTGAATATGAACTCCACTTGAGTTCTTACAAACAGAAATCTATAAATGCATAGACATGTTTTCTATCTGGTGTGTGTTTGTAGATGTCGCAATAAATGTGGCTTCCGAGAAAATGCAGATCCACAGACTACACAAGAATATGGTTTCTCTCCAGTGTGTGTTTGCATATGGCATAACAGAGTTGATTTCTCTGAAAATGCAGATTCACAAATTTCGCAAGAATATGGTTTCTCTCCAGTGTGTGTTCGCATATGGCATGTTAAGGATGATTTCCTTGAATATGAAGATCCACAAATTTCACAAAAATATGGTTTCTCTCCAGTATGTGTTCGCATGTGGCATGTCAAAGCCGACTTCTCAGAAAATGCAGATCCACAAAATTCACAAGGATAAGGTCTCTCTCCAGTGTGTGTTCGCATATGATGCTGCAAATGTGACCTCTGTGAAAATGCAAATCCACAAACTTCACAAGGATATGGTCTCTCTCCAGTGTGTGTTCGCATATGACATGCTAAAGATGATTTTTCTGAATATGCAGATCCGCAAATTTTGCAAGAATAGGGTTTCTCTCCAGTGTGTGTTCGCATATGGCATGTCAAAAGTGAATTCTTTGAAAATGCAGACCCACAAACTTGACATCGATATGGTTTCTCTCCTGTATGCTTTCGCATATGGGACATCAAATTTGATTTCTGTGAAAATGCAGATCCACAAACTTCACATGAATATGGTTTCTCTCCAGTATGTGTTCGTATATGGCGCACCAAATCTGACTTCTGTGAAAATGCAGATCCACAAACTTCACAAGAATATGGTCTCTCTCCAGTGTGTTTTTGCATAGTGTTCCATGAAAATGCAGATTTACTAAGCTTACACATATGTTGGTATGTGTAAGCTTAGTGCATTTTTACATATGGCACACTAACTCTTCAACATTTTAGTATTTGCAAATCATTGAGTTTTAATAATTATAAACTACATGAGAACATGCCTTCTTTCCAATTTGTCTTTCAAATTTTTCTCGTGTATACAACTAAGGCTGTAAAAAAAATAGAACAAAGATATCAAAGTACATAGTTTTGTAAGTAAATGTTCCCATGGATACTTTTGAAAACGTAGACGCAAAACTTATACATGAACATTGCAGGATATATTGCTCTTGTCAAGAGTCTTGATTCTTGAATATCCTGATTTTCTCTTCAGCAAAAAACCTGTGAAGCAAAAATAATGACTTATTTTGACAGAGACAGTGAATAATAAATGAAAGGAGTTCATATTTTAACAGATACATTTAGCTATATATTAAGGCTGGTTGAGATCTGTACAGACATACAATAATGCAGTACCCAGGGAAGATTAATAGAAAAACAGTATACATATCTTAATTTCCTTTCTAATAATCTTAGTTGAAACAAAATATTCAAGTTCAGTGACGTTTACTCAAACATTTTCAAATATCGGCTAGATTATTTTTTCCTCTTGTAAATAAACTCAGATTTCATACAAGACATGCAGACAACAGCAGAGTGATTATAAGCTAAATAAAAGTAAGAGAAAATAAAGCTCATGTAGGCATGAAAATGGAAATGAGGCAAAAAGCATTCAATTTAAAGCATCACCACAAAAGAAGGCTTTATTTTTTTCTTTAATGAACAGAAAATGAGGAATCAATTACAAACATCAAGTAATAAAGAATTTCTGTTTTTTCATAAAATATATAAATCAAGATAGTGATTTCAATCTTGCAATTATTTGTTAATACAAATCTAACATTAACACAAACATTACCAGTGGATATCAACACAATAAAAAATATCTTAGTGCCATTAATAAGAAAATTCTGATATCAAATCAATTTTAATTAGCTCTATAGAAACAGATGGTTTCGAATGTGTTATTTTAAAAAGATGTTTACCTTCAAATGGTTTATATTATTTGCATGAAGAAATTCAAAAAAGTAAAACTCAAACTTTCAAAATATAGTACAAATCAACTAAGTATTGGATATGCATAAAATTTCCAGTATTTAATAAATTATGAGAATTATTTACAGAAGTAACTATTTGAAATTTTACAAAGAAAATGATTATATTTGTGATTACATTTACTTATAAAATCTTAACCGCATTGAGTTTGACACATTTTAAAGATATGTTTCTGAAGAAATTCTGTTTAACTTTTATCAAGCTAAATACTATAGGATTTGTATAAAAGGTGACTTATATAATATTTGGAAGAAATGTTCATATAAATATTGCCCTATTTTCACAAAAGAACCTAATCATAAAAGTCCTTCAAAATATTAAATGGTAAATCATGTCAAGTGTAATTGTGCTGATTTCAACAATTATGATTGTTTCCAATCAAAGTCTATAATGTTTTTAACACTGTCATAGATCTTTAGAGGTACCTCACAGGTGAAAAATATATTTGTTGCCATGGAGGAAGGAAAAAAAACTATCAATCTCTAAAAATTGCATCACACCAAACCTAACCAAAATTGTTTCCTTAGAAGAAGTAAAGACTAAACCTATGAATATTTAAATGTTATAAAAGTTATAAAAACTTTTGAATAAAGAAATATAAAAAGATTAAAAGTAGTTTATTGATTTTTTTACACATTACAATTATTATTTACCCTATTTACATTAGGGCAGTTGTGCTCATTTTGTTGCTGTGATAACAGCAGAAATGATGAAGAATAAAGTCAAAATATAAATAATGATAACTTCTTGTTTCATAAATCCTGATAGAAATTATAAGTATTTTAAAATTTTATTCATTGCTTTCATTATTTTCAAATTTTAATTGGAATAATGTTTGAATGTTTAAAACTTTCAAAATTCCATATTAATTTTTAGTGGTTGGTTGATATTTTTGTTAAACAAAAGATACAAAAGTGCCCAAAGTAGAATTCTCTTCACACTAAGACTAGGAACATAGAACATTCAAACACTTCAGGACACCAAAGTTTTTCTTTTAAATACCATTTTAGAAGACATACAACACTTATATCAGTCAAGTTAGCCCTGCATAATACAAATACTGTTAGTCTTAGTGGAACCCCAATAGCCAGTGAAGATTTACTGACTGAAGATGTTCAATGGCTACACACTGTTCTGGAATAAACTGGATATGAAAGCTGTATGCATCCATTGTTGGATTTGCCATCAAAGCATCTCTTCCTCAGGCAACTCATCTGACTCTCCCACTGAGATAAATGAATGACTCTTGACTTTCCACATAAATCTTGCATATAAACAGCATATCACCCTACTAAGATGTGCTTATGCTCTGACACATACAGTTTGTTTTGAGGCTAAGGATATTTTTACAAGACTCACAATTGTATTCTTTAAACTGTTCCATGTAATGATAAAATCATTCTTTTATGAGAATTTAATTGAAGAGTGGAAAGAGATCACATTGTCTGGAAGGAGATAATCAGCAAACATTGTATTGGTAAAATCAATGTAAATCGACTGCAACTCCTGAACATTGGTGCAACTGATAATCTTATTGCCATCAAATCTTGGTTTTACCTGCTAAAGAAATATAAGAACTGATGGATTCATTCTCACGCCAAACACTGGCATCTCACTGACTATGATAACTTGATATTCAAAGCTACAAGGCAACCATGTTAACTATGCTTTATATGGAGCTGAGTGCAATTCTATTTGTTCTGTGATGCAACTTAAGATCAAGTTTCATATTTGGGAAATAAAGCAAAAAGCAGCAGTTACACTGTGCTCCTTTCAAATCCCATCCCGCGGATCTGACCTTCAAATAGTACCCACTGGTGCTATTGATGTGGAACGTACTTGTTTCAAAATGAGTTCTCCAGCTACTGCTGAGTGAACTGAAAAATGGGAGTGTATCTTCTCTTTTTTTTGTACTGTCACCAAAACAATTTTGGCACAGCTTATTGCTGACTAGTTTTATATAGAACATCCTCATTTGTCAATGAGTGCATCAAGTTGACCTAGAGAATGGGAGTGTATAACAAGGTAATGCTTTAAAGACAGTAGTTCCATCATCAAAGACTGCCAAAGAATATTGAACAGACGTGTTAAGCACTTAAATAAGTTCCTCAATCATGCTAACCCAAATGATCATGAGTTTGGTAACACTACTCCTTATGCCTGATCTTGACACACAACCATCCTTTCAGGTGGGTAGTGTCATAAAATATCTTCTTAAAAACAAAGCTGTTGACAACACTGTACCACAGACATGGTTTTGATGGCACATTTTCTTCTGGGACAATTCAGAAAACAGCACAGAGATCTCTACATCAAATTTATTAATTAGGCTAAAGCCTCCAATACAGTGAAACAATAAAGTTTTTGTGCATTCTTGCTTAATGTGGTTGCCCACCTACGTTTACAGCTATTATCAAAGATTTTCACACAAACCTGTATGCTCACACTGTATATACAGTAAGTATTTTAGATGCTTTTAAAAGTCAATGAAGGAGTTAAGGAAGGTTGCATCTTAGTTCCAACCTCATTTAACATCTCTCTTGCTCCTGTATCAATACTTAACCGTCAAAATTTGCAACTGGAAAATTGCATCAGCTTCTGCTATAGACTGGTTGGTAGAGTCTTTAATCATCATCAGCTTCGATCTCCTACAAACAAAAGTACAACAAATTTTTTTGATCTTCAGTAGGCTGATAATGATGCTTTTCCAGGTCTGCATCATCATCATGATTCTCTGCAAATGCAACACTGATGTTACATAATCAACCAATAGTAAGAACTAGCCTTATGATTAATGATAAAAAAAAAATGAAAGATCTCTGCTAGCTGTCGTGACTGATGCATCATTTCCAGTCAGTGGTGAGCAAAAGTGTGTTGTTGATATCAAAGGACAGTATTGTACTCAACTTGCATAATTGATGACAAATTACAAAATTACATCCATTAAACATCAAAAGCTTTTCAGAAAATATATGGTAAAGTCATTGTAAGCAATAAGTTGTCCACCTCCACAAAGGTCTCAATGTACAATGCTATATGCATATCTGTATGGGTCTGAATCCTTCACGCCATATCGAGCTAATATATCAGTGCTTGAAACCTTCTATATCCAGAGACTTTAACATATCATTGAATTGTCATCTGAAGATGAAATACTGCATGTATATTCTCCAATGCACCAGCAGAAGAACTAAGGCAAGGCTGTCATCATCCAATGACAGATCAGGTGGATTTATCAGATTATCAGGACGACTGAAACCTGTCTCCCTAAGATAATATATGAAGAACTCTCAGCAGGTTAGCAAAAACATGTTTCAAAGACCGCATGAAAGTAATGCAGAAAGAGTGCAGTATCAATCATGCTGAACCAGAAGTTAGAGTAATTCAAGTCTAACAGCTGGAGGAGACTAAGTTGTCAGGCCATTGAGAAATCTGAAACTAGTTGAATTCAAGAACAGGAAGTTCACCAACAACAATGTCATTATTCCCTGCTGGGTGAACTACCAGCACGCAGTGTCCAACTTGCAGACAGAAAGGTAAATCTTACTTTAGTCTTTGCAGCAATCAATGTCAACATAATGTCATCAACCAGTGATTTCTAAAATTTTCATTCTTTTCGTTTACTGGAGCAGACATTGTCTTCAATGAACTTCATTATTCAATTACTTTGTAGCAGTCAAGCGATATTATTAAATTAGGAAATTTATTTACTAATGATAAATGGAAATGTTTACTAGAATTGAAGCCAACCCTAGTCAATATTTTAAAAAGAATTTTTAATTCACTTAATGTGTGTATAAATGCATCTTATTTCTCATATGCAGATATCCATACATAATATTATCAGATGAGTGATATCTATGGTAAAATTAAAATATGGAGGCAACTTTCTAACATTTCTTCAAGAAGTGCCTTTATACAAGATCAAGCCAAAGTACCTAAAATTCAATTAAATATTACATTGCTTTGAATCTGATCTTAAAAAGCTAAGATTGTTATGCACTTAAAATATATGTATACAAAAGGTGCTTACATTATATTTGTGAAGGAATTGAGGTAAGAATGTTTTCCTCAGAAAATATTCACAAACCTATGTTTATCAAGAGAGTTGTTACCAGCTCATAAAAACACCTATCTCCATGTTTACTTCTTGGAAATATCAAATTTAATTATTAACTTGAAATTAAAACTAAATTAAAAGCTTCAAGAAATATTTTTCATTTTGAAAAATGCATTTCCAAAATTAAGCACTATTTTTATTTGGAGGTACTAAATAAGGCTATTATCTTTCAAATAAAATCAAAATTCAATTTGAAAGAAAATTAAATAGGTACCTCAACAGAAACATTAGGCCATTATCTTTTAATAAAATCAAAATTTAACTTCAGAAATATTTAAATAGATACCTCAACGGAAATATGATAAGTAAGGTTTAAAATCAACAAAAATGAGAACCTTCTTTGAAGCTTTTATTTTAGTTTTAATTTCAAGCTAATAGATTACATTTAATATTTCCAATGAGCAACATATTTTGCTATTTGTCTATATTTCTGAGATGAGGTACTATTTACATTATTTAGATTAGTGTCCACATCTTTTTGTTACCATTTGTTTTGAAGGCTGATAAGAATTTCAAAGCAGTGGTGAACTTACAGGATTAGAGGGAAATAACTCATGACTTCCAAAAAATAGGCACTACTAATAGCACAAGGAATAGAGTTCACATACCCCAGTGATTGTAATAAAGGGTTTGGTTCAAAATTCCTAGCACCTAAAGAAGGCCGGAACGTACAACAGCCTAAACGTTGTACAAATGGCAACAAAGATGAGGACAATCATCCGAATAATGTAAATAATATATTTTGCTATATTTCAAAACTAATTTAAATTGACTGGATGGTCTTTGTTGTTTTGAAATCAATAACATCACTGTTTTTAGTGTCGTTTTTAGTTATTTGTCATCTCAATGTAATTCTATTAAAAAATTTAAAAAATGAAATATAATTATCTGAAATTTAATTTGAGGAATATTAGCTGATTTAAAGTTTAATTAATCAGATCTGGGAGTAATATTAGATATGTTTTGTTTAAAATATCAAAGAAACACATTTTTAAACTGGAGGTCGGTGGTTGTTTGAGGTGTTCACAGCTTCATTGCTAGACAGCAGTTTATCTTATTTTTTTCTATGGTGGACGTATATGTAAAAATTAAATATGGAATATGAGTGCCTTTCTTATATGCATTTTAATTTTTTAAATGTATTCTTTGTAATCTAATGATTATTAAGGTATAATGGATAGTAGATCAGATTGAGGAATTGGAGAGCCAATTTCAAATTGCAGTCAAATACATTACATTCACTGATATGCTTTGTATTTTAATTCTATGGTGGACGTATATGTAAAAATTAAATATGGAATATGAGTGCCTTTCTTATATGCATTTTAATTTTTTAAATGTATTCTTTGTAATCTAATGATTATTAAGGTATAATGGATAGTAGATCAGATTGAGGAATTGGAGAGCCAATTTCAAATTGCAGTCAAATACATTACATTCACTGATATGCTAATACTCTTGGGAAAGATATGAAGGCATTTCTTCTTTTTCTTCCACCTCCTCCAATTATGAGAAAATAGCATGATGAAATGGGTTCTATAGCCTTGGGTGGCAACTGGTTTAGGAAAAGGAAATTCTGAATTCAAAACCAGCTTGGAGAGGAATAGTAGTGGGACAGACTAGGTTATAACCTAGTCTGTTTAACTATTAACCCTCATTGGTTGGCTATAGGAGGTAACTAGTCTCCCAAAGAAAGATCTGGCAATCTGTAGGATAATCTCGAAGTGCTTTCTTCTGAGATCAAAGAGTAGGCTCAAAAAATTAACATAAAAATAATATCTCATATTGATGCACAATTTGTATTGTTGCAGATTGTGCATCAGTTGCATCATTCCATGACTGATGATGAATCTTTATTAAATGTTAAATACTTTGGCCCTAAATTTATTATAGTTCATACTCTTATATTTTGATAATACCATGTATAGATATCCATATTTAAAAAACCTGGACAGAAAAGTTTGCAAAATGTTTTTGAATTCTTTATTAGATGTTGATGAATAGTAATAAGCTTTTCCATTTATAATTAGTGAATATAGTTCTCATGTATTAATAATATTGTCTAACCAGGACAATTTCTGTATAAATATACAGAAATTTTGAAGATTTATGATTTAAATTAAAAGTTATTCTAAAAAAATAATAAAGCTTTTCCATTTATGATTAGTGAATATAGTTTTCATGTATTAACAAATAATATCACCTAACCAGAACAATTCAAAGATTGATTTTTTTAAATTTACTATTCAGAGCAGATTTTAGACAAAAAAAAGCTATTTGAAGAAGAAAAAGAAAAAAAAATTACATACCCCTGCAAGAAGACCTGCATTTCACTCATAAAACACATTTTTGCAACAGTATTTAATTTCTGGAAATTTGATAAAATTATGTAGAATGAGGGTAACATATGTCAAATATATATATATATATATATATATATATATATATATATTAATTATTGAGTATATATATATATATATATATATATATATATATATATATATATTAATTATTAATATAATTATTAAGTTGTTGAACTCGTAGGTTTATTTACCTTTTTGTTCATGCATTTACTTTTATAAAGAGTGCTCGATACAAATATAGAGCGTTACTGTAATGGTTGTTACAATGTTTTTAAATTCATAGTATTATATATATATATTAATTATAAATTATATTTTTTTAGAACATATATTGTACATAATCTTTTATAAATATTTATAAAAAAATTATGTACATGTTCTAAAATATAATTTATAAATAATATTCAAAGCTCTAAATTTTTATATATCGAGCACTGTTTTAAATTAATGTTTTGGATGTTGTAAATATTCTTTCTCCGTTCTACATACAATCGGATATATACTTACTGAAGCTTTTTTTAAATAATTTCACTTCAGTTTGTGAATAAAACCTGAAAGTTTCAGAAAAATCTGACCATTATTTAATTTTGCAAGAATTTCCAAATTAATGTGTTTTTCAAGTTTCTTTACATTTGCCTTAGTAAACTCGGGTAAAAATTTTGTTACCCGCAAATGAAAAAAAGAATATATATTTTTTAACCAAAATTTCGAACGTGTTAGAAAAGATTAAAAAATGTTTTTAAATATTTTGATCTTTCCACTTAATAACATTTTTTAACGATAAAACTTTGCTTTTATTATGTTTGGGGCGATTTAACATCATGCTCCCCTGTTTTTTCAACGAATGAATAGGGGTAACTTAACTACTTTACAATCGGAAGCGAATGAATTCGCGTATTGGACAACCGGCATGTTTGACTTTGGAGAGTTTAAAACAAAACAAAAGTAAGGAATTCTAGCATATCAGTAGAGATATAAACGCAATCGAGGTGTGATTAAAAAAAGTATTAAAAAAAAAACATTCACTCTAACAGTCAAGAGAACTACTAATGAAAAGTAAAAACTTCGAAGCGAGAAAATCCAACGAGGTTTGGTTTGACTAAAAAAAGTCTAAAAATGTCTTCAAAATATGGGACATTATAAATTTTAAAATAACCGATGAATCAATTTCATTTTTTTTAATTTATTTTGCTAACACTAGTAGGGAATAAAAATAAATTAAAAATCATGTTTAGGCACGTTAGTAAATAATGATTTCTTTTTTATAAAAATTATTTCTCTTCTTCCACTTACCTTTCAAATCACATAAAACAAAAAATGCAATGAGAAAACAAAAAGTGATTTTTTTTCTTTGCGTTCAAATGATTTTGTTGCGATTGCTTTGTCCATCCTGCCTAATTTTTGTTTTGCTCGTTCAGTTCATATAACAAGAATCGAAATTGAAAGGAAATGTCACGTTACAAGCGGGAAATTATTTTTGAGAAAATATTTTGCCGTTTATTTATTTCGGCTTTAATCAGCCGAAATAAATAAACGGTGCTAGTCAAGATTCGGACCCCTGTGTTTAAAATCATTAGAATTGTTGGCATTTACAGAAAAGAGGAGTTATCTAAAGTCGATGCATTTCGTTTCTTCAAAGCCACAGATACTGCCAATGTTGATTTGGTGCCCGACATGATATTTTGATGAATTTTACATGAAATGCAAACATTATTGAAACCAAATGATGCACAATAAACATAATAAATATAATCATTCGTCTTTATTTTTTTAAAATAAAGACGAATGAAGCAAAAAAAACAAACTTAAAGACATTATTTAATTGCTTTGTTTGTAAGCTTTTCTTTAGGTTCCATCGAAAATAGGCATTATTTTCTCTCTTTGTTTTTTTTTTTAAACAAATGAAATAAAAAAATAAAAAAAACTCTCCCCCTTTTCTTAAAAATTTACCATGTTGGGAATTATTCAATTTTCGTGACCTTTATTCCTTAATGATTTGAATAGTGAGCAGCTTATTTTCTTAGAAAGCATTGAGAATGCTGCAGGAATTATCAGCATTTTATGCCTCTTGGCACAATTTTCTTGCAAAAAATATTGTTAGACTCATGGGAGACAAAACACATGGAATTCTAACAAGTAACAATTAATTAAATGACATATGTTACAGAAGGATAAAAAAATAAAAGAAACCTGGAATTATGAAGTAATCAAGACAATTTTTAGACTGTCTTTGAAGAACTTCAATGTCTTGTTTCTATAAATATAAAAAAATGTCTTGCTGCTACGAAAGCCAAAGGTAAAAAAGAAAGTTTCAAATATCATGCCACCTGTAATTATCAAAAAGGCGTGGTACTCCTACTGTAATATAACAATCTGGCCCCACCCGAGGAAGGCTGATGCAAGTGGGGGTGTTTCCGGTCGTTGAAAGGAACGGATGTTTGTTTGACCTTATTTCCGGCAGTAGCGGAAATGGCTACAGAGGCAAACAGAACAGGTGTCTCTGAGAATTACGTGGGCATGCGTG
The DNA here is from genome assembly GCA_037127315.1 of Ascarosepion bandense. Classification (NCBI taxonomy): domain Eukaryota; kingdom Metazoa; phylum Mollusca; class Cephalopoda; order Sepiida; family Sepiidae; genus Ascarosepion; species Ascarosepion bandense. The sequence continues at coordinate 2,707,032 of JBBBDQ010000764.1, forward strand.
GGCGAGGCAAAACCGGAAGAAAAAGTCCCGGTTCTGGAGATTATAAAAAGACCTCGGCGCACGGATTCGCCAGTAGAGTAGCAGTAGAGAGGAGCGACAGAGATCGGCCAGTGAAGAGAGACACAACAGATACGACGACACTCCCGTCAACCCATTAGAGGCGCGCTCTCTCAATTCTCTGTCCCCTATGCTACACGGTTCATCGTCATTAATAAAAATATAACTTATATTTTTATATATATGCGTGTTTGTTGTTTGTCGATATACAACACTACAGGAAATTAGATTTTAAGTTAAATCCTCTTTTCCGCTCTGTTCTAGGTTCTGTATAGTATAGTTTCAATCATTCTGAGGTTTCTGTGGCACAACATAACCTAGAATATATAACTCCTTGTTATAAAACTGAATGTTATATCTCTTCTGATTTACAGTCACTTACTGAAAACTCTGAAAATCCACTTAGCACACATACAATTTTGGCTTTGAATTGGATTTCTATATTCTGTCTCAGAAACCCATTAAAACAGGCTTTCGAGTTTCACTTGCTAAATACTGTTGTTTGATTGGTCAGTAAATGGACGTGTTATGTTCTTGCCTATGTCCGCACAGATGGATTGCTAGCTAACACGACAAGTTTCTTCTTTCCTCACACATACATGTGAAAATATTAATCAGCGAATGAAAACCTTGGAAAACATACCTGGAAACAAAGCCTGAGAAATCTAACAAGCCTATGCAAAATTTGATTTTGCTCTATAAATTGCCAAGAAAATTAAATTAATCAAAAGGGCTTACAGGCTGCCTTTCCTTCTCATCAACCGTCTTCCTCCCACATTGTTGGCAAGGAAGAAAGAAAGAAGAACCTGTCAATGTCACAGTTACTACTATAGAAGGAAAGAGAGAACATCACAGAACTACCGACTATCCAACTCACTTTCTGAGAGACATATATTTGTTCCCTGTCCCCTTCTCTCTAAGGACAACCACTTTGAGAAACCACACATATCTTCATGAACATTGCATACAATTACTGACAGCCAGCTTAAAACGAATTCATACCAACATCTGATGTAAACCAGCTAAGAATTAAGGACAACCAAGTTTGGAAACCATTCATCTGTATTTATCCAGTAAATGAGACAAATTTACATCTGCTTTTGTCATAATTCTTCTTGCAACAATACGCTTGTTTATAACATTATAGCAGTTGCTATGTATTTTTCTTATCCACATTCAACCTATGTAATTTACTCGTCTGCGATTGGCTTATAAATAACTACTATTATTGTCTAGGATAATTTAACTTTCACTACAGAAGCAACTTTCACGTGTATTTAGTTGATTGGTTAATTTTTAGCCAATCACAAAATTTTTCTTATATAAACAAAGTTTCTCTCTCACTTGCTCATTGAGCCACTTTCTACAGATAAATAGACTGGTTTTCGCAAAGCTTAATCAGCAGACACACACAGGCCAAAGGCTACACTACACTTAGACCTTCTCTATCTACTCACCTCTGCCTAACGCACACACAGACACAGAACCTTGTCTTCTGTCTGAAACATTTTTTTATCAAGAACCTCTGATTTTTGATTTTTGAACAAAATCTGTACCATTTACAATTACATTCCAAATAATTGTATTTTATTTGTTCTTACATGAAAATCTTAACTGTTACAAATCCCTTTTCCTTTTTATTATTTCTTGTTGGTTGAATCGTAATATAAATTGTTAGAGGACCAAAAACCCTCTACAACATCTTCAATGGTCTTCCAACATATCTCCTGAGCAAACTCAAATCTTCCTTTCAAAAATTTTCTATAAACTTCTGCAAACATCAATGAAGTGATGGTTCTATGCTGTTCCAGTTCATAAACTATTTACTCCACTTAGTTCCTCAAACTCTAGAGCAATGGATGTAGATTAAAAAATATCTAGACATGGCCTTCTTCTGCAAGAATATTGTCGCTTCTAGGATTTCAATTGGACCTATGTTTTCTTTGAATATATCAGAGAAAGCTGATACAAGACAATGAATACAAAAAGAGCCTATCAATTATTGTGACACCTATGATTATCATCAATGATGAAACTAACTAATGGCAGAAGAAATTAGACTTAATTTCCTACACACCTAATTTAAATGTCCCCTCCCTCAAAAAAAGTTTGCCTAGTAATTCATAGTACTCCAAGTTAGACTTAATTTTATCTGCTGAATAACATATTTCAGCATGAAAACATGACTAATCATTTGACACAGGATAAAAGGAAAGGACACAAAACATGAAATTCAGACAAGCAACAATTAAATTAATTAAATGCATGAACAAGACATATTAAGGAAGGATAAAAAAATGATATATTTCACGATGAAAACCTGACCAATTTTGCCAAATTCATCAAAGACTAAGAAGTAAAATCAAATTTATGGTAACTATTTAGATTAGAATGAAATCTTATCTTAATCTTGAGCTGATAACCTATGAATATAACAAAAAAAATCATCCATTTCACCACAGAATATGAGAGTGACATTATCACACACGTACATGAAATTGATGGGTACTAGCTGTTTAGGAACAATACTAACCGTCAACTTTCTGACATGATCCTAAAAAGGGTGCACCTGAGTACAATCATAAAGGGTGTGAACAGCTTTTTCCTCTAAAACAATGTCACATTAATAAAAGTTAGGCAAATGTATCACACTCATCTGATGGCCATTTCATTCAGAGTAAAGCTTATTCTGAATCAATCCCAGGTAAGCAAACACACAAAATATATGACATAATTTTTGCCTTGTGTCCAAGACCAAAAGAGTAAAACTCTGTTGCTGAAAAGCCAAACCGTCAACAGAGAGGATCCTTCATTGTGAGCCATTTCAATAATAAATGATACAACTGTTTCCAAAACTGAGAAAGGTCAGTGGTCACAGATTTGAGAGCATATGCTTGGCCACCTTCCTATGGTGTTTAAAGGAGAGAAAAAGTACCACCATAGAATTGCACATGGAAGAGATCCATCAAGGTGGTGATCAAAACATTCGTAAAATACCCTGGACGAGTATAGTCTGAGGTTGATCAAAGATATGTGTGAGATGTTTTGTTGACCTTTTGCAAGCTGGTTTACCAAGTAACCTGGTCTCTGTGACAATGAATTTCACAGGTATTCTGATACTAGATGCTTTAGCCCTATGATTTGTACTTGAGGTTGTTGCACATTTTTGTGCCAATTTTGATGGTGGTGTTCAACTATTGGTCAAATATCTATTAATTTATTTAGAAATAGATGTAAAATTTCATAAACTTGTGTATCTGGTTAATATAACCTTTTTGAAATCAAGTGAAAATTACTGATGAAGTAATCAAGGGTGCTGACTATACCTTAGTCTGTCTTCTACAAACCATAAATGTGAAACAATTGTACAAAGAAAAAATAATTTCAATATTCTATTAAAAATACTTTGGCAAAAGGAATATTTTTATAATTTATATTTTTTGATTTGTCAACCATAGTATCCTTTGTCAAATATTGTCATCCTAAGTGTTCTTAATCCATTTAATTTGGGACTTCTACCAAATGTGTGATACTTTAAATTTAAAATAATTTTTAAAAAATGAAAAGTCTTTTTGAAGCTTTTATTTTACTTTTCCTTTCAAGCTAGTAAATTAAATTTAATATTTCCAATGAGCAAGTTACTTTACTTTATTTGAAAAAAATTATTACATTGACTGGAAAGAGTTTTTTTGTCAAAAAGAGCTGATTTATTCTCTTTATTGAAAAATCTTTCCAAATAAAATGTACATTTTTGCAAATTTTTAAAATATTAGCTGATTTAAAGTATAATAAATTTGATTTGAAACAAATACTATGTTCTTGAAGTTTAAAATATCACAGAAATGCATTTTTCTAACCCAACAGAAAGCTGCATAACAATTACAAATATCATTTTAATAAATTTTTCTAATTGAAATTTAAAGAAAATAAAAACAATTCTGATAAAATTCATTATTCAGCAAAAAAAGATTTTTTCAAAAAATATTATCTTAAAAGCAATTAAAAGGTTTTCAAATTAAATAGTTTATAGTTTTATTGCATTTTTTATCTGATTCAGAACAGTTTTTAGTTAAATGGTGTTTCTGTTTGATAAAAACAAATTAATTATTTAAATTTTCCAGTGAGTCCTGCTTTTAACTATGATAAATATGAAAGACTGAAATTTTAATTCCTCAGATTTTTATAAAATTAAGTAACAGATGTATAAAAGAAACATACATATATTTTTACCAAGATTTTCTAAAGAAAATTTAAAAAATAATTACATTTGTGAATGAGCCCAGAAAATTTCATTAAAATCTGATAATTATTTCATTTTTGCAACAATTTCCAAAACAATGTTTTACCAAAAAAAGACATTAAAGTTTCCAATGATAATTTTTGGCCCAGCTTCTGATGCAAGAAAAACAATATCTTTTAGATATCAAACTTCAGTGAAGGTACCTATATGGCATTCTCTATGTTTAGGGGTCTTTTATTAAATAAATGGATGCATATTGTGGTGCAGTGATTATCAGCTCAGAATGAATCCCAGTTGAATTCATTCTGTTAATTTATGCAAATATACCATTGGGAAAAATATTAATCCATGGATTTTCCCACCAGCCATGGGTTAAATAGCAGGACAGATTGGGTTCTTGGCTGGCAACTTGCTGTGGGAAAATCTTCTGCCTAATCAAGACTTGAAAGAAACATCATTACCCAAGTGTGTATCACATATGGCAATTAACTCAATCATGAAATGACTTTAAAACATTTTTAGCCAATCAATAATTTCCATGGCATTGTCAAAAAAAATAAACAAAAGCATTTTTTAAATTAATTTTTTGCTTGAAAATGTGCAAAGAAAACAATTTAAATCTCTCTAAATTATGTTTTAGTTTCCTTTTATTCATTACATTCTTTTTTCTACTGTGAACTTATTTGAAATTTTAACTTATATTCTAGTAAGATGGTTTCAATTTTTTTATACTTAACTTCTCTAGTGAGTTATTTTTTTTATAGAAATTAGTATACATGTTGGTAAATGTTTGTTTTAGGTGCCGACAACTTTTTCCCCTTCAAATTTATCCAAAATAGCATTATCTCTGTGCAAATGTATATGCTGAACTCAAATCAACAATTAGTTATTGAAGAAACTTACCTTTTTTTCTTTGAAAGTCCATAAAAAAAAACTACATCTCGCACTTTTTCTCTCCCATAACTCTCACGAAGTCATGTAATTAACTGCAGAATGACGTTTTACGTAGGCATAATTTTTTGTCGAATTTTGGCTGATTTTCTTCCTTTACTGAAACTTCCGGCAACTTCCAGTTATGAGAGTAACAAGCGTAGAAATACAATAGCGCATTACTTTAATTCCCGGAAGTACATTGCCGGAAGTATCAGTAAATGAAGAAAAATTGACCAAAAATCTGCTAAAATTCGTTCAAATGCGCAGTTTGTCATTCTGCAGTTAATTACATGACTTTGTGAGAGTTACGAGAGAGAAAAAGTGCAAGATATAGTTCGTTTTTTTATGGACATTTAGATAAATAAAGGTAAGTTTCTTCAATAACTAACAGTTGATTTGAGTTCAGTATATACATTTGCACAGAGATAATGCTATTTTGGATAAATTTGAAGGGGAAAAGTGTCGGGACTTACAACGAAGATTTATCTACATATTTGTTAAATGCTATCACTTATGTTCATGAGCTTTTTAATTTTTGTGCAAAAAATAAAAACAGTGAGTTTGGTATGTGGGGGAGAGGTAAGTGAAACATTTCCAGAATGTAAAAATGAAATCCTTTCCCCCCCCAAAAAAAAATCTCATCTGGTAATGAATAAATTCTGAAAGTTTCTTTAAAATCCAAAAATTATCTGATTTCAGCAAAAAACCATCCTCACACAATCATCGCAAGGAATTTTTAGTCTGTAATTCTTTTTTTATTAATCGATTGCAAACAGACACTAAAATTTCCGAATTAACAATCACCCACCAACAGAACAAAGCTTTTGAGTTCAGTCAGTCAGTTCGTAATTTGCGCTTGGGCGATCATGTCTCAAAAGAGACAGTACTGACAGGGTCGAAGATTTTCACACAATAGGTTGCCATTACTTTCTACAGTAGACTGTTTGCCAACTAAGGCTAGAGAATTTAATCTGTTCTGCTATTTAACACACAGATGGAGGGAGAAATGATGGATTAATAGTTATCACAATGGTATTTGCACATCAGTGATGCAACAAAGTCAATTGGAATTTGAACTTGACTCTCCAATTTCTCTTTCTGAACTTTTTGATATAACTTCTTTTAAAGTAAACATTTAAAAAATCCAATTAATAAATCCCTAAATTTACTAAAAATATCTTTCAAAAATATCTCTAAGCCAAATATAAAATTTTTAAGAGATTTTCTAACTTTGTTGTTTGCATTTTTCATCTATAATGGTAGTTTGATGAGTGTAAGGCTTTAAAAACACCTAAGAATTTTAACTACAGATGAAAATTTTTTTTTTTAATGAAGATTAGCTTTATCTTCCAAATAATAATAAAATCTAAGTCTGAAGATTTCAAGTTATCTAAAATGAGTTTCTCAGGTTTTTTCTTTTAAGAAAGTTTGTGGTAGTCGCTAAAATAACCCAATGTTGAGAAGTAAAGTGTAACTTTTTTTTTGACATACACATTTTACACACGTATTTATGCTTGACCATGCATTGAATATTTCTGGTTAATTTTTGTTTTTTTAATTAAATGTCCATTTTGTTTTTAAATGTTTCATTAACAAAGAAAAATTGCAGAATAAAATATTACAAAAATTTTTTTGATAAAATTGAAATTATTTTATTTTTGACAAAAAGATATTTTTTTTTCAATTGCGCAAACGTGATTCCCTCATATAGGAGACCACCACATGTTTTTGTTGAAAAAATGATACCTGACAAAAAATATATGCTACTACACAGAAAATAAGCTGAATCAAACTTTCATTAAGTCTATGACAAAAACTTGATGAGGAGAGAAATGTCAAAAAGTGGGGCTGTTAAGTTTAAATATTCTCCTCACACTGTTGATGAGAATCTAATTACATGGGTGTTTTTGAACCACCAGTAGATATGCTAAAAACAGGTTAAGTTACACAAGGTTTTCTCCTCCTAAGAAATCTTCCTTGATTGGTAGTGGGTAGCAATCAGTCTTAGCAACTTAGTTGTATGTGTATGTTGCTCCTCTGCTTATTCTAATTCTGCAATGAGCTCAATTGATGAGAAGCCTCTTTTATGCTTCCTGTATGACCACTTCACATGAGAACTTTATTCTCATATTTAAAAGTAACATTCAAGAAACATAATTCAGAATTCTATCTTTTAATTTTATTTTTGATCTTCTTGAGAATAAAAAAATGAAACAACTGTAAAATGATAAACACAATTCTTTTAAAAAAAGTTCACTCAAAAATAGCATTAAAATCTGCCCTGTATGAGTCTTCAAACAATGTTTACTTTAAATCAAATTTTCTATCAAGGCAAAAAATCTAAGAGTTTAACATTGTACTATCCAAATGTATCAATTTTTCACAAACAAATATATATAGAGAGATTTATTGTTTAATCTAATCTTGTTTATCTAAGAGTTTAACATTGTACTATCCAAATGTATCAATTTTTCACAAACAAATATATATAGAGAGATTTATTGTTTTCTTGTGGAAAACAAAAAATCAGCTGATTCTATTAAAACTGTATATCAGCAATAATCTTGGGGTAGATACACATTACTTCCCATCAAAAAATAAAAATAAAAGAGATTCTTAAGATTGAAATAAATTTTACAAAAAAAAGTCGTTTGTGAAGCTTTAATTATAGCTTCAATTTCAAGTTAATAGGCAAACAATATATATGGAAGTCAAAGGTTGGCAAAACAACAGTAATAAGCTAAAATGGATGTATATCACAAAGGCCACCAATTTTTTGAGATAAGGAAAGGCCACAAACATGCTATCAAAAAATATGCAATAACTTAATTTCAAATGTGCTCACTGGGGTTTAGTATTTTCTCTCATCTCTTTCAAAATTGTACATATGGAATTTCATTCAGCAAATGAAGTTGGGAACAGTGGTGCAAGAATTAAGAGTAAATGTGTTGTTATCGTGAATAGAAAGTTATATGCAGATTAAATAGACTTTATTACAGTGAGTAAAACCAACAAAATTTTATTTGCCTAGGAAGCAAAAACCAGACAAATCTGTTAATCTGAATAATTGCTTTTAACAAATAATTTTTGAAAAATCAACTTTTTTTAAACTTTATTTTTTAAAATGTAACCAATTTAAAGTTTAATCAGTCAAAAGTCAAATATAATTTTCTTTTAGTGTACAATATTGCCAAAAAATAATGGATGTATTATCAGTAACGTGTATCTGATGACTGTGACTCCCAACACCTAAGAAAAATGTGGTTTCATTTCATTGTGTTTATATATACAATTGAACAAGGTTGACATATCAGCAAATGAAAACATGCAAATTACAAGAGAACAGTGTCTCTCTCTACTGTAGATTTGAATATGAACTATATTTGAGTTTTTTACAAACAAAAATTTACAAATGCATAGACATGTATTCTATCTGGTGTGTGCATATGTTGCAGCAAATGTGGCTTCTAAGAAAATGCAGATCCACAGACTACACAAGAATATGGTTTCTCTCCAGAGTGTGTTTGCAAATGGCATGTCAAGGCTAACTTCTCAGAAAAAGCAGATCCATGAACTTCACAAGGATATGGTCTCTCCCTTGTGTGTTCTCATATGATGCTGCAAATGTGACCGCTGTGAAAATGCAAATCCACAAACTTCACAAGGAAATGGTCTCTCTCCAGTGTGTGTTCGCATATGGGATGCTAAAGATGAGTTCACTGAATATGCAGATCCACAAATTTTGCAAGAATAGGGTTTCTCTCCAGTGTGAGTTCGCATATGACAAGTCAGAAGTGACTTTTGTGAAAATGAAGATCCACAAATTGGACATCGATATGGTTTCTCTCCTGTATGCTTTCGCATATGGGACATCAAAACATATTTCTGTGAATATGCAGATCCACAAACATCACATGAATATGGTTTCTCTCCAGTATGTGTTCGTATATGTCGCACCAAATCTGACTTTTGTGAAAATGCAGATCCACAAATTTCACAAGAATGTGGTCTCTCTCCAGTGTGTGTTCGCATATGATGCTGCAAATGTGACCTCTGTGAAAATGCAAATCCACAAACTTCACAAGGAAATGGTCTCTCTCCAGTGTGTGTCCGCATATGACATGCTAAAGCTGAGGTCCCTGTATATGCAGATCCACAAATTTCACAAGAATATGGTTTCTCTCCAGTGTGTGTTCGCAAGTGATATGTCAAACGTGACTTCTTTGTAAATGCAGATCCACAAACTCGACATTGATATGGTTTCTCCCCTGTATGTTTTCGCATGTGGAACGTTAGACCTGATTTCTGCGAATATGCAGAACCACAAACTTCACATGAATATGGTTTCTCTCCAGTATGTGTTCGTATATGTTGCACCAGATCTGACCTCTGTGAAAATGCAAATCCACAAACTTCGCAAGAATGCGGTTTCTCTTCAGTATGTTTTTGCATGGTGTTCCATGAAAATGTGGATTCACTGAGCTAAAATGTACATTTTTGTTTCTAGTCAATTGTTACACATGGTAAAGTAAGTCTTCATCACTTTAGAATTTGCAAATCCTTCTAAACTACATCAGAATATGCCTTACCTCTAATTCTTCTTTCAAATTTTTTCCCATATATAACACTAAGGTTGTAAAGAAAAGAAAAAAACATAGATTTCAAAGTACATATTTTAAGTAAATGTTTCCATGGATACTTTTGAAAATGTAGATACAGAACTTTTATATGAATATTGCAGCATATATAGCTCCTGTCCAGTTTCTGGCTTCTTGAATATCCTGATTTTCTGTCCAGCAAAAAACCTGTGAAGCAAAAGTAATGACATATTTTAACAGAGACAGTGAATAATATATAAAAGCAGTTAATATTTTAACAGGTACAGTTAGTTATATATTAAGGCTGGTTGAAATCTGCACAGACATACAATAATGCAGGAACTATAAAAGATCAATAGACAAATCAGTAAGTTTATCTTAATTTTCATTGTAGTAATTTTAGTTGAAACAAATGTCTGCAAGACTCTTTTTTCCACTTTTAAACAAATTCAGTTTTCACACAGAAGCCAACAATGACAGAGCAATTATAAGTTGAACAAAACTTTTTAAAAGTTTATTGAGGCATGGAACTTGACATGAGGTAAATTGACTGAAGGAATGGAATGTGTAACAAAGCAACACTTTAAAGACAGTAGTTCCACCTTCAAAGATTGCCAAAGAATATTGAACTTAAATAAGTGGCTCAACCACGGTAACACAAATGATTCTGAGTTTGCTAACAATAACCCTTATGCCTGATCTTGACACACAGCCATCTTTTCAAGTGGGTAGATTCACAAAGTATCTTCTTAAAAACAAAGCTATCGGCCGCCAGTACAACAGACAAGTTTTTTGCGGCACATTTTCTACTGGAATATTGCTGAGAACAGCATGAATTTTTCAACTGGAAGATTGCATCAGTTTCTGCTATAGACTGGATGGTAGAGTCTTTAATCATAATTAGCTTTAATTTCCTAAAATGAGGAGTACAACAATGTTTTTTGATCTTCAGTATGATGATGATGATGCCTTTCTAAGTCTGCATCATCATCATGTATCCCTGCAATGTTGCATAATAAATGGATAGTAGAACTGATTATTGATTGAAAAATTGAAAGATCTCTGCCAATTGTCGAGACTGATGCATCATTTTCAGCCAGCGGTGTGCACAAGTGTGTTGACGACTTGTGGCGCAGTGGATATCGGCTCGGAATGAGAAATCGGGGAACCGAGTTTCGAATTCCAGTTGAATTCCTTGCATTCACTTACGCGCAAATACCCTTGGGAAAGGTATTAATCCGTCTCTTCCCTCCAGTTATGGGTTAAATAATAGGACAGATTGGGTTCTATAGCCTTGGTCGGCAACCAGTCTACCACAGAAAGCAATGGCAACCTACTGCGGGATAATCTTCTGCCCAGTCAGTCATGTCTCTTTCGAGACATGATCGCCCAAGCATGTATCGCGCATGGCACTTAACTGACTGACTGTCCTCAAGATGTGCGTTGTGGTACAGTGGATATCGGCTTGGAATGAGAAACCGGGGAGCCGAGTTCGAATTCCAGCTGAATCCATTGTATTCATTTACGCGCAAATACCCTTGGGAAAGGTATTAATCCGTCTATTCCTTCCAGTTATGGGTTAAATAGCAGGACAGATTGGGTTCTATAGCCTTGGTCGGCAACCAGTCTACCGCAGAAAGCAATGGCAACCTACTGCGGGATAATGTTCTGCCCAGTCAGTCATGTCTCTTTCGAGACATGATCGCCCAAGCATGTATCACGTATGGCACCTAAACTGACTGACTGTACTCAACTTGCATGATTGATGACAAATTACAAAATCACATCCATCAAACATCAAATGCTTTTTAAGAACTTTGTGGTTGAGTCATTGTAAACAATAAGTTCTCCACTTCTACAAAGGTCTAAATGTACAATACTGTAAGCATATTCCTCCTTCTCTATGGCTCTGAATCCTGGACTCCATATAGAGCTTACATATCAGCACTTGAAACCTTCCATATCCAGTCTCAATGTACTATGCTATATGCATATACCTCATTCTCTATGTCTCTGAATCCTAGATTTCATATAGAGCTTACATATTAGCACTTGAAACCTTCTATATCAACAGTCTCAATGTACAATGCGAATATGCATATCCTCCTTCATATGTCTCTGAATCCTGAACTCCATATAGAGTTTACATATGAGCAATTGAAACTTTTTATATTCACAGAGTTCAATACATCATTGAATTGTCATCTGAAGATGTAATACCACACATGTCAATATTTTCCAGTGCACCAGTAGCAGAAGGATTGAGGTTATTATCCTCCAATGACGGGTCAGGTGGATTGATCACAAAGACCAAAGAGTGTCTCCCTAATAAGGTCCTAAGTGGGGAACTCTCAGCAGGTGAGCCAAGAAAAGAAAAAAAAAGGAGGTTCATAGACGACATGAAAGTAATGAGAGCAATCAATCACAACAGATGGAGGAGTCTAGGTTGTCAGGCCATTGAAAAATCTGAAACTAGTTGAATTCAAGAGCATGAAGTTCAACGACAATGTCATTATTGTCTGCTGGGTGGGACACCAGCACATGGTGTCCAACTTGCAGACATCAACGTAAATCTCACTTTAGTCTTTGCAGTAATCAATGTCAACATAATGTCATCAACCAGTGAGTTCTGGAATTTTCAAAAAACTTCATTATTCTATTACTTTGTAGCAGTCAAGCAATATTATTAAATTAGGAATTTATTTCCTTATTATAACAAGAAAAACTAACCAGAATTAAATGCCATCCCCATGTCAATATTTAAATGAGAATTTTGAATTTATTTCATGTGTGTATAATGTTGTAAACCTAAAAGATTACTACATGAGTAAACATCAAAACGAAGGTTGGGAATAATAGTATATCACAAATACAAGACTCGTACACTGCATGAAGTAGATACACTGCCAGTAACTGCTAGTCAGTATAATCACTCTACTCTCCAAAAGTGTCCACGTATATAAAAGAATAGGAATATTCCATTCCTGTATACAGGTAGGTACAAACACCTCTCTTTTTAGATTGGCTCTTTCCTGAGACAATATTTTTTTCTTTTTAAGGTTGATGTTGATCTTTCCTGTATCCTTTCTCTTCCTCTTACTATGTCTTTCCCTTTTGTAAAATAGGCACATTGAACGTATAAAAAAGAACATCCATGGGTTTCACATTATCTGGTGTATTTGTCTCTTGAACTTCATGCCTTGTTTTTATTTGTTTGTAGTGCCATTTATGCACTCATGTTGTTCTCTTAACCAGATGTATCATTTTTCTGATTCTTTTGACAATAGTACCAACTTCCCAATATGTCTTATTTACCCGATACATGCGGTTAAAAACCTTTTGACCAATATTGGAAAAGTCCTTCCCAGTTTGTTTTTTTTCTATATGCTCATATTTTTTCCTATTGGGAATCACGTTATTAAACATTAATCCTGTCTTAAATGAAAAACTAATCTCTGCTGAAGACGTTGTTATTCAGTGTAACTCTATACACCTGCAGAAATTGTTGTATTGCTGCATTTGTGGATGCACTATTAGCTTTTCTTAAAGCTCTTTTAAAGGTATCCATAAAATGCTTTGCCTGGCTGTTGCTTCTGGGATGGTAAGGGGAAACTGTAATGTGATTTATCACAAAAATCCTGCAAAATTCCTTAAACTCTTTTGAGGTAAATTGTGTATCATTATCAGAAACAACTGAATCTGAAACTTTAACCTCACAAACAGTTTGTGTAAAAAACTATTATTACTTACGTGCTTGAACCCTAACATCTAACAATCTCTGGCCATTTCAAAAAGCTGTTTACTACAATAAGATAGTATAATCCATTCACTGGACCAGCAAAATCAACATGAAGACATGACCATGGACATCAATTTCTGGTCATAGGTTAAACTTAATTGGTGGTACCTTAGCTGCCAAAGCACAGCTTTTGCACAACTTTAACAAAGTTTCAATATCTCTATCCACACTACAACAGTAAACATTCTGCTCATCCAGAATGGATATACCAGGGTGTCCTGCATGGAGTTCCTTCAGAATCCTCTTTTTTAGTGCTAGAAATGCACAAGCGATATATGAGAATGTCTGCAATGTAAATTTTCTCCCATTAATAAATCTATAGAAATTTTTAAGGGCAAAGATAATCTCTAAACTTTCTTTCTGTATCACTGAGTAATCTTTTCCACTGGAAGAAGTGTCTTGGATGCATGTGTAATCAGTTAAAAACAGCCATCATTGAATTTATGCATAATACAAGCTCTGATACTATAAGCACTCATGTCATTGCTACGATCAATTATTTTTTAGGATCATAGTGTGCTAAGAATAAAGCTGAAGTTAGTATATTTTTAATTTTTTAAAATACTTTCGTGGCACTCCTATGTTCAGAGCTATTCTAAGTCTTTCTTCTAAAGTTTATCTAGCTCCACTCTTAAATGTACGTTTTTCAGAAAAACATCATAGTAGCTAGCTAGTCCCAGGAAACTTTGTACGGAGCTGACATTTTCTAGAGCAGTCATATCCTTAATATCACTAGCTTGCGCCGGATCAGGTCTTCTACCATCCTTGTCAATAATCTGTCCCAAGTATTTAATTGTGTCCATAAAGAATTCAGACTTCATATCCCCTAGCTTGAATCCTTAATCCTGAATTCTTTTAAACACTTCAAAAACATTTTTTATGATGTTCTTCTGTTTTCACGTATCAGAAAAATATGATCAATGTATGTGACTGCGAAGTTGAAACCACTTAGCATCATGTCCATGGCTTGCTGAGAGATAGCTGGAGCGACTTAAATGCCAAATGATTAAATTTATATAATCCTCTGTGTATTTATGGTAAAAAATTTTGTATATTCTTCATCAACTTGAATTTGTGGATATGCGTCACTGAGGTCTATTTTGGAAAAAAATCTTACCTTCGCTAAGCTGCGCAAAATCCTCTTCCAGCCCCAGAAGTGAGTAGTGATAATCTTTAAGAGCATTATTCAAACCTGTATAAAAATCCATGTTGTGTACCTCTTTTGACTTTTTTAAATACATACTGTTGGCAAAGCTCAGTTGCCGTGCTCAACTTTGAACAAAACAGCAATTTTTTCAAGTCTATCAAGCTCATCATCTGTTTGATTGACACAAATGGTACATTTTTTTCGTTTTGAAAACTTGTGTGCTTTCTTTTAGCTCAAATTTCACTTTTAAATTGTTATATCAGCCAAGCCCACTAGAAATACATTTGGGAATTTATTTTTTAATTCTCTTTTTAGAGCTTCAGTTTCATTGGTAGAACTTACATTTTGGCAAAATGAAGTGATTGGACAGTTTCCATCCAGTCTGTACCAAGATTATTCGTGTTTCTCATCATATTTGTAATTTTAACGTTCTTTTGTTTAACATTACATTCACAATAAATTCACCTATGAATTGAATTTTCTCACCTGTAACACTATGAGCTATATTTTTTCAACAACATTAATGTTGGTTTTCCTATTTTTCTGCCAAGTACAAATATTAATTCTGCCGAAATAGGAACCACTGTCTAGTTATAACATGACATTTTTGTTCAGAATTTTCACCTGTACAACTTTTCTTGTATTCTGACTTGAAGATTCATTAATATTTATCACTCAAATGAAATTTTGAACTCACTTTATAATTTTCATCTTGCAGTGAGATTTTTTGTGTTCTTTCTTGCAACAAAAACATTCCCTGTTTCTAAATGTAGAAAAATTATAGAAATATCATCAACCACAAGCATAGCAGGGATTTTGGTGTAATGTCTGTTTTCTTCTTCACAGTTCTGTTTTTACGGAACACCTTTTTAATCTGCAACACTACTTATTTCAATATTTTTTGTCTCCTGTCAAACGTATATATAATTTGAAAATCTTCTGCCGAGTTTTACAAAGTCAAGTTGGGTTTATTTGAGTTTATTTTGAACTCTCTTCCTGATTACTGTGTCTTTAGCTGACACTAACCTTGCACAAATATTAAACATTTGAAATTGTCAGGGCTTAGTTCTGCCAATTTGAATTCCTCACTCTCATTATTCACAATACCTACAAGCAGCCTTTGAGATTAGAAAAAGATATCACTCAAGCAGCAGTTGAGAGCAAGGGAAAATTTACTCATTCCAAAATCATTTTACTCCACCAACTCCATTTTCTTAATAGTCGCCTTACGTAAACATAGCATGAATTACTGATGAAAAAAAAAACTTAATTAAAATTTTGAACGTGTTAGAAAGGATTTGTAAAATTAAAAAAATAACAACAAAATTTGATCTTTCCTCTTAATAATAGCATAAAAATTTTGATGATAAAACTTTGTTTTTATTAAGTTTCAGCCCTTTTAACATCATGATATGTTGTTTTGTTTTTTATAGCAATTGAGTGGAAGTAACCTAATTTCATAGTTTCTTTCTTCTGTTTAACTACAATCTTCATCTCATAGATGATAAAAAATAACAAATCTGATTTTCTCAACAATTTTCTATAAAAAGAATTACTTGTATAATTTGTTTTTCGGTGTATGGTTGAAAGAAGTATGCATATTTTATTTTCTTTTAAATGTTTGTTTTTACTTTTCATAAAAAATCTGGGCAACAGAGACATTTTGGCTCCACTCTGGAAGCGTTAATTAAACGAATGTTTACCCAGACTGGGACAATAAAAGCGAGACCAAAGAGTTCAATAATGTCATTGTAGGTCATTCTAAGTAACTTGTGAATCTTCAATGACATACTTTTGGGTTGTAAAAGTTGGGTTTTTTCTATTTGAACAGACATGTTTCATTGCGAGATTTTTAATCAACCACGGGCAAGTCAAGCAATAAACTTTAATTGTCCAATTAAGTTTTTAATCGACTGAGTCAATAGAGTGAGTAAAATCTCAAAGGCTGCCTACAAGTGTAGTGAAGTCTTCCATTTTTTGTGGAATAATGACATTTTCAGACTGAAAAACTTCAAAAGTAATCTAACAGTTTTAAGTCACCTGTCTTTTTAGGCAGAATATTATCCATGAACTTCTCAAGTTCAACAATGCTGAATTTCTGTAGAACCAGTGTGACCTTTGTCTGATCCGATCAATTTATGCTGTCCATCTTGTAAATAACTTTGTATCTGCAGTAATACAATATAAAAGTTACTTTTTCTCAGACCTGTAGTTAAAGTCTGTTATGGTTTTCATGAGAGCTTCCTGAGAAAAATAGTTACTTGAAAACAAATTCTGCTCTTTCATAAATAATTCCTTGAATTTTTCAAGCCTTTGTTCTAACTTTACAATTTCCAACAACAATTTTTCAAACTCCTCCATTTTTATTTTTTTCACACAAATATATATAGTTATATACATTTTTTCTTCCATTTTTTACTGTTGTCTTGCATAACAGGTTAATACCACATAATCCTTGAAAACATTTCATAGCAAAATAAAAAAAAAAGCATTTTTATTTCTTTGAACTTTTGATCTTCATTTGCCAATGTTCCTTGGTATATTTTATATGAAAACTTTTGTTTGACTTGATAATTTTTTTTTCTGTGTGATATTGCTATACTATGTTTGTAATATGAATGTTTAGTTGAGTACAGTCCAAAAACTTCATCACAAAATTTTGTGCTGGTGATTTCTTTTTTAAGGTTGGCCAAAAAGTCTTGTCACCAATATGATGCATTGGGGAATGCCACAATCTTTGTTACCAAAATACTGAATTTGACCAAAGTCATAATCCTTGACACAAAAATGTATTTTGCCAATGACACAATCTTCAGTTCCAATGTTGTATTTTAGTCAACACCAAAACAAAGGTTGGAAATAATAGCATATCACAAATACAAAACTTGTATGTTGCATGAAGATAGTAATTGCTAGTCAGTATAATCTCCAATAGTGTCCACATATATAAGAAAATAGGAACATTCCATTCCTGTATGTAAAGAAATATGCAGCAATAAATGTGGCTATTTTCCCAAATGCAGATTTCCATATATAATATTATCATATAAGAGTGATGTCTATAGTAAAATCAAATATGGAGGCAACTTTATAACATTTCCTCAAGAAGTGTCTTCATACATTAGACTATCAACACAAAGTATCTAAAATTCAGTTAATTATTAGCTTGATTTGAATCTGATCATAACTTTCTAAGATTGTTCAGCACTTGAAATATATATATATATATATATATATATATATATATATATATTTTATAATCGTTTCACCCCGAGCAAGGCATTTCACTGCCACTATTGCGCAGGGGGTTACATAGAGGGGAAAGTGGTGAGAAAGGAATATATATTTGTATATATATATATATATATATATATATATATATATATATATTTGTATACATACACATACAAAAATTGTTCACAATTATGTTTGTGAAGGAATTGTTGTAGGAATGTCTTTCAACCTAAATTTACCAAGAGAGTTGTTACCACCTCATAAAAACACCCATCCCCATGTTTACTTATTGGAAATATTAAATTGAATTTATTAGCTTGAAATTAAAATAAAATTAAAAGCTTCAAGAAATATCTTTCATTTTGGAAAATGCATTTCCAAGCTCAGGCACCACTTTTATTTCGAGTTACTAAATTAGGTTATTATCTTTAAAATCAAATCAATAACATCACTGTTTTTAATGCTATTTTTCATCACAATGTAATACTATTTATTAAAAGATTTTCTTAAATAAAATATAATTTTCTAAAATTTCATTTAAGGAATATTAGTTGAGTTAAAATTTAATTAATCAATTTTGACAGAAATATTAAATATCTTTTGTTTAAAATATTGCAGAAACTGGAGTTAGGTGGTTGTTTCAGGTGTTGACAGCTTCATTGCCAGATGGAAGTTAATCTAATTTTTTTATGGTTGACATATCAGTAAAAATTACATATGAAAGATAATATGAGTGTCTTTCTTATATGATTATTAACTACCCAGGTTTATGAAATTTTAGGAAGGTATTCTTTGTAATCTAAGTTTTTAAATAAAAATATCACCTAACAAGTACAAGTTCTCTGTAAATATATAGATATTTTGAAGGTTTAAGATTTTATAAATTAATCTAATTAAAATAAAAAAATTAAAAGCATTTTTATTAAAATTCAGTCTTCATGAAAAAATCTTTTCTAAGACATTCTTGTATATATCTTATTCAGAAAGCAATTAAAACCTAATTGAATTATGTCTTAGATCTAAATATTCTTATTTTATGATTTAAAAGCTGATTTTTGACTACTGTGTTGGACCTGTTTTACACAATAAAAAAATTATTAAAATTCTCTAAATAGTTCTGATTTTAATTAATGTACACATTGAGCTTGTCAAAATTTCATTAAAATAAATAGCTGTAGAAGTGTAACATGTAAAAATAATTTTTTGTCAAGAATTTCTAACAAAAAAAAGAAAAAAGTATGACTAAAATAATTTCATTAATTTGTGAATAAGTCAGAAATATTTAATTAAAATCTAAATTATTTGATTTTTGCAAGAATTTCTAAATCAAATTGATTCCTACTATTGGGTGCCAGTCACAGAAATGATTTTTAACCAAAATTTAGCATGTTCAAAAACATATTAGCAAATATAATTAATTCACATATTAAGAAAATAATTCTTTGGTCATTTCTCTTCTTAATAATCACATAATAATTTTGATGGAAAAACTATTTTTTGGTGAATCTCTTTTTTTTAGATAACCTAAAAATAATCCAACATTTAGGGCACATTGTATTCATGCAGCAATAGTGACAAATAAGCTCTACAATCCAAGATGTCCCAAGTAGACTTTTCAAAATAACATTGAAATGAATCAAGTGGAAATAACAGCCATACAAATGAACAAAAGTGTTATATTTTCATTAGGCATCTCTACTCATTTGTTCAATACGCAAGTGTTAAAATAAATTTTTAAAAATGAAAAGGCTTTCATTTTAGCTTTAATTGAAAGCTAAATGATTACATTTGCTATTTTTAATAAGTAAAATATTCAGGTGTATTTCAAACAAATTATATTGATTGGAATCTCAACTTTTGGGTATCTTCAATTAAAACATTGAAAAGTAGACTTTTTTTTTATATATTGACATGCTTGTAAGCTAAAGTTATTTCTTATTTTAAAAATCTTGCAAAAATAGAATATAAATAAAAGTTAAAATGAATTTGATTTAAAACAAATATAACTTGCTCATAGCATGAAATTCAGAATACAAATATTTCTTAACCTGGTGGTCATATTTTTTTTAACACATTGAGTGATTAATAAGCTAAGTATGGTTGAGCAGAATTAACATAATTGTCCAGACCTTTTTTAGTGTAAGGTGAAGAAACCATTAAACATGTCACACATGAAATACCATACTTAAAAAAAACTTTCTAAATACAAAAAGAAAATATTAAAATTATTTTAAAATTCTTTTGGCTTGAAGATTTGTATTAAACTCTTTAATTTTTGAATATGAAATAGATTTATAAGTTAATAACCTAATCACAAGGCTTCGAAGAATTGAAAAAATATATTTGAAACTTTATAAATTGTGATAATCAAAAAAATATGATAATAATTCTTGAAAAAATATTCATTAAATATTTATTTTCTTCAAACTCTAATGGACTTAATAATTTATTAAAAGCAATTAAAAGATAACCAAATTAAACCACGTCATAGTTTTATTCTGGTACCTCCACTCATTTTTGATACCTAAGTTTTAAATTGAATTTATATTTTAGTCTGAAGAAAAAAAAATACCAATTAATAATGAAATTTAAAAAATTCTTTCCATTTTTTTTAATTATAATAATTTATAAAGTATAAAAAATATTTTTAAAATACTTTAAAGAGTTGTAAGCATTATGACATCAATTTATTCAGTGAACACTATATTTACTCATCAAAAATTTAAAAGTTGAATAAAAATTGTCAAGCTATTGAATTTTAAAATAATTTTTAATTTTATTTTGTATATCTGTGTTCCAAAGGGATATGGCAGACTTTATCTATGTCCCCACAGAACGGCAGAAGTTTTATGTTCCAGCAGAACATAGTGATAGGCAGATTCTGCCTAGGCCCCAAGGCCCAGGCAGAAGGAAACAACCTTCTTCCTCAGTTGCTGTTAGCTGAAAAGTGTGACTAGCACTTGGGTCACTATCAGGAGTCACATCACAAGTGGTTGTCATTGACCACATGACTATCTCAACCAAAAGAAGATAAGCACCTTTTGCAACCTTACAAAATCATGCATTTCATGGTTTCTTCTCCTTACAGGAAAAACAGTGGGACAATTATGTAAATTCTGATCATCATAGACACTTAGCTTCTCTTGCATCTGGTTGTCATTACATGTCAAATAATACGGGAAAGGTTAGAAAGATCAACACTCCGTGATTAAGAAATAGTTTTAGTCAAAATTTTATGCTATACAAGCATTACTTGTGTAAATCAGATTACTTTACCTTTATATTTGATATTTTTTTAAAATAACATGTCACAGATATATATTTTGCAAGATTTTTAAAACTGAGAATTAATTTTTTGTTTACAAATGTGTCAATCACTCAAAAATAGACAAAAACATTTAAATTAAAATTCAATGTTTTACATTCCAATTAATATCATTTATTTTTTAAATAAACCAGAGTATTTTGCTGACTGGAAATAGTGAATTTAATCATTTAGCTTTCAATTAAATACTAAAATGAGAGTTTCAAGAAAAATTTTATTTCTAAAAATTCAATTTAAAAATTAGTTATTGAAAATGAGCAGAAGTAATCATAATAATTGCATAAATAACTTCATTCACTTGTGAACAAATCCTGAAATTTTCATTAAAATCAAATAATCACTTGATTTTTGCAATAACTTCCAAATTAATGACTTTTCAAAACCAAAAAATGAATTCTGTAATTTAGGTACCGCCACTAAATCTCTGAAAAAACAGCATCGTATAAAGAAAAAAATGGCCCTAAAATTACACTATATTATTTGAATTATTGACCTCATCTTTATTGCTATGTTTACAATGTTTCGGCTGTTGTACACTCTACCCTTCTTCAGGTGCTAAGAATTTCAAACCAAACCCTTTATGATCACTGGAATGTATCATTCTTGTTGCATATGCAATGCTACTTCTTGTAGTCATCTCCTTTAACTTAACTCTCTAAGTTATTTGTTCACCACTGATGTAGCCTAGTATTGAACTCCCAATGCTTTGAGTCAAGTCACTAGAACTAACCAATGTCTATATCCACTGGGCCATGTATTCTTGAGGACATCAGCATGTTGGACTTTAGAACATTTCATATTGTGATCTCTGACGCTTATGATTTTCTCTAACACTCCGTATTATTGGTTCCCATATTGTATTCATTTCTATGCTTGGTCAGCTTAGGAGATTTTTGTGACCTAGCATATGCACTGATTTCTTAATTTAAATAGTTTTCAGTAATGTTGTGTGGTAACACTCACTAAAAAACTTGTATAAATTCCTTTTCTCATATTTTGTGAAAACTTGCAATGTCACTGGATAAAAAATATTACTTAACTATCATAGTACAATTTACTAATCGCAGCTTGACAAAAATTTTTCTATCGCTTTATTTTTACTTGTCAAATTTTGTGCACATTTTTTGAAAATAGGCTCCAGCCAGCTTTCTTGATTTTTCTAAAACTTGCAATCTGATTGGATAATTCATTTGACAAAAATATTTCTGCATGAGATGCAATTTTCCTGCCAAAACATTTTGATCCACTTCGGAAAGTATTTAAACCTTTTGATTTTGTTTCCTTGATCAGTGAGTATCCAACTGCCGGTTAGGTGTTAGAATTTTGGCTGTGCTGGAGGAAACATGAGCAGCCCTTCCCTGTTAGGTTAGAAAAGGCGTCTTTTGATTTTGATTTTTCTCATTGACGTTAACTTAGTTAGGTTATAAATGCTCATTGGTCCCCTTTTATTTTTGTCCAATTTTTCTTTTAGTTTAATCCCCCATTCCTTTCAGGTGATCAGAAATGTTAGTTTTCTGGTAAATGCGTGGCAATTTTTTGTTTTCAAGTGTGCTTTTTTTGTTCTTGTTGTACTGTTCACATGTGTGAGTGTTTGTGTGAGTAATTCCTGACCAGATGAGCGGTTTTATATTCTTGAAGCCATGCATTATTTTCACCCTGACTTTTCTGCCACATTTTAGAGTAGTGGGGGGTTTTATTACCAATATGATTTTGTTGAGTTTCTTGTAAATAGTGTATTTCATTGTATAAATTCAATCAGGAAATTTTTAAATGTTGTTTTCTGCCCTCACCCTTCACACAAAATTGTATATATGGAAGTTAAGTAGAACTTCATAGAGTAGCTGAGGTAGATAGATGTAGTAAGAATGGTAATTAAGTATATGGTATTATGGTGGAAGAATTATTCTATTTTGACAAGGTTGACGAAAGTGAATAGCTAAGTGAAATTAGAACAGATGATGACCAGCCTTCCCAATCTCCGTATTAGGCCTTGTGCCATATTTGTACTTTCATGAGCAATAAATATTGTGAGTATCCAAATGCTAATAGAATCTACATCACAACAAGCTTTGTCCAGAAAAATGTGAGAGATAACTTGTGAATCCAATTTCTGGTATCATCTTATCATCTATTGACAGTTCCACTTTATGTTTAATAATCACAGGAATTCATTCACTTGTGAATAAGTCCTGAAAATTTCATTAAAATCAGACAATTAGTTGATTTTTGCAAGAATTTTCAAATTAATAAAAACTACCTGTGTAATAATTTACGTTTTACTTTTGCTTAAGTCTTAAATTAAGTAGGTACCTCCACATAGTCACATTACGGAAACACAGCGTGTATCACTGGCGGAAAACGAAAAAAGAAATTTTGATTGAAATTTCGAACGTATTAGAAAGGATTTTCAAAACTAATAACAAAATTTGCTCTTTCCTCTTTTTTTTTTTTTTTAATCCTAATACATTCGCTAAAACAGCACAGTATGATGTTTTTAAAAGGCCCCAAACTTTTTATCGTTAAAAATGTTTGTTATTATTAAGTGGAAAGATCAAAGTATGTTTTTAAAATTTCGAATCCTTTCTAACGTTTGAAAGTTTGGATTAATTTTTTTTTTTTTGTCAGCAAGTGACCAAATTTTTACCAGAGTTTTTAGAGAAACATTATTATGAAACACATTTTTTTCCAGTTTTTTGTTAATTAAATGCAGTATTCCTTGTAAACTAAACCAACTGCTTTTTTTTGGTAAATTTTCGTTTTTGGTCCTGAAGGCTTTTAACCTTTCAAATTTTTCTAAAACACCCCTAATTCTGTGCAAATGTATATGCTGAACTCAAATCAATAATCATTTATTGAAGAAACCTACCTTTACTGATGTTAACGACCAGAAGAAAAAAAATCGAACTTCATCTTGCTCTTTTTGTCACCCACAACTGTCACACAGACAAGTTATTAACCGCTGAATGACTTTCAATTTCTGTCTATTTACTTCCTGTATTGAAATTATTATGCATTTTTTTTTTTTTGTACTCAATTTCAGCAGAAATTTTTTTTTTTTTTACTTAATTTTTTCCGCCGAAGGTTAACTTTCAAATATATGAAAATAAGTGATAAATGTAGTTTTAACCTTCAAATATATTGCGTGTTTATTTTTCCTTTTTTTTTTTTTTTTTTGGTATTTAATTTCAGAAGAAAGTTAACTTTCAGATATAATGAAAATATAAAGATTTTTTTTAAGAAAGTTAACTTTCAAATATATGAAAGTAAGTGATATATTTGTGTGTGTGTTTTTTTAAATTTCAAAAGAAAGTTAACTTTCAAATATGTGAAAATAAGTGATAAGTGTAGTTTTTATTTAACCTTCATAAAATACTTAAATTATAAATAACAAAAAGAACAAAATAAGTACAGTAAAGCATTTTTTATAATTAACATTGAAAATAGAACAATAATTACAATACATCAATTGGAAAGGAAATTAAAAGTTAAAAAATGGAAAAAAATGACATTGACAATTTTTTAAAAATTAAAAATGCAGTAGTTTTCAGAAAGTTGCGTGTATTTGCGTGTTTTTTTGTTTTTTATTTTTAACATCAATAAAGATAGGTTTCATCAATAACTGATAGTGGATTTGAGTTCAGCATATATATTTGCACGGAAATAAGGCTATTTTGGAAAAATTTGAAGCCTTTGGGACCTAAAACGAAAATTTACCTACCTTTTTTCTTTTTCAAATAGCCTTTATTTTGAAATATCTGCTCAGAATAATAAAAAAGACAATTTCATTCGGAAGTGTCAAGAATAGATTTTAACATTTGACGACTGATGTAAGTTGCTTATGTTTGTTTTTCTCCAGGATAAATTATTAAACGCAATAATCGAGATGGAATTAAAAATACTAAAACAGAATTTAAAAAAAAACAAAAAAAAACAACAAAAACATTCGCTCTCCCGGTCGAGAATCAATGAATTAAAGGAGATACTTCAAAGAGAAATAACAAAATCTAAACTAATTTTGACTTAACTAAATTTCTCTTCAACAAAATATCCGACATATGAATGAAAAATCATAGCTGAATTCATTTTTCATATTTTTGTTTTATTTTACTAACACTAACAAAGAATGAAAGATCATGGCGAGACATATCAGGAAGTAACGATTTCTTTTTTCAATTAATTATTTATCTTCTTTCACTTACCTTTCAAATCAGAAAATTAAATGAGAAATAGAAAACGTGATTTCTGTCATTCTTTCTTTGTGTTTAAATGATTTTGTTGTGATTGCTTTTTGTCCAACCTGTCCATTTTTACAGTGTTCGTTCAATTCATAACAGGGGTCGATGTCACAAAGAATGAATTAAAAAAAGAAAAAACACGTTAGAAACGAGAAATTACTTCTGAGAAAATATTTTGCATGATGATAAACGCCGAAATAAATAAACGGTGTTATCCCAGATTTGGTCCCTTGTCGTTAAAATAATGAGAATTCATGGTATTTCCAGAAGAGAGAAGTTTTTCTAATTCGTTTTTTCAAGGCTTCAGACACGGTGCTAATGACTTGTTGCCTGACATGATATTCTGATGAATCAGGTGTTGGTGTGACAGGAACTTGATTTTCTTTTACTCTTTCAGCGCCACATTCTTGCTTCTTGCCATACCAAGTGAACAATAAAAAAACAATTAACAATTACATTAATATATGCTCTAAGTCAGAAACTAAGCAAAGCAATAGTCAGTCAGTTAAGTGCCATATGTGATACACGCTTGGGCGATCATGTCTCTTTCGAGACATGACTGACTAGGCAGAATATTATCCTGCAGTAGGTTGCTATTGCTTTCTGTGGTAGACTGGTTGCCAACCAAGGCTATAGAACCCAATCTATCCTGTTATTTAACCCATAACTGAAAGGAAGAGACGGATTAATACCTTTCCCAAGGGTATTTGCACGTAAGTGAATGCAATGAATTCAGCTGGAATTCGAACTTGTCTCCCCAATTTCTCGTTCCGAGCCGATATCCCCTGCACCACAACGCACATAAAGCAAAAAGGTCACCAAGTAGGAATTATGCTCACATGTAAAAGAGATATAGTCAAGTGTTTGTAGTTTTTTTTTTTTTCTAACAATTGTTTCAGCCAAGCAAGGCATTGCTGCCACTGATAAGAGGAGAGTGAAGAAAAAGAGGAACAGGTCACAAGAGTAAAAGAAATATGAGAGCACTGGTGTGAAGAGAGCTGCATGAGAGTAGAGCAAAAAGACAGAAGATCAAGATACAAGGGGTATTGAGGAAAAGAAGGGAGTCAAGAAGATAACAGATGGTAATTGTTGTTGCATTTAAACTTTTGGAGATTGTTATTATCAGGGAAGCAAGTATATGGAAGGGAGTTCCATAGGTGGGAAGTGCAAGAAAAGAAGCTGATAGAGTAGAAGTTGAGTTACATTTGATGGTTTTCACTGTAAAAGGGTATGACTTAGTTGCCAGTCTAGTAGCTTGAGTAAATTCGTGCAGAGAGCACACCAGGGAGCTAAGCTCGTCGTAGCAGAAGCTGTGAAAATATTTGTAAAAGAGACAGAGGGAAGCCACATTTCATCGGTGAGAAATTGGCTGGATTTGAGTTGCCAGGTCAGGGTCGATTACATTGCTAATTCTCTTTTGAATTTTGTCGAGAATTCCAAAATGAATAGCAGGATTGCCCAACCAGATGTGACAGCAGTATTCAATGCACGGGCAGATGGTAGATTTATACATGTGCAAGACGGATTCAAACAAGAATAACTTCCTGGACTAACACAGTGACCCGACTTTCCTAACAGTAGATTTAGCTATTGACTCAGCATAGTTGTTCCACTTGAGGTTGGCTGTGAGAGCTAGGCTGAGGAGGTGCAGTATTTTGCTTTTAGCGAGACTAGCCTGATCCATGTTGATGGTGAGTAGGAGCAATTGTCTATAGTGGTTAAAGGATAAATGTTTCGTTTTGAAAGCATTAAAATTTACAAGCCATTTACCCCAGTCCACTACAGATTGGAGGTCCTTTTTAAGATCAGCAGTGAGGTTTGCTTTGTCAGCCTCGGCAGATTTTTTTATTGAGGCTGGAGTAAATGGTTGTGTTGTCAGCATAGATACCTGCTTGGAATCTGGTTACATCAGGGAGGACATTGATGAAGATCAGAAAAAGCATAAGACCTAGGACAGAGCCTTGAGAGACATCCTCGTCTGTTTGATAGGACCTGAAAGCATGTCTGTTAAATACCACCTTCATTGCACAATTTGATAGGAACGACTTGATTAAATCAAATGTGTCCAGTTATGCCATAGCTCTGTAGCTTGTACAAAAGGCCAGCATGCAGACACTGTCAAATGCTTCAGAGATATCCAGGGCAACAGCTTGAGCTTCACCATTCTTATCAAAAGCCTGGGATATGTACTCGGTGATGGTTGTTAGCATATCAGTGATAGACTTGGTGAAGCAGAAGCCATACTGTTTGTCAGAGAATAGACTGTGGACTGTGAGATATTAAACCACCTCAGTATTGGTAATAGCCTCAAACAATTTGCAGAAAATTAGGAAGCTGATAGGGCAATAATTAGAGGAATCTGAGGGTTATCCAGGGTTTGTAAAAACTGAAACCACAAAAGAGGACTTCCAGCAGGCAGGAAAGCACAAAGCAGAGAGTCAGTAGTTGTAGAGTTTTGAGAAGACAAGTTTAGGGGCACATTTCTTCATGACAATGACTGGAATTCTGTTATATCTGCTCACCTTATTGGGGTCAAGCTTTGAAATTATATCAGAAAACAATGAGCCTCAGTTCTAGGTTGGAAGTCAGGTGCAGATACTTCAGAAAAATCAAATGTGGAGTTGGTGCAGAATCTGTGAACAAAGCATTCGGATTTGTTTGCTGTAGCTGTGAGGACCTCAAATTTATCGATGAAAGGAGGGATTGAAGGTTTGCTGTTGTTTAGCACACTTTTTCAGAGCTGCCAGTAGTCCTTAGAATCAAACTTGTGGGATTCTATACACAACTTCATTCTATTAGGAAGCAAAAGCTTAGCATTGTTTAGAACTCGCTTATATTTATTGCATGCAGAAACAAAAAGGGACCAATTATGATGAGACGCATCACTCTGGTAAAGACAGAAGGAGCAGTTCCCATGGCTAATGGTGGCTAAGCAAACAGGAGAGAACCAAGGAGAAGAATGAGGTTTGAGTCGAAATTTCCTGGATAGGATGAAAGCATCAATGCCAGCTTTAACTCAAGAGGAGACCTCAGATGCACAGTCTTCAACAGGGATACTAAAAACTTGGTTCCAAGAGACATCACAAAGTAAATCACAGAATGGCTTCCAGTTTGCTTTTTGATAGCTGTAGGATAGTCTGCAAATAGGAGGTTCCTGGAAGGAGGGGGAGTGGAAGTAGATATTAACAGAAAATACGGCATCATCAGAGTTACCAAGAGAACAGAGCTTCATGGCATAGCAAGAGTCAGAGATAGAACCAAAACAAAATTCTAGCAATAAGCCAAGTCCATTAGGGTTATTGGGGCAATGCATAGGAAAATCCACCACTTACGTGAGAGATTGACTGATTGAAAAGTTCATGGTATGGACACCAGCAACATCTGTGACAGTGTTTTCTAGCCACTTGATGTGGTGGGCATTAAAATCACAAAACACAAATATATTAGCAAATGAATGAGACAAAATGGTCTTGCTTACATTATTCAAGATGCTGTCTAGTACAAAACAGTCAAGAGAGAAAGGGGAACAGTAGAGAAAGAAAAGATAGCTAACCAAGCTTAGTAGAGAGAGAGACTGAGACACATGTAGAAATGATAAGGAGATTCAAGAGAAATCATCCTAGCAAAAGGGAGATATTTGCTGACATAAATGCCAAGGACATGCATATGGACATTGCAGTCCATCATAAAGATGGAAAGGTAACCAAAGATACAAACATCAAAGGCAGGGATAGAAGATCAAGCTTAGTTCCACAGGGAGCTAAGGTGTCAGGCGAGTTTTTGTGGAGGAAGGATTCAACACGACAAAAGTTGGTACAGATGTTACGGATGTTCAAGAAAGAGATGTTAACAGACATAGGTATTTTTGTTTAGTTGGTTTAGTTTTATTTCTTTGGTTATATGTTGTCAGGATTAGAGAATTTTTTGGTAAAGAGAGGCTTAGAGTAGTAGTAACAGTCAGTTGTCAAATGCAACATGTATTGGAAGAGAATTGGCAGAGTCTGGCTTCAGTTTTGTTTTGCCCACCAGAGGCACTTCCAGAGACACCCGTCCGTGCGCAACATCGCACTACGAAAACCCTGATATTATTCAGCTGTTGATCAGAGAAGTCTCTCAAGATGCTACACAAGAGATTGGGCTCCTAACTACCATTTGGAAGCAGCAACCAGGAATCTGACAACCCGGTACCCTCAGTATGAAGAGACATTGCTACCATCTACACACATAACAAAAGACTTGCAACAACACCACTATTAAGAACTGAGGAGAGGAAAGAAAACTGGGAACCCCTTCCTAAACAGGGACAAAGGGATGAGCCTCTCCTCCTGTTCAAAAGAAAAGGGAGAAGTATGAACTGGGCGGTAGCAGGACCTACCTACTCCAACTTAAAAAAAGTGAAGAAAAAACAAATTTACTAAGTTTTAACTTTAAAGACAGGAGACCCCTTACTAGAGAATTTTAACATACCTTTCCAGGGGAGGACAAACGTTCACTTAGTAATGTCTTTAAAAATATTTTTGTTGTCAGAATGTCTACAATCAAAATATCAAGGGCTGAGTGTGAAATATTGAATTTCAAAATTTACATAAATGCTTCACAGAAAATATTTCAAAATTTTACGATCAGAAAAAGAAAAGTTTTAATTATAGCTGACCAGAGAAGAAATTGGCTTCCATCAGAAAATTAACTGAGCTGAGTGAAACTCAAAATTCATCATGGTGATTTTAATTTAACTAATTTTTTTTATCAGTTGATACAATAGAGCTGATACAATGTACTGAATTCAAGAATAAACAAAACCATAAATATTTATTACTGTAATTGTTACAATAATTGTGGCACATGGTCAAAAGGGGAGTGGGTTGAGGCTGGTTATCACTTTCTATCTTATACCTAGCTAATCCGATTCACAACCCAATTACACATTACAATCTGTTCATTCACCACAAGTACTTGTCCATCACATCCCAATCCTCAATATACCACAATACCACATATTCGCAGGGAGGCCTAAAAAGAGGGAACAAAATCCACGACATCAAAATTTTATTTTATAAACAATATTTTATAAAAATATATTGAAAAATATAATGATAGGAAAATGAGAGTTGGGGATGAATACCCAAAATAAACTAAATTGTAACAAAACATTCAAACAAAATACACAAATATTAGTAAAACATGTCCACCCTACAAAAAAAAAGAGGGGCTGCTGTATTCTGCCAATCAGTAAAATCAAGGAGCACACTTGTTAACAGACAGGGAAAGGATAAAAAATAAGTATTGGAATGGGAATATTAAAGACTTACCCAATCAAGATAAAGAAAGGGGACAAAAACAAACTGGGGAGGTTAGAAATCTCGACATAGATCATAACAAAAGAGAATGCTGGTAACAGGCCAGGAACAACACTTACTCACATTAACTCGGTACACAAAGAGAGTCTATCTTAACTAGGAGAGGATTTGCAGGAAACTTACCCGTTATGACAAATTTTAAAAATGAAAATCAAGGCTGGCATTCACATCAACCAGGATTGCTATATTTGCCCACTTTTTGTCGGATGTGCGTTGTGGTGCATTGGATATCGTCTCGGAACGAGAAATCGGGGAGCCGAGTTCGAATTCCAGCTGAATTCATTGCATTCACTTATGCGCAAATACCCTTGAGAAAGGTATTAATCCATTTATTCCTTCCAGTTATGGGTTAAATAACAGGACAGATTGGGTTCTATAGCCTTGGTTGGTAACCAGTCTACCACAGAAAGCAATGGCAACCTACTGCAGGATAATCTTCTGCCCAGTCAGTCATGTCTCTTTCAAGACATGATCACCCAAGTGTGTATCACGTATGGCACTTAACTGACTGACTGTTGATATCAAATGCTTTCTGTCAAATCTGATCTTAGATCTTAGAACTTAAACTTGAGCTGATGCCCAAAGAATATAATCATATGCTGATAAAAATAGCATTTATACTGCAAGATTCCCTCCATTTACAATGTCCAAATCATCATTCTTGCTATGGCTACCAATTTAAGAAATACCATCCGTTACACTCCAGAATACAAGGGTGATATATTATCATGTGTGTACGTGAAATCGATGAGTACATGCTGTTCAGGAGCAGTACAAGCCATCAACTTGTTGACATGGTCCCGGAAAGGGCACACCTGAGGACCATCAAAGAGAGCATGCACAGCGATTTCCTCTAAAACAATGTCATACTGATGAAAGTTGGGCAAATCTGCCACACCTACCTGAAGGCTAATTCATTGAGAGAAAGCTTATTCTGAATCAATTCCCAGGTAAGCAAAAACTCAAGGTTCGTGAGATAATTTGCCACTGGTGCCTAACACTAAAAAGAACACAACTCAGTCACTGACAAGCCAAACCATCAACAGTGAGAATCCTTGCTCAAAATCCCACTTTAATAATAGATGTTACAATAACTTGTAAGGCCGAGAAAGGACAAAGGTTATAGGGTGGAGAGTATACATGTGATTGCCTTTTTATATAATATATATATATATCTTCAAATGAATAAGAAAATAGTTGCAACATTCAAAATATTAATTTAAAACAGTGCCCAATATAAAAATAGAGCAATGAATATTTATTAATTATTACTTTAGAACATGTGCAAACTACTACAAAAATTGTACATTTTGTTTTGACATTGATAAAACAATGTCTCATCAGGTAGTTAATATTGATGACAATTATTCTGAAGTAGTTTATAGTCTGCACATGTTCTCTGACTGGACCATTATTTATTATATAACCTACAGAAGGTTACAGGACCTGATATTCTCAAATGGTCACCCATATAGGTACCAGCCAGGTTTAACATTGCTTAACTTTAGTGATCATATAAGAACAGGTGATTTAATGTGACATGGCCATAATCTCAATGAGGAATCAATTTAAAATATAAAGTGTTATGATTCCGATATAATAAGGTGTGTAACTCAAGGCAGAAATTTTAATCTGTTAATTATTAGTTTGTTGATATGAATCAAATCTTCTTGCTAATTTTGTTATGAAGAAGGAAGAGCACATTTTTTTATTCTTAAATTATGTTTTTTAGAACGTTTGAAATTTTGACTAAAAATCTTATTTTTACATGCATCAGCCAGCAACCATCTATTATTATGGAAAATATTAGCATTTTTTTGAGATGGAAACACATTGATTTGGAAATTGATTTTTTCATTACACATTGATTTGGAAATTTTGGAATTTGGAAAATTTGGAAACACATTGATTTGGAAATTCTTGAAGAAAATCAAATTGTCATCCATCATTCATGACTTGTTTCTTTGAAATTTCAAGAAATTAAATTTCATCCTGCATTTTATGTTTGACAAAGCAGAACTTGTAGAATTTGAATAATCAATTTCTTTTTTAAAATGGAATCTAAAGCTACCAAACTCTGCTACAAATCATATAATAAAAATACTGTAGTACTATGACATTATATGATTAGAAATGCTTCTAGCTGCTTTAATATGCGATATTGTTTATATTATGAACAATATCGTATTAAGAATTTTTTTATGAAACAAGAATTGTTTTTATTTTTTAAAAGTAATCTATAAAGTTTTAAATCTTTTAAATTCTGGATTAATTTTATGCTCGTTAGGTGAAATGATTATCAAGTGAAAATTATATTTACTAAACATAAATGGAAAAGCTTAGTATGATTCAATGACGCCAGTATTTTGAAAATAATTTTGAATTATTTTTGTTGATAAATGTACTGATTTTTGTAAATGAATATACATAGATACATACATATATATATATACATATATATATATATATACATAACATCATCAGAATATAACAGCAGAAGCTGTAATAAACTTAAAGCCAAAGTACCTAAAATTCATTAACTTGTTAGATTAGAGAAATTGATTTAAACTTATTTTTAAAGATCGTTGGGTTGTTAAAAAATTGTATAAAAAGGGTGCTCACATTATATTCAAGTAATTTTACAATATGTACTCCCAGAGAAATAAATAGCTAAAAATCTTAAAATAATTTAGGCCTCTTGAAATCTAATTTTTACAAAACAGTTTTATGATATCCAATTATTTGGCTTTTGATGAAATAATTTACCTTTTGCTTCTAATAAAATTAAAATGGCTTTTTTAAAAAGTGGCTGTTTTTCTTATTAACTCAGGGTTAAATGTCAAATGACTGATGTACAGTGACCTAAGAAAAGTTTTTAGCCAGGAGAATTTTACTTTCATCTGACCAAATTATAGACTGCCAAAATTCATCATCTCTTGAATTCTCTCACCCAGTCCATACACCTGTTCTTGTTAACCTCTGAAATCAAAGGCTTCTTTCTTGCAACTTTTCTTTAATAGCCTAGCTCTTTCAGAGTCTTTCTTACCAAATATGGCAACATTTCCATGCTGTTCGCAACATCTTTGAGGCTCTGATGATGACTTCAGATGACTTCCCTTTTCAGTGCACTTTTCATTCACTCAGACACAATGCTTAGTTTTCCTGAACATTGTTCCACATGACAATGGCCTTCTTCATTAAATTTCTTGACAATATTATTAACCATTTAACTTAGAAAAACCTTGCAATTTCTCTATCTGACTTGCCACATTGATGCCATCCTATTATTTGCCCTCATTGAAATTCACCAATTTCTTTACTTCTGCAAACTTTCATTGCAAAATATAAGGCAACTATCATTCATCGATAAGAGTAGCTTGATACTAACATAGTATTGTCTGAAAAAAAGAAAGAAAAAAAGAAGGGATGTTATGCCAAAATTGCTGGAATCAAGGGTAGCTAAAGAACTTACCGTAGCTTAATACTTACTTAATATGTACTTGATAAATATGGAAGAACAAAAATATCAAAATTTTCTTTTGTTACATATTAACGTATTTAGAAAGAAATGTAAAATTTAAATAAATTCACATTTGGCAACATGTACTAAGTAAAATCAATTTGTGAAAATTACTGATGAAGTATTCAAGAGTGATGGTTATATCTTAGACTGTCTTCTATAGACCATAAATGTGAAGAAAAAATAATATCAATATTCTAGTAAAATATTCTGTTAGGGCCACTAAAAAAATCTACATGATTTTTATAAAGTACTAACCTTCAAATGGCATGTGACAAAATTTAGGCCTAATCGAATGATCAGTTTACAAATTACAGTTATCTAAGTGCAAATTTTCAAAACAATGGAAAAATCTGAATTTTGTGTGTTGATAAAGCATTACTTTCTAATGGGAAAGAATACTGTTCAAACAAAGCAATGGCATAATAAGTGTTATTTGGACTCTGCTCCATCAGAAACAACAGTTAAGATGTAGTATGCTGACTTTAAACACGGTCATACAGACAAAAATGATGCTGAACGCTCAGGTCACATAAAATTGGCAGTTGTTTTGGAAAACACCAAAAAATTCACAAACTCGTTTTGGCTGATCATAAATCAAAGTTGTGTGAGATAGCAGGGAAATTGAACATATCAGAAGGCATTTTCTATGAACATTGTTAATAAGAAAGCTGTGTTAAAAGTGGGTGCTGTGTTTGCTCACAGTCAACGATTCAGAGCATTGTTTGCAACTGTTTCAAACCAACAAGTTGTTGTGTAAATATATGACAATGGATGAAACATGGATTCACCACTTCACTCCAGAGTCAAATTGCAGTCAGCTGATGGACAGCAACAGGTGAAAGCCGTCCAAAACAACCAAAGAGGCAAACATCAGCAGACAAGGTTTTGGCCTCCATATTTTGGGATGCACAAGATATTTTGTTCATTGATTACTGTAAGAAAGGAAAAACCATCAATAGCAAATATTACATAGCATTATTGACATGTTTGAAGGAAGACCTTGCCAAAAAACAGCCTCAAACAAAAAAGAAAAATGTGATCTTTCACCAACACAATGCACCGTGTCATAAGTCGATTGCAACAATGGCAAAACTACATGAATAGCATTTCAAGTTGCTTCTGCATCCATTCTATTCTCCAGATCTGGCCCCTATCAACTACTGGCTGTTTGCAGACATCAAAAGAATGCTCCAGGGAAAGAGATTTAGCTCCAGTGAAAAAGTGATAACAGAAACTATGGCGTATTTTGAGGCCAAAGACAAATTGCACTACAAAAAAGCGTCGAATTGTTAGAGAAGAGTTGAAATCAATATATTACACTAGAAAAAGACTATGTTGATGAATAAAGTCAAAATGATTTCCTTTCATTGTAGGCAATTAGCTGAATGTATCGGAATTCCTTTTCTTTTGAGCTGAATATAAACATTAGTGGGTGGTGGTCAGTTTGGAGAGTGAACTGTCTACCACATGTGTATTTGTGGAATTTCTTAACAGCAAACCTAACCACTTTTTCAATTTTTGAATAATAAGCAAAGTCCTAGAAACACAATGTACAGCTCTTAACTGACCATATTTTCTTTGTGTCAGAGTATATGCATTAACCCCAGATTACTAACATAGTTTGCAACACAAATCTCCTTATTAGGATTGTAGCGTTTTAGGGATAAGTCTGACATTAATGCTTTTTTTAAGTTACTGAAAAGCCTTTTGACAATCAATTGACCAGTTCCACTTTATGTTTTTTTTAAGTAATTTGTTTACTGGTGCTCTTAATGTGCGCATATGCAGAATGTAATTGCGCTAATAATTTGCTGAACCTAAAAGTGATTGTAGGGACGTTAAATTTTTGGTGCAGGCATGTTCTTTATTGTGTTCCCATGGGTAGGATCAGACATCCTATCTTTTTCATCTATATTTCTTCTATGTGCCTTGTCCCTTCAGGACGTAGGCGATCATGGCCTTCCACTTTTCCCTTCTCCTGTTACACCATGCAATCCTCATTCCATCATGCACCTGATTAGGTCCTTCAAATATGTTATCTGTTGCTTTCCCCTGTCTCTTTTCCCCTCTATCTGGCCTGTTAGTATCAGATTCTCCAAGCCCTCCTTCCTCATTGCATGTCCCAGGAGCTTCAGCTGTCTCTTCCTGATGCTCAGTATTAATTTCCTTTTTGTTTCCATCATTTCCAAGACCTCATCATTGATCACATGCTTGGTCCATGATATTTGCAGCATCCTTCTGTAGAACCACATTTCAGTTGCTTCAAGTTTTTCCTTCATCTTTGTATTGTCCAGCATTCACTGCCATATTGAACGATGGACAGCATATAGCAATCCAGTACTCTCTTCTTTAGTAAAAAAAAATTGCATTTTTTATACTCAGCTTAAATTCAAACTCTCTTATTTTTTTGAAAACTACCTTTGCATGTCTTACATGTTCTTCTCAGGTTTCACTTTTTCTTAATATATCATGTAGATATGCAACTGAAAAATCTAGCCCGTTGAGCGTGGTGTCCATCATCTGCTGGAATATTGTTAGAGCTACCTTTATTCCAAAAGGTAGTCTATTAAATTTGTAGAGCCCCTTGTGTGTGTTGATGGTATTTCAGTACAATTTTCATCAACTGGTATTTGTAGATAAGCTTCCAATAAACACAACTTTTAAAAATATCCAACATCCCTTTAAATTTACAAAAAATTTATCTGCCGAAGGAGAGGATAATAAATTTTTTTTTAACAATCATTTAGTCTTATCAAATAATCTGTACAAACCCTGATCTTGTTTTTCTTTTACATATCCAGTCAGGCTTTCCCAGTGACTATAATCATTTTTTTTTTATTACCCCTAATTTCTCCAACCGCTCAAGTTCTTTGTCAATATTCTCCAATGCTGCAAAAGATACTTGCCATTTTGGTTGAAATACTGGTGTTGCTTTTTCTTTTAGTTCAAATATTTGTCTTAGTTTTTGTGCAAAATCTAAGACCATCTGAAAAAATTTTGGGAAAATTTGATTTGAGTTCCCTTTTTAATTTTTCAGTGTTGGTTGGTTAACCATCTAAATTACTAAAAGATGTTTTTTTGGTACATTGAACAAGTCAAACAATTCCTTTTAGTCTCTTCCAAATAGGTTTTGCGATCGATCCTTGATGAATGCTTTTAATTTTTTTCTCTTTCTCTGAGAAAAAACCTTTTATGAGAATTTCACCCCATAATTTTAATTTTCCACCTGTCACCCCACTGGTGATTTTTTTTAGAAGTGATTAATATTTGTCTGTTAATTCTTTTCCAGGTTTCGACTTTTATTATTGTTAAGTCTAAACCAGTGTTTAATTGAAATTTGACTTTTTTATTATTTATTCACACATTTATAGATTTTCTTTTAATTGTCTTGATTGTTTTTTTATTCAATAGTCAGTCAATCAGTTAAGTGCCATATGTGAAATACGCTTGGGTGATCATGTCTCAAAAGAGACATGACTAACTGAGCAGAAGATTATCCTGCAGTAGGTTGCCATTACTTTCTGTGGTAGACTGGTTGCCAGCCAAGGCTATAGAACCCAATCTGTACTGTTATTTAACCCATAGCTGGAGGGTAGAGATGAATTAATACCTTTCCCAAGGGTATTTGTGCATAATAGTACAATTGACAAAATTTTAATTTTTTGTTTCAATTTTTGGTTTCTTTCTACAATGAGAAAATTCATGTTCTTTTTCCCCACAAAGAGAAGTTTTTAAATTAATCTAATTCATTACAAGCAAAACAAGGATTAATTTTTAAAGAAGTTTTTTTCCCTTCCTTGTGGCCTATTTTTGACTGTGTGAATATAGGAAACATCTTGTTCTTCAATTTTCGCCATGTCTGCTCTTAAATTTAATATATGTTGACACTCTTCTGCAAGATTTTGAAGCATTATATTTTGGTCTTGTTCAAATTTCATTAGCAATCTTGATTTTATTTCTGCATCTTTTGATGCGGTCAGTCCCTGAACGAAAATTAGTCATTTAAAAATATCTGGAGTTATTTTGTTCAATGTACATTTTCATATTCTCTGTTGACAACACTGGCAAAAGTTGTGTAGTTCTCACTTTCTTTCTTTGATTCAAACACTGCTAATGTGCATTGAAAAGTGAACTCTGCTCACCAATTATTTTTGTTTATATTTGTATGGTTTTCTGAAATTAAATTTCTCCAGGATGTCTTAGAAGTATAAAATTGGTGTACTTTTTGCATTCCTGATCATTGAATTTATCCAGCAAAAGTTGCACAATGTTTTTTTCATTTGACCATGTTGGACAGACTTTTTAGAATATTTCTTCAAAATCTCTGAAAATATGCTGGGAATGTGACTTCTTCATCTGGTTTGTATAAAAATACCCCAATTGAGTTTATTATCAAATTCTGAGAAAAAATATTAGAGCTACCTGGATCATTTTCTCTTCTTGAAAAAGTTTCTAGTAATTTCGAAAATATTTTTTCTTGTTATCTTCTTGATGCCTTTCTAAGACTTCCTGTTTGTGTCCAATTTCTTGCTGTTTAAAAATTCCGGCATACAATTTTTAAAATGCTCTATTTACATAAGTGTGTAGCATTTGTTTATTTACACTCCCAATGAATTATCATAATTCATACTCACCAATCTGTTGTTTCAGTCGTGATTTTTTAAATCCATCATTGCCAATCTGTTGTATTGGTTGTGATTTCTTGAATCCATCATTGCCAATCTTGTATTGCTGAGGTAAATGATACATAAAGAAGAACGAGTGCTTCATATATTTCTACAGCACAAACCCTAGTGCTAGCAAATATATACAAAAAATACAGAACAATAAGTTACAAAAAGTTAACAAGACAAAACTTATGAACAAAAGAGAGGAGGATGTAAATGGTGAATAGCTGACGAACTAAATCAGTCTGAATATTAATCTGCTTGACCAACAAATTAAAAAGGACCCTTTAAATATGTACTTGTAGATTATTTCAGGATACGAGTCAGTTCATCAGTTAGAGAGCTGAATGGGTGTTAGCTACTCCAGAACAGTTTGTTAAATGCTGTCACTCATTTTCGTGTCCTCTGTCCATTCTAAGCTCTACAACCTCTGCCTATCTTCCTCCTGCTTTCCTGCCAGTTGGAAGTCTTCTTCTGTGGTTCCAATATTCAAGAACACTGGTGAACCCTCGGACCCTGCAAATTACTGCCCTATCAGCCTTCTTCCTATCTTTGGCAAAGTGTTCGAAGCCATTATCAATGCTGAGGTCATTCAGCATCTCACAGCCCATGGGCTCCTCTCGGACAAACAGTATGGCTTCCGCTTCACCAGGTCTACTGCTGATATGCTAACGACCATCACCGAGTATATATACCAGGCTCTCGACAAGAATGATAAAGCCCGAACTGTCGCCCTGGATATCTCTAAAGCATTCGACAGAGCATGCCGGCCTTCTACGGAAACTGCAAAGCTACGGCATTACTAGACTTTTGTTGGACTTAATCCAGTCATTCCTCTCCAACCGCACACTGAAGGTGGTTTTAAATGGACATGCCTCCCAGAACTACCCTACAAACGCGGCTGTCCCCCAAGGCTCTATCCTAGGTCCTACGCTCTTTCTAATCCACATCAATGATCTCCCCGATGTCATAAGATCACAAGTAGGCATGTACACCGATGATACCACAGTGTACGCTCGCCTTGATCAAAAATCTGGTGTTGATGACAAGGCAAACCACATGGCTGAGCTTGTAAAGGACCTCCAATCCGTGGTGGATTGGGGTAGGAAATGGCTCGTAAAATTCAATTCTTCGAAAACGAAGCTGCTGTCAATTAACCACCACAGACAACCGCACATATCTCCCATTGGCATGGAACAGGCATGCCTCCCAGAGAGTAAAACACTACGCCTGCTTGGCCTGACACTCTCAGCGGACCTCAAGTGGAATGACTATGTTGAATCCATTGCTAAATCCGCTGCTATGAAAGTTGGCTCTCCGTGCAGGACCAGGAAATTCTTTCCATCTGAATCTATCCTGCACTTATACAAATCTACCATCCGCCAGTGTTTTGAATACTGCTGCCACATCTGGTTGGGTGCCCCTGCTATTCTCCTCGGGCTTCTTGACAAAATATAGCGAAGAATCTGTATTGTGATTGATACCAACTTAGCTGACCACCTGCAGTCACTCTCTCACCGGCGTGAGGTAGCTTCCCTGTGCCTCTTCTATAAATACTTTCATGGCTTCTGCTCTGATGAACTTAAATCACTGGTGCCCCCTAGGTGTGAGTTTGCACAAGATACTAGATTGGCAACTAGATCCCACCCTTTTACAGTGAAACCGATGAAATGTAACCGCAATTTCTACTCCAACAGCTTCTTTTCTTGCACTTCCCACCTGTGGAATTCCCTTCTACATGCTTGCATCCCCGACGGCTATAACCTCCAGGAGTTTAAATGTAAGGTCAATAGACACCTCCTAACACACTAACCCTCCCATTCTCTCCAACTCTCCCGCTATGTACATCCTAACTCATCTATCGCCCTGTGTAACCCCCTGCGCTATAGTGGCAGTGGAATGCCTTGCTTGGGGTGACATAATTAAAAAAAAAAAGTATGTGGAGAGGTAAGTGAAAACGTTTCACTTGACCCCCCCACATACAAAACACACATAAAAAAGAAATCTTTTATAAAAAAAAAATGATCTCATCCAGGAATTAAAAAATACTTAAAATTTCATTAAAATCCAACAATTATCTGATTTTTAAAAAAATAAAATAACTAGGTGTCTCTGATTAAAAAATTTGCATTGCAAATTGTTATGTCAAACTTGTTTACAGTGGTGATGACACTAGTTTATATTTTTTAAGAGTTTTATTTTTAAAATTTTTAAAGTGTGAACAAGTTTGAAACAATTTTTTTCATTCCAAACCTTCTTGCTAAAAAACATTAAGTAAAGTTTTAGGGTATAAAAAGATAAGATTTATGGAAGTTTTAGAAGTTTTTATCACATATATATCATTTGGCAGTGAAGGAGGAAACAAAAGTTTGTGATCGTCACCATCAGGGAATAACATGGCAGAAGTGAGAAAAATAATTTCTTTTTCTCCATAATAAAATTAATAAAATCATTACACTTTCAGCGAAAAATAGTCCTAACTCTATCAGGCATGAGGATTTTTTATTTTGTAATTTGTCACCCACTGATGAGGAAAAAATTGAAGAGTTTAAAACTTCAACAGTCAAAATACACACACACACATGATACTAGATTAGCAACTAGGTCCCACCCTTTTACAGTTAAACAAATAAGATGTAACCGTAAATTCTACTCCAACAGCTTCTATTCTCGCGCTTCCCGCCTGTGGAACTCCCTTCCACAAGTCTACTTTTCCAACAGTTACAACCTCCAGGTGTTTAAATGTAGGGTCAATAGACACCTCCTATCACACTAACTCCCAACTATTCTCAGAACACTCTCATCTACCCAACCCTCATTCTCAGTATCCTTACTCGCCTATCACCCACCCTCTGACATTTCCTATATTTAATCATCCTTTCTCCACTCTACGTAGCCCCCTGCGCAGTAGTGGCAGTGACATGCCTTGCCCTGGGTGAAACGCTTATAAAAAATATATATATATATATATATATATATATATATATATATATATATATATACACACACATAGAGCGCAAGAGATTTATTGTTTCCTCATGAAAAACAGTTGATTTTCTTAAAACTGTAAGTCAGTCATAATTTAGGGGTAGGTACACATTACATCTCACAAAAAAAAGATAATGAATTGATTTCTGATTTGTCTAATTAGTATTTTTGCCCCTCCCTTCCAAAACTGTGTACATGGAATTTTATTGAGAAAATGAGGTAAACTGAAAAGTGTGGTGCAAGAATTAAGAGTAAATATGATGTTATGGTGAATGGAAAATTATATATACAATAAACAGACTTTCTTCTGCTGATTGAAACCAACCAATTTAATATGGCCAGTCATGAAAAATCAGATATATCTGTTAAACTATGTAATTGTCTTCATCAAATAAGTTTTCAAAAAACAACTTCTTTAAACTTTATTTTTTTAAAACATAGCCAATCTAAAGTTTAATTCATCTATATTTAAATGAATATAATCTTTTAGGTTAAAATATTACAAAAAAATAATAGATGTATACTTCTCAGTGTCACATCATATATGGTGAGTGCGACTCCAACACCTAAGAAGAATGTGGTTTCTTTTCTTAGAATTTTTACATACAGTTCAACAATGTTGATATCTCAGCAAATGAAAATGTGCTAATTACACTAGAACAGTGTTTCTCTCTGCTGTAGATTTGAATATGAACGATATTTGAATTTTCTAGACATGTTTTCTATCTTGTGCGTACTTGC
This sequence comes from Ascarosepion bandense, assembly GCA_037127315.1. Lineage (NCBI taxonomy): Eukaryota > Metazoa > Mollusca > Cephalopoda > Sepiida > Sepiidae > Ascarosepion > Ascarosepion bandense. Next base: position 2,749,876 of record JBBBDQ010000764.1, read on the forward strand.
ATATGTCACAGCAAATGTGACTTCCAAGAGAATGCAGGTCCAAAAACTACACAAGAATATGGTTTCTCTCCAGTGTGTTTTTGCAAATGGCATCTCAAAGATGACTTCTGAGAAAATGCAGATCCACAAAAATTACAAGGATATGGTCTTTCTCCAGTGTGTGTTCGCATATGGCATGTTAAAGATGATTTTGCTGAATATGCAGATCCACAAATTTTGCAAGAATATGGTTTCTCTCCAGTGTGTGTTCGTATATGGTATGTTAAAGATGATTTCCTTGAAAATTTAGATCCACAAATTTCACAAAAATATGGTTTCTCTCCAGTGTGTGTTCGCATATGGCATGTCAAAGCTGACTTTTCAGAAAATGCAGATCCACAAACTTCACAAGGATATGGTTTTTCTCCAGTGTGCGTTCGCATATGGAGCTGCAAATGTGTTCTCTGTGAGAATGCAACTCCACACACTTTACAAGGATATGGTCTCTCTCCAGTGTGTGTTCGCATATGGCATGCTAAAGATGAGTTCCCTGAATATGCTGATCCACAAATTTCACAAGAATATGGTTTCTCTCCAGTGTGTGTTCGCATATGGCATGACAAAAGTGACTTCTTTGAAAATGCAGATCCACAAACTCGACATTGATATGGTTTCTCTCCTGTATGTTTTCGTATATGAGACATTAGACCTGATTTCTGTGAATATGCAGATCCACAAACTTCACATGAATATGGTTTCTCTCCAGTATGTGTTCGTATATGCCGCACCAAATCCGACTTCTGTGAAAATGCAGATCCACAAACTTCACAAGAATGTGGTCTCTCTCCAGTGAGTTTTTGCATAGTGTTCCATGAAAATGTGGATTCACTGAGTTAAAATGTTCCTATTTTGTTTCTAGTCAATTTTTACATATGATACACTAAGTCTTAATCATTTTGGACTTTGCAAGTAATTACAAACTACATAAGAAAATGCCTTCTCTCTAATTCTTTTTTCAAACTTTTCTCATATGTAACACTAAGGCTGTAAAGAAAAATGAAACATAGATTTCAATGTGCATTTTTTGTAAGTAAATTTTCCCATGGATACTTTTGAAAATGTAGATACAGAACTTTTATATGAATATTAGAGCATATATTTCTCTTGACAAGAGTCTGATTTCTTAAATATCCAGATTTTCTCTTCGGCAAATGACCTGTGAAGACAAAGTAATGACACATATTTTAACAGAGACAGTGAATAATATATAAAAGCAGTTAATATTTAAACAGATACATTTTGCGATATATTACAGCTGATTGATATCTGCACAGGAATGCAACAATGTAGCATCCAGGACAGATCAATAGAAAAATCAGTAAGTGTATCTTAATTTTATTTCTAATAATTTTAGTTTAAACAAAATATTCATGTTCAATGACATTTTCATGAAACATTTTCAAATATCTACTAGATTCTTTTTTCCACTTGTAAACAAACTCAGTTTTCACACAAGACAAGCAGTCAACAGCAGAGTGATTATAAGTTAAATAAAATTAAGAAAAAAATGTTCATTTAGACATGAAACTTGAAATGAGGCAAAAAGCATTAATTTTAAAGCCTAATCTCAAAGTAAGGCTTCATTATTTTTTCTTCAATGAACAATCAGTTACAAATATCAAGTAATGAGGAATTTTTATATTTTCCCAAGTTGTAGAAAACAATATTTTTGATTTTAAACAGGCAATTATTTGTTTGTTGATATGAATCAAACATTACCAGTGGATGTCAATGAAATGATTAATATCTTTGTGCCATTAATTAGAAAATTCTACTATTAAATCAATTTTTATCAGCTCTATAGAAACAAAGATTGTTTTTGAAAGTGACCTTATGAAAATTTGTTTACCTTCAAATTGTTCTTTTAATATGAATCAAAAAATCTTTCAGGGAAATAAAGAAATATAAAAAGTAAAACTTGGGCCTTCAAAATATGATACAAATCAACTAAGTATTAGCTATGCAAAAAATATCCAGTATTTTAAGAAATGATAAAAATTATTTACAGTAGTTGCCATTTGAAATTTTACAAAGCAAGATGCTAAATGTTATTATCTCAGTGATTTCATTTATTTCTAAAATCCTAATCTCATTGAGTTTGACATTTTCAAGATATGTCTCTTGAGAAATTCTACTTAACTTTTATCACAGTAAATACTACAAGATAAATAAAAGGCAATTCATATAGTATTAGGAAGAAATGTTTATATAAATATTACTCTGTTTTCACAAAAACACCTCATGATAAAGTATTTCAAAACATTAAATGGTAAATCATGTAAAATGTGATTGTGCAGATAGTGGTGCTTGATTTACCTTCAGGTTTCATTGACTGAAACTTAGCAGGTTCAACAATTAAGACTAATCAATGTGTATAATAGTTTTAACACTGTCATAGATCTTAAGAAGTGGCACATAGATGGAAAGTACCTTGGAGGAAGAAAAAGCAAAATTATGAATCTCTGAACATTACATCACACAAAACGTAAGACAACAAAATTCTTTCTTTAGAGAAAGTGAAAACAAAACCTATGAATATTTAACTATTATGAAAGTTATCATAAACAATTCTGAATAAAAGGATATAAAAAAGATTTAAAGTAGTTTACAGATTCTTTTATACATTACAATTATTATTTACACTATTTACATTAGGGCTGTTGTGCTTGTTTTGTTGCTATGATCACAGTAGAATTGATGAGGAAAAATATCGAAATAAAATAATGGTAACTTCTAGTTTCATGAATTCAGATAGAAATTATAATTATTTTAGAATTTTATTAATGGCTTTCATTCATTTTAAATTTTAATTGGAATAATGTTTGAACATTTAACATTTAAAACTTTCAAAATTCTGTATTAATTTGTAGAGGTTGGTTGATATTTTTGTTAAATTAAACTGCAGATACAATAATTGTTCAACGTAGAATTTTTTTTTTTTACACTAGGAACATAGAACATACAAACTCATCAGGATGCCAATTTTTCCTTAAATCGCCATCATGGATGATGTACAGCACTTATAGCAGAAGAGTTAGTCCTGTATAATACAAATAATTCTGCTCTTAGGGGAACCCCAACTACCAGTGAAGATTCACTCACTGAAGATGTTCAGGGGCTACACATTTTTTCTAGAATGGACTGAATGCAAATGCTGTATGCATCCATTGTGTTAGATATGCCATCAAAACATCTCTCTTCAGGCAACTCACCTGACTCTCCCACTGGGATAAATGAAAGACTCATGAATTTCCATATAAATCTTGCTTCTAAGTGGCATGTCCCCCTAAGATGTGCTTATACTCTAACACATATAGCCAGTTTTGAGGCTAAGGACACTTTTACAATCATCACGATTATATACTTCAAGGTGTTCCATATAATGATGAAATCATTCTACTTTGAAAATTTAATTCTACAGTGATAAGAGATCACATTGTCTAAAAGGAGATAATCTTTAAACACGGTATTAGTAAAATCAATGCAAATGACTATGACTCCTGAACTTTGGTGCAACTGATAATCTTAACATCACCAAATCTTGGTTCTGCCTGCAAAATAAATACAAGATCTCATGGATGCATTCCCACTTTAAACACTGGCATCTCAAAGACTTTATGATAACCTGATCTCCAGACCGACAATACATCCATATTAGACATGCCTTATATGAAGCTGGGTGCAATACTATTTGTTTTGTGATGCAACTTAAGCTCAAGCTCTATATTTAAGAAACAAAGGAAAAAGGAGAAGTTAAACTGTGATCATTTCAAAACAAATCCCATGTAACCAAGCTTCTAGCAGTTCTTGCTACTGGTATTGATGTGGAATATCCTCGTTTTGCAATGCATTTTTCTAGCACATGCTGACCTAAATGAAGAATGGGAGTTTATCTTCTCTTCTACATACTATCACCAAACCAATTTTTGACACAGCTCATTGCTGTCTCGAAAACTAATTTAACATAGAAGCTCCTCATTTGAAAATGTGTGCACCAAGTTGACTGAAAAATGAGAGTATGTATCAAGGCAATGCTCTAAATATAGTAGTTCTATCATTAAAGACCACCAAGGAATATTTAACAAATATATTGAGCACTTAAGTTGTTCAATCATGTTAACCCAGGTGATCATGAGTTTGCTAACAATACCCCTTATGCCTGATCTTGATACACAGTCATCCTTTCAGGTGGATAGCGTCACAAAGTATCTTCTTAAAAACACATCTGTCAATCCCCAGTACCTCAGACATGGTTTCATGGCATATTTTCTTCTGAAACAATGCTGAAAACAGCAAGAAGATCTCTACATCAAATTCATCAATTTCCTTAAAGCCTTCAATACAGTTAAACAGATTAGGCTCTGGTGCATTCTTTCTAAATGTTGTTGCCTACTCAAGTTGACCACCATTATCAAAGATTTTTACACTAACCTGTATGCACACACAGTATATGCAGTAAGCATTTTAGATGCTTTTAAAGTCAATGAACGAGTTAAGGAAGGTTGCATCTTAGTTCCAACCTTATTCAACATCTCCCTTGCTCCTGTATCACTGCTTAACCATCAAAGTTTGCAACTGGAAGATTGCATCAGCCTCTGCTATAGACTGGTTGGTAGAGTCTTTAATCATCATCAGCTTCAATCTCCTAAAAACAAGAGTGCAACAAATTTTTTTGATCTTCAATATGCTGATGATGATGCCTTTCCAGGTCTGTATTATTATCATGCTCTGCTATACAACACTGATGTTACATAATAAACTGATAGTAAGACTGGCTTTATGATTAATGATAAAAAACTGAAGATCTCTGCCAGACATGCATCATTTTCAGTCAGCAGTGAGCACTATTATATTGTACTGTTCTCAAATTACAGAAGTGATGACAAATTACAAAATCACATCCATCAAGCTTTTGATGTTTGATTGATGTGATTTTGTAATTTGTGAATGTGATTAAATCATTGTAAACAATAAGTTGTCCACCTCCACAAAAGTCTCAATGTACAATGCTATATGCATATCTATATGGGTCTGAAACCTGCACTCCATATAGAGCTAATATATCAGTGCCTGAAACCTTCCATATTTGCAGTTTTTAATATATCATTGAGTTGTCATCTTAAGATATAATATTGCATGTTAATATTCTCCAGTGCAGCAGCAGAATGACTGACATTATTATCATCTGAAAACAGTTCAAATGGATTGATCATATTAAAAGAATGACTACAGACTGTTTCCCTAAGAAGATCCCATATAGGAAACTCTCAGCAAGTTAGAAAAAAATGTTTCAAAGAGCCCATGAAAGTAATGCTAAAACAGTACAGTATCAATCATGCAGGACTGGAAGTTAGAGCAGTTAATCACAACAGATTGTAAGGCCATTGAAAGATCTGAAACTAGTTGAATTCAAGACCAGGAAGTTTACCAACAACAGCAACATCATTATTACCTGCAATGTAAATTACTGACAGCAATGTACATCTCAGAGATGTCAACTTCAAAAAATTTAAGAAAATTAAAAATTTAATGTTAAATTGATTTAAAATAAATATTTCTTAACACAGAGGTCATATTTTTCTGACACACTGAGTGATTAATGACAGCCAGATGTGTTGATTAGTTAAATATAGTTGACCAGAACTAACATAACTGCCCAAAATGTTTATATATGGATAAAAAACCATGAAATATGTCAGACATTAAAAAAAGAAAAAATTCTAAACCCACAAAAAATTAAAAACTCTTTTAAAAATCTTTTGGCTTAAAGTTTTGTATGAAGTTTTTTAAATTTTGATTTCTAAATATAGACATAATTTAATAACCTAACCAAAACAAGGCTTTCACGAATTAAAATGTATTTTTGAAACTTTATGAATTGTTATAATCCAAAAATAAAAATTACTGTTAAAAAAAGCATTAATCAAATTTTTTTCTTTAAACTCAAACATTTTTTAAAAGCAGTTAAATGCTTATCTAATTAAATAATATCATAATTTTATTTAGGTACCTCTGCTCACTTTTGATACATAACTTTTAAATAAAATTTAAAAAAATAAATAAGTTTGCTTGAAGTTTTAATTTTAGCATAATTGAAAGCTAAATGATTCAATTTAAATTTCCAGTAAGCAAAACACTCTGATGTATTTCAAATAGAAATCATATTGATTGGAAACTGAAATTTTGAAATTTTACAGCAATTTTTGAGTGATCAACACATTTGTAAACAGAAGTTAATTCTTATATTTAAAAATCTTGAAAGAATAAAATATAAACCATTGATATGTTATTTTTGGGAAATTAGCATCTTTAAAACTAGATTAATCTAATCTGAAACAAATATTCCTTGTTTATAACATGAAATTTAGAATAAAAATATTTTTAATCACAAAGCTGTAATTTTTCTGGCCTTTGAAGTAGGTAATGACAGCCTATCATCAATCATTTCCCACAATTAACTAAGTATGGTTGACCAGAATTGACATAAATTTATGAAATCTAATTGAATGTTTTTTAAAAACATGACCTTTTAATAAGTCTCTAATAACTTGCTATAGTTAAAAAAAATGTGCAATTTAACATTAAAAAAATTAAAAAAATGTTTTTAAAATCTTAATGCTAAATGATTTGTACAAAGTTTTACAATTTTTGATTTTTAAATATAGTCTTTACTTTTTAATAATTAAGAAATCGAAACAATGTTTGAAACTATAAATAATCATAATTAGCAAAGAAAAATGAAAACAATTCTCATGAAAATTCATCATTCATCAAAAAAAAAAAATAATAGTTTTCTTTAGGAAATGATATCCTTAATATATATTATTTATAAAACAAATGAAAAGTTAATCTTATTTAAAAATGGCATAGTTTTAATTAGGTATCTCCACTTATTTTTGATACTTAACTTTTATATTAAATTTTTAGAAATAAAAAAAATTTTCTTGAAACTTATTTTAGTTTTATTTGAAAACTAAATGATTAAATTTACTATATTACTATATTCAGTAAGCAAAATATTCAGATGTATTTCAAAACAAAATTATATTTACTGGAATCAAAATTTTGAGATTTTTTTAAATTTTGAAACTTATGCAGATATTTTTTAGGTATCAACACATTTGTAAACAAAAGATAATTCTCAGTTTTAAAAATCTTGCAAAGGTAAAATATACATCTGTGATACATTTTTTTTTAAATATTAGCAAATTTTAAGTTAAATTAATATAATTTACACAGGTATTACTAATGGCATTTTAATTTTTTTTATTTATTATTTAGGCTAAAACACTTTCTTAATCATGGAGTGTTGATCTTTCTGACCATGATTTGACATGTGACAACAGCCAGATGCGAGATAAGCTAAGTTTCTATGGGGATCACAAGTCCAATTTTTTTTCTGTAAAGGGAAGAAACCATGAAACACATGACCTTTTAATGTACACACAGAAATTAACATACAAAAAAAAAGAAAACAAAAAAATTTAAATTTAAATTTATTTAAAAAATATGTTGGCTTGATGATTTGTATGAAACTTTTCAATTTTCAATTAGTAAATATAGCCTTCACTTAACAACTTAATAACCTAACATCTCCAAGTCTTTGAAATATTTTAAAAATATTTTTGAAACTTTATAAATTATTATAATTAAAGAAAAACAAAAGCAATTCTTTAAAATTTCATTATTAATCAAAAAATTTTTTTTCTTCCAACTAAAATGTCCTTAATTTATGTTGTTATTAAAGCAATAAAAAGCTTATCAAATTAAATAATGTCATAGTTTTATCACATTTTTTATTTTACCATTGGGAGCAGATTTTTAGAAAAAGGATCAAATGGCTGAAAAAATAATTGATGATTTACATTCACCAATGAGGCCTGTGTTTAACTAATAAAACCAATTTCGCCTTCAAAAATTTAATTTCTCGAAAATTCATGAATTTATATGTAGGCAGGTAACAAATGTAAAAAAAACAAACATATTTTTACTAAGATTTTTAAAAAATAATTATTTAAAAGATAATTTGATTCATTTGTGAATAAGTCCTTCTTCATTCAAATTTGACAATTATTTAATTTTTGCAAGAATTTCCAAATTAATGTGTTTCTCACCAAACAAAAATCTGAGTTACATTATATTACATTTCTCATTGCAAACTCTCATAATGATTTGGTTACCCACTAACTAAAATCAAAACAAGATTTTACTAAAAGTTTCGAACATGGCAGAAAAGATCAAAAATTTTTTTAAAATAATTAAAAAATATTTTGATCTTTTCTCTTGAAAACAAACATTTTGATGGAAAATGTTTGTTATTATTAAGAATGGGGCCTTTTTTCTTCATACTATGCTGTTTTTCAGCGATTTAGTAGAGGTACCAAGTTTTAATATATTTTTTATTTTCCTATTCAGAGCAGATTTTCGAAACAGTGGCTACTTTTTGAAAAAAAAAATTAAAAAAATTGATGATTAACATTTCCAAAGGAATACTGAATTTAACTAATAAAACAAGATTTGTGATCAGTATTACTGAATTTCTAGAAATTTCATGAAATTAATTAGAGGTGCAGTAACAGATGTAAAAGAAAAATATTTTTACCAAGATTTTCTAAAAATAATAATTGCATAAATAACTTAATTTATTTGTGAATAAGTTCTGAAAGTTTCATTAGAACATATGATTACTTGATTTTTGAAAGAATATCCAAAATAATGTCTTTCAAAGCCAAAAATGAATTCTGTAATATTGTTTAGTTTCGTAGTGTTGAGGAGGTAAGGAGGACATTAACCCCACAAGCGAATCAAGAAAAGCTAAAGCAAGAAACGATAAGGATGATGGTTTAAATTAAAGCCAAATTTTATTTGGTAGAAAAATAATACAGGTTGTTTTGACTGAGTCTGGAAGTACAGGTCTTTTATTGATAGGGCAGGCCTCTGAGTTGTCTTTAAAAGTGTAGGGATGTCAGCATCTGGCATGGAAAGGCACAAACTGGAAAGTTGTCAATCGGTAGAAACATTGTCAGCATTAGGCAGGAACAACTCAGAGTGGAAAATCATCAGCTTCTAGTAAGAATGACACAGGCTGGAAAATCATCAGCTTCTAGTAAGAATGACACAGGCTGGAAATGTCATTGGTTGGCAGAAATGGCTGAGGCTGGAAAGTTGTAAGCATCTGTCAGTAACAACACATGCTGGAGTGCTGCTGCTGCTGCTACTGGAGGGCTGCTACTGAAGAGGTGGTTGGGGAGCATGTTGCTCTAGTTGGTCAACTGGAAATCCATCAATTTATTTACCACCATTCCACTATAGGACAGAAGCCCATGGCGGATGAAAAACATATTAAGAAGAAAGTGCAAGGTACTTTTTAATTATTTTAATCCTTTCTAACATGTTTGAAATTTTGCTGAAAAAACAGCAAAGCATTATGACAATGTACCTCCACTTATTTTTGATAACTAACTTTTAAAATGAATTTTTAAAAATAATATTTTTTATAAAAATTTTATTTTAGTTTTAATTGAAAGCTAAATGATTAAATTTACAATTCTCAGTAAGCAAAACACCCTGGTGTATTTCAAACAGAAATTATATTGATTGAAAACTAAAATGTTAAGATTTTTAAAAATTTTCAATTTTTCAGCCATTTTTGAGCAGTCAACACATTTGTAAACAAAAGTTAATTCTTGGTCTTCGAAATCTTGCAAAAACAAAATATACATCTGTGACACATTATTTTTGGAAAATTAGCATGTTTAATGTTAAGTTATTCTGATTTACACAAGTATTACTTATTTATAGCATGAAATTTAGAATAAAACTATTTTTAATCACAGAGTTGAACTTTCTGACCTTTCCACTGTATTTGAAATGTGTTGACAGATGTGAGATAAGAATGGCGATCACAAGTGACATAATTGGGCAATTTTTTTTCCAGTAAGAAACCGTGAAACACATGACCTTTTTAGAGAAATTACCATACAAAAAAAAATTCAAATACACAAGAAAAAATAAATTAAAACTATGATGACAAGATGATTTGTAGTAAACTTCTCAATTTTCAATTAGTAAATATAGTCTTCACTTTATAAGTTACCAACCTTTCCACTGTATTTGAAATGTGTTGACAGATGTGAGATAAGAATGGCGATCACAAGTGACATAATTGGGCAATTTTTTTTCCAGTAAGAAACCGTGAAACACATGACCTTTTTACAGAGAAATTACCATACAAAAAAAAATTCAAATACACAAGAAAAAATAAATTAAAACTATGATGACAAGATGATTTGTAGTAAACTTCTCAATTTTCAATTAGTAAATATAGTCTTCACTTTATAAGTTACCAACCTAACATCTACAAGTCTTGGAAATATTTTTTAAATTTTATAAATTATAATAATTTAAAAAACGAAAACAATTCTTTTAAAATTTCATTATTAATCGAAAAAATTATTTTTCTTCAAACTATGGTGTCCTTAATTTATATCATTTATTTATTCAAACAATTAAATGCTTATCAAATGAATGTCATTACCATAGTTTTGTTGCATTTTTTATTTTACTGTTCGGAGCAGATTTTCGGTAAAAGGTGCTAAATAGTTGAAAAAATAAAATAAAATAAATAAATAATACATGCTTTACATTCTCCAATGAGTCTTGCTTAACTTTTAACTTATAAAATTAATTTTACCTACAGAATTTAATTTCTTGAAATTTCATGAATTTACGTGGAGGTGGGGTAACAGATGTAAAAAAAAAATATTTTTACAAATATTTTTTTAAAATGATTTCAAAAATAATTTCATTCATTTATGAATAAGTCATGAAAGTTTAATTAAAATCCGACAATTATTTCATTTTTGCAAGAATTTCCAAATTAATGTGTTTGGAAATAAAGTGAATTATTTTATTTTGCGTTTTCCATTGTAAACTCTCATAACGATTTGGCTCCCCGCTAAAATCAAAACAAAATTTTTTACTAAGTTTTCGTACGTGTTAAAAAGGATTAAAATGTTTGTTCCTAAGTTGTGGAAAGATTGAAAGTATGTTTCAAAATCTTGGAATCCTTTCTAACATGTTCGAAATTCTGGTTAAAAATGCTTTTTTTTTTTTTCGCGTTGGCAGGTGACCAAAAATTGTAATAGCAAAAATAAACCCTCATTTTTGTTTTCGCGGTGAAAAACATTAAATTCGAAATTCTTACAAAAATTAAATAATGGTTGGATTTTGGATGCAACTTTCAGGCCTTACTCACAAATTATTGAAATTATTTTTAAAAACTCTTGGTAAAAACATGATTTTTTTACATTCGTTACCCACCTTCCACGTACGTCGTAATTTCATTTCATGAAATTTCAAATAAATTACTGCTGCATTGCAATTTTAAAACGCAACACTCCTTGGGGAATTTAAAATGGATCGTCTGTTTTTGTTTTTGTTTTTTTAAATACCTTTTTTCCAAAAATCTGCTCTGAATAGTAAAATAATTAAATCATTTCATTCGGAAGTGAATGGATTCGCACATTTGATGACTGACATTTCTTTCTCCAAGTTGAACAAAAAAGTAAGGAATTCTGGGATATTAGATAGAGAAAACGAATCGAGATGGAAAAACAGTAAAAAAAAAAAAAAGAGTAAAAAAAGACATTCACTCTCCCGGTCAAGCAAGAACTAATAATGAATTACAGGAGAAGCGAAATAACAAAAAAAAAAAACAACTAATTTTGGTTGACTAAATAAATTTCTCTTCAACAAAATATCCGAAAGAATATAGATTAATTAATTTTCTTTTATTTATTTATTTATTATTTTTCTAACACTAACATAACAGGAAATAAAAATAAATGAAAAATCATGGTGAGACACCTCAGTACATAACGATTTCTTTTTCATCAAAATTATTTCTCTTCTTTCACTTACCTTTCAAATCACAAAATAATGAAATGAGAAAAACAAACCTGATTTCTTTCTTCTTTCTTTGTGTTCAAATAATTGTGTTGTGATTGCTTTTTTTTTGTCCAATCTGCCCAGTTTTTTTACATTGTTCGTTCAATCAATTCATATATAACTTATTAACAAGGGTCGAAATAGAAAGGAAATGTCACGAAGAATGAACAAAAGAAAAACACGTTAGAAAGGGGAAATTATTTTTGAGAAAATATTTTGCCTGATGATTAAAGCCGAAAAATAAATGAACGGTGTTAGTTAAGTTTTAGCACCTTGTGTTTAAAATCGTAAGAGTTCTTGGCATTTTACAGAAGGGTTTACACTACAGTTAGTATTTATTTTTGTAAATATTTACAAAAAAAATGTGGCATAGGCCTACAGTGGGGATTAAAGGAAGCGGGTCTTCATCTGTCTAAAGTTAACTTAGGAACCAAGCAGACTATACAATGTTACATGCACCAAAACATCACATTACTTAACAATTCTTAAACACCACAATACCTCATTCTGTGAAAATCTAACTTGTTCCAAATGTACAATTTTTATAGTGAGAGGGGAATAATAACTTTAAAAATGAATAACCCCAATGAATATTGATACAATGAAAAAACTATTTACAAGAAACTAAACAAAATGATGTTAGTAATAACCCCCACCCCACCCACAATTCTAAATCGTAACAAGACATCAGTTAGCTGGATGAAAATTTATGCAGGGCTTGTATAAAGTTGAACAGTCATTCAACCAAATATATACACACTTATGCACTCATCCAAACACAAAAACAAATATGAAATTGCATGCTTGAAAACAAAAAATGCCCCACATCCAGCAAAGAATTAATGTTTCTGTTCACCTAATGAGGGAAGGAATGGGGAAATTAAACTAAAGAAAGTGATGGACTAAAAAAAAAAAAAAAAAAAAAAAAAAAAAATATATGGAGCCAATGACCATACATATCCTAGCTAAGTTTTAACTTTGCATAACTAAAAGAAAAAAACGAACCTTAATTAACCTATTTTGGGCAGGGTTGACAATGTTAGGTACAGTAGTCCCAATATCTTGATGCTTAACCAGCATCAAAATGTCACTCCAAGTCAGCTCTTTTCACTCGACAGATATGCGCAAGACTCACGCATCTTTTGCCAAATTCTGATAGAGGGAGTCGTCGCCTTTCTCTCTTAATCTTCATTTAAGCTGATGCTTAAAGAACAAGATCATTTGGAAAGAGGAAAAGTTCTTGTTCCTATAGAATTCCTCCTGTCGTGTCATCCATATCATGACTCGCATAACGCCTAGAAAGCATATGAATACATAATGATCAATCTTCATTAATGATGGCACCACATTGCGTACAAACAGAAGCGACTTCAAGGACAAAGAACTTTCAGCGCAACATGTGAACCATGAAGTCTTCAAGCCACTTGCACAATGGGACTACAACCTTTCAGTGAAAGAAGGCATGAGACAGAGTCACGATCACCGACTTACTGCAGTGGACGCAGCTGGGCTAACTACCTAAATCCGCTGCAGAAAGCTTCTTGCCAACCCAGAGAGTCTTTCACATCACCAACTAGATGAGTGATGCCTCAATATTATTGAGACATTTCATCCCAGGCACCCAAGGCCATACAGAGCAATCCTCCTGCTTCGTTTGACCGAGCTCGTCGATCAGACCATCTTGAATGGCCTCCTCATTAGAAGCCAATATGAGGTAAACAGTGGGCCTCCTCCACACATAAGTGCACACTTCTTAGGAACGGGAAGTTTTTGTAGGCATCTTTCTTCCAGAGTTCGCCATTCCAATCTGTTTGCGAACATATTCAGTTTAGAAAGGCAATGACGAATCTCAACACTAGGCATACCCAGACCACCTTCAGAAGGGTGGAGGTAACAGATCCCCCGAAATCTTGATCACTGGCCATCTTGAAAATTTTATCACAAGCACCAAGTAAAATTTACTCAAAGTAATAATTCCTTGAGACTTCTTTTAATTGCTGTATGCCTTCAATATGTAAATAATCATAATGCTCCACATATTCTTGAGCCTTGTAGCTCTTAATGTTTTGCCTTGTTATTTCTTCCGAATTCTACTGTCATTCATTTACTTAAGGCCATCAAGTATGTTGTGTGGTTTTCTCCTGCCCCTCTTCCCCTCTGTCCTGTGAGTATTAGATTCTCCCACCCCTCCTAACTCATTATGTGTCTCTTCTGATGTGAAGTATAAGTTTCCATTTTATTTTCATTCTCTCCAAAACCTCGTCGTTGCTCACATGTTTGGTCCAAGGCATCCTCAACAGTCTTCTGTAGAAAAACATCTCTAGCTTTGAGGTTCACCTTCATCTTTTAGGAGGTTGTCCAACATTCACTGCTACATCAGAGAACAGATATCATGTAACTTTTCAATAAGCTTGGTTAAAACTTAAAACACAACCATGGACACCACTCAACATGGGATGAAACATAGTTTTGGCTACAAGAGGCATGTTTCTATAGCATCATTGGCTTTACAGCAATTAGTTTCAGAAATAAGAAAAGAAGGAAAATGTTACTTAATCAGGTGTTTGTGTAGCAAGAACTTCATTGTCTTTTACACTTCTATAAACAGTGCCACATTCTTGCCATTCTAAACAAACAATATATTTGCTATATAAGTCAAAACTAAGCAAAGTAACAGTAAAAATGAAAACAATTCCTGTAAAAATTCATTAGTTATGTTGAAAAAGGAAAACTGTGAAGTTTAAATATTGCTATCACAGTTGATCAGAATGTAATTACAAGGGTGTTCTTGAACCACCAGGAGATATGCACAAGAGAGATTAAGTTACATAAAGGCTGTTTCTCCTGCTAAGAAATCTTCTATGATTGTTAGAGGGGAGCAATCAATCCTAACAACTTGGTCATATGCGTATGTTGCTCCTCTACTTATTTCATCCTAATTCGGCAATGAGCTCTATTGATGAGAAGTCTCTATCATGGTTCATCAAACTGATTCATGATACTTGCATTCATTTGAATAAATCTATGTTACTCCTCTGTTTATTCCACTCTAATTCTGCAATAAACTCTATTGATGAGAAGTTTCTTTCATGGTTCCCATACAACCACTTAACATGAAAACTCTATCCTCATATTTAAAAAAAACATTCAAGAAACATAATTCAGAATTCTATCTTTTAATTTTATTTTTGATCTTCTTGAGAATAACAATGAAACAGCTGTAAAATAATAAACACAATTCTTTTTAAAAAGAATGTTCATGCAAAAAATAGCATTAAAATTTGTGCTGTACTAGTCTTCAAACACTCTTTATTTTGAATCAAGTTTTCTATCAAGGAAAAAATCTAAGAGCTTAAAATTTTACTATGAAAATATATATCAATTTTTCACAAACAAATATATATAGAAAGATAGATTTATTGTTCTTGATGGACTTGATGGAAAGCAGAAAAATCAGCTAATTTAATTAAAACCATATATCAAAAATAATTTGATTTTAGGTATACATTCCATCCTGCAAAAAGAAAACAAACAAATAAAAGAGATAATAAAATGATTTCAGATGTGCCCACTGGGGTTTAATATCCCCCCCCTTCCAAAATTGTACATATGGAATTTCGTTGTGCAAATGTGGTATGTAGATAACTGCAATACAAGAATTAAGAGAAAATGTGATGTTTTGGTGAATTAAAATGTTTTCTTTTAGTATAAAATACTACAAAAATTAATAATTTATTTATTAGAATGGATGTTTTTGCACATTTCTCACTAATGTGTATGGATGTGTCAGATCATATATGATAACTGTGATCCCAAAACCTAAGAAAAATGTGGTTTCTTTGCTTTTCATTTTTTCATATAGTTCAACAAAGTTGACATCTCTGTAAATGAGAACAGGCAAATTACAACAGAATGGTGTTTATCCCTGCAGTAAATTTGAATATGAATTATATTTGAGTCTTCTAAAAACAGAAATTTACAAATGCAGACACATGTATTCTACCGGGTGTGTGTTTGCATATGTCACAGCTTCCAAGAATGTGCAGATCCAAAAACTATACAAGAATATGGTTTCTCTCAAGAGTGTGTTTGCATATGGCATGTCAATGAAGACTTCTGAGAAAATGCAGATCCACAAACTTCACAAGGATATGGTCTCTCTCCAGTGTGTGTTCGCATATGGCATTTTAAAGATGATTTTGCTGCATATGCAGATCCACAAATTTCACAAGAATATGGTTTCTCTCCAGTGTGCGTGCGCATATGGTATGTTAAAGATGATTTCCTTGAAAATGTAGATCCACAAATTTCACAAGAATATGGTTTCTCTCCAGTGTGCATTCGCATATGACATGTCAAAGCTGACTTCTCAGAAAATGCAGATCCACAAATGTTGCAACAATATGGTTTTTCCCCAGTGTGTGTTCGCATATGGAGCTGCAAATGTGACTTCTGTGAAAATGCAACTCCACAAACTTCACAAGAATATGGTTTCTCTCCAGTGTGTGTTCGCATATGACATGTCAAAAATGATTTCTTTGAAAATGCAGATCCACAAATTCGACACCGATATGGTTTCTCTCCTGTATGTTTTCGTATATGGGATATCAAATCTGATTTTTGTGAAAATGCAGATCCACAGACTTCACATGAATATGGTTTCTCTCCAGTATGTGTTCGTATATGACGCACCAAATCAGACTTCTGTGAAAATGCACATCCACATACTTCACAAGAATATGTTCTATCTCCAGTGTGTTTTTGCATACTGTCCCATGAAATTGTGTATTCAATGCTATGTTTTGTTTCTAGTGCATTTTTACACATGGTACACTAAATCTTAATCATTTTAGATTTTGCAAATCATTACAAACTGCATAAGAACATGCCTTCTTTCTAATTCTTCTTTCAAATTTTCCTCATATGTAACACTAAGTCTGTGAAGAAAAGATAAAACATCAATTTCAAAGTACATTTTTTGTAAGTAAATGTTCCCATGGACAGTTTTGAAAATATAGAACATTTACATAAATATTACAGTATATATTTCTCATTTCAAAAGTCTGACTTCTTAAATATCCCAATTTTCTGTTCAGTTGAAGACCTGTGAAGCAAAAGTAATGACATATTTTAACAGAGATTGTGAATAATATATAAAAGCAGTTAATATTTTAACAGATACATTTAGCTCTATATTAAGGTTGGTTGATATCTGCACTGACATACAATAATGCAATATCTACAAAATTTTTTCTATGGTGGGTATATCAGTACAAATTACAGATGGAATATAATATGAATGTCTTTCTCATACAATTTTTAACTGCCCAGTAATCTAAAAATTTTTGGAAGGTATTCTTCATAATCTAGTGCTTAATGAGAAGCATGGTGAAGCAGTAGATAGCATCTTGGATTTAGAAATCAGAGAGCCAAGCTTAAATTCCAGTTGAATTCATGACATTTACTTATGTGCTAAGATCCTAAGTATGAAGCCATTTTTTCTCCCTCCCTCAGTTATGGAAAATTGGAGGATAAACTGGATTCTATAGCCTTGGGTGGCACCTGGTTTAGGAAAAGGAAATTCTGAATTCAAAACCAGTTTGGAGAGGAATAGTAGTAGGACAGACTAGGTTATAACCTAGTCTGTTTAACTATTAACCCTCATTGGTTGGCTATGGGAGGTAACTAGTCTACCAAAGAAAGATCTGGCAATCTGTGAAATAATCTCGAAGTGCTCTCTTCTGACATCAAAGTGTAGGCTCAAAAAATTAACATAAAAATAATATTTCATATTGATGCACAATTTGTAGTGTTACAGATTTTGCATCAGTTGCATCATTCCATTAATGATGATGAATCTTTATTAAATGATAAATACTTTGGCCCTAAATTTCTGACAGTTATCACTCTTATTTTTTGATAATATCATGTATGGACATCCATATTTAAAAACGTGGACAAAAAAGACTTCAAAACACTTTTTGAATTCTTCATTAAGTGTTGATGAAATGTAATAAGTGTTTGCATTCATGGTTAGTGAATACAGTTTTTACTTAATAAATCGCCTAACAAGTACAATTTCTGTATAAATATAGAAAACTTTTTAAGATTTAAAAATTATTCTAATTAAAATGTAAAAAAATGAAAACAATTCTTTTAAATGTTCACAATTCAAAACAATTTTTTTCTTAAGACATAAGTGGACATATCTTATTCAGAAAAGCAATTAAAACCTAATTGAATAATGTCTTGGTTGTATGTATTTTTATTTTATGATTTGAAGCAGATTTTTTATTACTGTGAGAGACTTGTTTTACATAAGGTCAAAAATGACTAAAATTCTTGAAATAGTTCAGATTTCAACTCACATAAACAATGGGCTTGTCAAAATTTCATGAAATTAAACAATTGTTCGAGAGGATTAACACAAGTCAAAAATAAAATTTTGTCAACAATCTATAAAAAGAAATTCTCACTAAAGTAATTCTATTTATTTGTGAATAAGTCAGAAAAGTTTCATTAAAATCTAAATTATTAGATTTTTGCAAGAAATTCTAAATCAAATTGCTTCCTAATATTTAGTGCCCCTACAGTTGCAGGAAGGATTTTTATCCAAATTTAGAATGTTTAAAAAACAATTAAGAAATATATTTAATTTATTAATAAAAAAAAATCCTTTGATCATACCTCTTCTTAATAATCACAATGATTTTGACAGTAAAACTAATTTTTGGTATATCTATTGTTTTTTCTTTAGATTGACCATGGCAGAACCAAAAATTAATCCAACATTTGGGGTACATTGTATTCATGCAGCAATAGTAACAAATAAGCTCTACAATGTAAGATGTTCTAAGCAAACTTTTCAATATAACACTGAAATGAATCTAGTAGAAATAATGGCCATACAAATGAACAAAAATGCTATATTTTAATTAAGCACTCCACTCATTTTCAATACCTAATTTTTAAAATGAATTTTTAAAAATGAGAAAGTTTTCTTGAAGTATTAATTTTAGCTTTAATTGAAAGCTAAAGAAGTAAATTTACTGTTTCTATAATTAGAATATTCAGGTTTGTTTCAAAGAGAAATTATATTGATTGGAATCTCAAATTTTGAGCATTTTCAGTTAAGACATTTAAAGCAAACATTTTTTTTCTTGACATATTGATATATCTGTAAACTGTATGGGTAGATATTTGAAGGCTATCACATAGCATATAGTAAAATAAAAGAAGGTAAAAAAGGTGTTGGGTATTACCTATTTATTATTCATTAATATTTCGAGATCAGAATCTCATCTTCAGAATCTGTAAACAAAAGTAAATTATTGCTTAAAAAATCTTGTAAAAATATAAATCTAAGACACAGAAATTAAATTAATTTCATTTAAAAATCAATATTGCTTGCTTATATCAGGAAATTTGGAATACAAATATTCCTTAACACTGAGGTCATATATTCTGACAGAAAGATGTGTTGATAAGCTAAGTATGGTTGACAGAATTGACATAATCATCCCAATATTTTTCCTTCAAGGAGAAGAAACTGTGAAACATGTGACAATTTATTATCACACATGAAATACCATATTTAAAAAAAAAAAATGAAAAATTGCAAATTATTTAAAAAATTTTTTGGCTTGAAGATTTGCATTAAGCTTTGCAATTTTTGATTAGTAAATATAGTCATAATTTAATAACCTAGCCACAACAAAACGTTCAGAAATTTTTTCAGACTATAATGTCCTTAAGAAATATTTTTAGAAAGCAATTAAAAGATTGCTTTTTTTATTTTACTATTCAGAGCAGATTTTTGGCAAAAAAGGCTATTTGAAAAAAAATTAGATGATTTACATTCCTCCAAGAAGCCCTGCATTTAATAAATATTTTTGCAACAGTATTTAATTTCTTGAAATTTGATGAAATTATGTGGAATAAGGGTAACATACATGATATATATTTTTTTACCAAGACATTTTTTAAATAATGTTAGTTATTTGTGAATAAAGCCTAAAAAAAAATGAAAAAAAAATGACCATTATTTAATTTTTGCAAGAATTTCCAAATTAATGCGCTTTTAATCAGGAAAAACTGAGTTTCATAATATTACATTTGCCTTAGTAAACTTGAATCAAAATTTAGTTACCTGCAGATGTAAAAAAAAATTTAACCAAAATTTTGAACGTCTTAGAAAGGATTACATTTTTTCTTAAATATTCTGATCTTTCAACTTAACGTTTTATCTCGGTACTGCCACCCATTTTCGATACCTAACTTTTAAATTGAACTTCTAAAAATAAAAAAGTTTTCTTGAAACTTTTATTTTAGTTTTAGCTGAATGCTAAAATGATTAAATTTACTATTTCCACTAAACAAAATACTCTGATGTATTTCAAACAGAAATTATATTGATTGGAATTTAAAATTTTGAGATTTTTAAAAACTTTTTTGGCCATTTTTGAGAGATGGACACATTTCTAAACAAAAGCTAATTCACAGTTTTAAAAATAATATATACATCTGTGATACATTATTTTTAGAAAATTATCGAATTTAATGTTAAATTAATCTGATTTCCACAAGTATTACTTATTCATAGCCTGAAATTGAGACTAAAACTATTTCTGTTTTTTTAACACTTTCGGAATTTTGGTAAAAATATTTTGTTAAATTAAAAAAAAAAATGATTAAAAAATATTTTGATCTTTCCTCTTAAACATCGTCTTGATGGAAAAAGTTGGTTTTTAAGTTTGAGGCCTTTTTTTCTTCATACTGTTTTTTCAGCGACTTTGTGGGGGTACCTTTTTTTACCTTTGTTTTTACGTTTGGGGCGTTTTAATATCATATCATGCTATCCTGTTTTTTTAACGAATGAGTAGGAATACCAACGTTACAATCGGAAGCGAATGAATTCGCGCATTCGACGACTGGCAAGTAAAAAAGTTTAAGGATTTCTGGCACATGAGAGAAACACAATGTGATTAAAAAAAATAAAAAAAAGACATTCACCTTCCTAATCAAGAACTAAAAAACTTCATAGCGAAATAACAAAATCCAACTAATTTTGGTTTGACTGTCTTCAAAATATGGGATAGATGGATTAATTTTAATTTATTTTGTTTGCTAACACCAGTAGGGAATAAAAAAAAAAAGAAATGAAATCATGGTGAGCCACGTCAGTAAATAACAATTTCTTTTTTTATCAAAATTATTTCTCTTCTTCCACTTACCTTTCAAATCAGAAAATGAAATGAGAAAAACAAAAAAACCTGATTTCATTCTTTTTCTCTTTTTGTGTTCAAATAATTTTGTTGTGATTGCTTTGTCTAACATGCTAAATTTTTACGTTGTTCGTTCAATTAAACAAGAGTCGAAGTTGAAAAACAATGTCACATAAGAAACGGGAAATTATTTTAGAGAAAATATTTTGCCTGATGATTAAAGCTGAAATAAACGGTGTTAGCTAAGATTTGGTTTCTTGTGTTTTAAAATCATTAGAATTGTTGGCATTTACAGAAGAGAGGAGTTAAAAGTCGATGCATTTCTTTTTTTCAAAGCCACACATACTGCCGATGCTGATTTGGTGCCCGACATGATATTTTGATGAATTTTACATGAAATGCAAACATTATTGAAGCCAAATGATATACAATAAAGCATCGTAAACATAAATAATTATTTCTAACATAAAAATAAGACGAATGAAGCAAAATAAAAAGAAAAACATTGTTCATTGCTATGTAGCTTTTCCGCCCAAAAAGGCAGGTCTATTATTATTATTATTATTTCTTTTTCTTTTTTTGCAAATGAAAAAAAAAAAAACTTTCCCCCATTTCTTAGAAATTTACCATAAAATTTGGGAATTATTTGATTTTCGTGACCTTTTTTAGCACTTATTCATTAATGATTTGAATAGTGAGCGGCTTATTTTCTTAGAAAACATTGAGAATACTGCAGGAATTATCAGCATTTCATGCCTCTTGGCACAATTTTCTTGCAAAAAATATTGTTAGACTCATGGGAGACAAAACACATGGAATTCTAACAAGTAACGATTAATTAAAGGTATGAACAAGACATGTTACAGAAGGATAAAGAAATGAAAAGAAACTTGAAATTATGATGTACTCAATACAATCTTTAGTTTTTGTCTTTGAAGTACTTCCATGTTTCATTTCTATAGATGCGAAAAAATATGTCTTGCTGCTATGAAAGTCAAAATTAAAAATGAAAGATCAAATATCATGCCACTTGTGATTATCAGAAAGGCATGATACTCCCACAAAAAATTCAAAGTTAAATCCACTTTTCCACTCGGTTCTAAGTTCTGTATATAGTTTCAATCATTTTGAGATTTCTGTGGCACAACATATCTACAATATCTAACTATTCAATGCCATTCTAACATAGCTCCTCAGCAAATTTAATTCTTCCTTTCTAAAACTTACTATAAACTTCTGCAAACATCAATGAAGTTCCTATGCTGCTCCAGTCCATGAACTACTTACTTCACTTTGTTTCTCAAACTCTAGAGCACTGGATGTAGATTAAAAAGGATCTAGACATGGTCTTCTCCTGCAAGAATATTGTTGTTTCCGGGATTTAAAAAAAAAATCATTTAATTCCAAGCAAGACAGTTTTACTGCCACTGTTGTGCAGGGGGTTACATAGGGGAAAGTGATGACAAAGAGCGGTTAGTTATAGGGGAAGTCAGGAGGAGGGTAATAGACAGATGAGAATACTGGTGTAATGGGGGTAGAATGGATGGAGAAAAAGAGCTTGATAGAAAGGATGCAAGTAAGTGAAATAGGAGATGTCTATTGACCTTATATTTAAATTCCTGGAGATTGTAGCTGTCAGGGAAGCAAGTATATGGAAGGAAACTCCACTGGTGGGAAATGCGAGAAAAGAAGCTGTAGAGTAGAAATTGTTGTTACATTTTATTGGTTTCACTGTAAAAGGGTGGGACCTAGTTGCTAGTCTAGTAGCTCATGTAAATTCATACATAGGGGCACCAGTGAGCTAAGTTCATTGGAGCAGAAGCCATGAAAGTATTTGTAAAAATTTCAACTGAATTTATGTTTTCTTTGAATATATCAAAGAAATCTGTAACAAGGCAATGAATACAAAAAGGACAAATTAATTATTGTGACACCTATGAGAGAAGAAATTAGATTTAATTTCATATATACCTAATTTAAATCTGTTTCCCCCCCACACACACACACCATTTTTACCTTGTAATTCATAGTACTCCAAGTTAGACCCAATGTTATCCACCGAATTACATATTTCAGCATGAAAGCCTGACTAATCATTTGACACAAGATAAATGAAAACCTGAATAATCATGATAAATTCATCACAGACTTAGAAGTAGTATCAAATTTCTGGAAACTATTTAGAATGGAACAATTAAAAGAGAAGTTAAGTAATATCACTGAAAATTAACCTTATTCCAGCCTGAAATCATCACTAAACATGATGACTTCATCACAAACCAGGATGGAAAACTAATTTTAAATGAGACACATTTAAATTTGGATGCAGAAATAAGATGAAGCTTGATTTATGCTAAGACAAAAACATCCAATAGTGCTTAATGTTCAGCTGAATCCTAATACTAGTATTATAGCTTAAAATCCTCATGACTGGTCATTCTGACATCAGCACTAAGCAAAATTTACCAAAGAAAAATGGTTTCTTGAAACTTCTTAAGATGCTGTATCTCTTCAGAATGTAGGCGATCATGGCCCTCCACATCTTTCTGTCCCTTGTAGCACTTAAAATATTTTGTTTTGCTGTTTCTTCATAACCCTTCCTGTCAATCTATTTGCTTATGTGCATCAATTATATCATGTGCTGTTTTCTCCTGCCCCTCTTTCCCTCTATCTGCTTTGTGAGTATCAGATTCTCCAAGCCATCTTTCCTCATTACATGTCTCTTCTTGATGTTAAGTATAAGTTTCTGTTTTGTTTCCATTCTCTCCAAAACTCATCATTGTTCACATGTTCACTCCATGATATCCTCAACATTCTTCTGTAGAAGCACATCTCTGTAGCTTCGAGGCTCTGTTTTATCTTTGAGAAAATTGTCCAACATTTGCTGCTACATAGGAGGACAGATATCATGTAACAGTTAAATCTAATCTTAATCTTGAGTTGGTGTCCTAAGAACATAATAAAATAAAAACATCCATTTCACCCTAGAATATGGGGGAGACATATCACGTGTAAGTGAAATTGTTGGTACGAGCTATTCAAGAGCGATACAAACCATCAACTTAATGACATGTTCCCAAAAGGGGTGCACCTGAGAACAATCATAAAGAGTGTGCACAGCTTTTTCCTCTAAAACAATGTTACACTAACAACAGTTAGGCAAATGCCTCTGAAGGCCATTTCATTGTGAGTAAAGCTTATACTGAATCAATCCCCAGGTAAGCAAAAACACAAGGTTCCTAAGATAATTCACCATTGGTGCCCAAGACCAAAATGAATACAATTCTGTTGCTGACAAGCCAAACCATCAACAGAGAGGATCCTTTCTTGTGAGCCATTTCAAGTTTAAATGATACAACTGCTTCCAAGACCGAGAAATGTCAGTGGCCAGAGAGTGGAGAGCATATGCTTGGTTGCCTTCCCTTAATGTTTATAGAAAGAATACCAATGCAGAATTGCACAAGGAAAAGATCCAGTGAGGTGGTGATTGATATTTTCATGAAGTCAATACCCCAGACAGGCATAGTCTGAGGTTGATCAAAGATTTGTGTGAGGTGTTTTGCAGGCATTTTGCAAGCTGGTTTACCAAGTGACCTGGTTTCAGTGACAATGAGTTTCACAAGTATTCTAGGATTTGATGGTTTAACCCATGATGTGTACTTGAGGTTGTTGCACATCTTTGTGCCAATTTTGATGGTGGTGTGCAACTATTGGTCAAATATCTATTAATTTATTTAGAAATATATGTCAAATTTCATAAACTTGTCATCTGGTTAATATATCCTTTGTGAAATCAAGTTGTGAAAATTACTGATGAAGTAATCAAGAGTGCTGACTATACCTTAGTCTGTCTTCTACAAACCATAAATGTAAAACAATCGTACAAAGAAAAAATAATTTCAATATTCTATTAAAAATACTTTGGCAGCAGGAATATTTTTGATAATTTATATTTTTTGATTTGTCAACCATAGTATCCTTTGTCAAATATTGTCATCCTAAGTGTTCTTAAACCATTTAATTTGAGACTTCTACAAAATATGTGATACTTAAAGTTTAAAATAATTTTTAAAAAATGAAAAATCTTTCTTGAAGCTTTAATTTTACTTTTCCTTTCAAGCTAGTGGATTAAATTTAATATTTCCAATGATCAAATTACTTGGCTTTATTTGAAAAACTATATTACATTGACTGGAAAGAGTTTGGTCTTTCAAAAATAGCTGATTTTTAGTGGTCTTTCATTGCAATGTAATTTTCTTTATTGAAAAAACTTCCCAAATAAAATGTGCTTTCTTGAAACTTTGGGGAATATTAGCTGATTTCAAGTTTAACTAATCTGATTTGAAATAAATTTTTTGTTAAGTTTAAAATATCCCAGAAATGCAATTTTTAACCCAACAGAAAGCTGTGTAACAATAAAAACATCATCTCAATGAATTTTCCTAATTAAAATTTAAAGAAAATGAAAACAATTCCAAGAAAATTTCATTATAAATAAGAAAGACTGAAATTTTAATTCCTCAAATTTTCATGAAATTAAGTAAATGGGGTAATAGATATATAAAAGAAACATACAGATATTTTTTCGGAGATTTTCTAAAAAAAAAATTTTTCAGAAATAATTACATTTATTTGTGAATGAATCCAAAAACTTTCATTAAAATCTGATAATTATTTGATTTTTGCAACAATTTTCAAAACAATGTTTTACTACAAAAAAGACATTAAAGTTTCCAATGCTAATTTTTGGCCCAGCTTCTGATGCAAGAAAAGCAATATCTTTTAGGTATCAAACTTTAGTGAAGGTACCTATATCATATTCTCTATTTTTAGAGATCCCTTATTAAATAAATGGATACATATTATGGTGCAGTGATTATCAGCTTGGAACGAGAAATTGGATTTTGAAATTTGAATTCCAGTTGAATTCATTCTATTCATTTATGCAAAAAATAGCTTTGGGAAAAGCATTAACCTATGGATTCTCCCACCAGCTATGGGCTAAATAGCAGAACAAATTGTTTTTTTTTTTTCAGCCTTAGTTGGCAACTTACTGTGGGGAAAAGTGTGTATTACATATGACAATTAACTAAATAATTAAATAATTTTAAGACATTTTTATCTGATCAATAACTTCCGTAGTGCTGCTAAAAAAAAAAATAAACAAAATTTTTTTAAATTAATTTTCGTTTGAAATTATGCAAAGGAAACAATTTAAATTTCTCTAAATTATATTTTAGTTTTCTTTTATTCATTACACCCTTTTTTTTCTACTATGCTGAGCATATTTGAAATTTTAAGTTTTATTCTAGGAAGATGATTTCAATTTTTATTATATCACTGTCTCCTCCATTGAGTTATTCTTTATATAAATTAGTACAGGTTTGTTAAGTGCTGTCACTCATTTTCATGTGGCCTTTTTAATTTTTGTGCAAAAAATGAAAACAGTGAGTTTGGTATGTAGGGGAGAGGTAAGTGAAAACGTTTTCAGAATTTAAAAATGAAATCCTCTATAAAAAAAAGTAAATGATCTCATCCAGTAATGAATAAATTCTAAAAGTTTCATTCCAATCCAACAATTACCTGATTTTTGAAAAAATAAAAAAATAGGTGTCTCTGATTTAATATTTTGCATTGCAAATTGTAATGTTCAATTTGTTTACACTGGTGACAACACTAGTTTATATTTTTAGGTGTTCTATTTGTATATATATATATTTATTTTTTTTAACACACAGTGTAAACAATTTTGAAACAAATTTTTTAATTTCAGCCTTTCTTGCTAAGTGACATAAAGTGAAGTTTTTGGGTATAAAAAATAAGATTTATAATAACTTTGGGTGTTTTTATTAGGTATATAATATTTGGGGATCAAAAGTTTGTGATCGTCATCATCAGGGAATAACATGGCCCAAGTGAGAAAAATTATATCTTTTTGTCCAAAATAAAATAAAATTAATAACACAGTACACTTTCAGCAAAAAAACATCCTAATTTCATCAGTTTTAAGGACTTTTTATTCTGTAATCTTTTTTGTTAAATCAATTGGGAACAAACACTAAAATTTCCCAATTAATGATCACCCACTAACAGAAGAAATTCAAAATTTTAATTTTCTGAAAAGGATTACAAAGATAATTTTATCATTAAAAAACCCTTTGTTTTTCTGTCTAAATAATAAAAACAACATTTGACAGTGAAACTTTGTTTTTAGTTTTTCATCACGTATACTAAATTTTAGCAAATCTTTTGAGTCAGTCAGTTCAGTGTCATACGTGATTTGCACTTGGGCGACTATGTCTCAAAATAGTCAGGACTAACAGGGCAGAAGATTTTCACACAATAGGTTGCCATTACTTTCTACAGTAGACTGGTTGCCAACCAAGGCTAAAGAATTTAATCTATTCTGCTATTTAACACATAGTTGGAGGAAGAAGCAACAGATTAATCCCAATGGTATTAGCACATCAGCAATACAACAAATTCAACTGGATTTCAAACTCGACTCTCCAATTTCTCTTTCTGAACTTTTTTGATTTAACTTCTTTTTAAGTAAACATTTAAAAAATCCAGTTAATTAATCCTTAAATTTACTAAAAATGTCTTTAAAAATATCTCTAAACCAAACATAGAATTTTTAAGAGATTTGTTAACTTTGTTCATTCTGTTTTTGTCTATAATGGTAGTGTACATACTAAGGCTTTCACAACACCTAAGAACTTTAAATACAGACAGAAATTATTTTTTCTTTTAATCAGAGTGGCTTTATCTTCCAAATAATACCAAAATTTAAGTTTGAAGAAGACTTTCAATTCATCTAAAATAGGTTTTTTTTTTTTCAAGAAATTTGTGGCAGTATCTAAAATAACCTAATGTTGAGAAGTAAATTGTAATTTTTATTAACATACACATTTTACATATGTTGTATTTATGCTTGACTACATTTTGAAAATTTTTTCCTGTTTTTTTAATAAAATGTTCATTTTGTTTTTTAAAAATTTGATTAAAGAAGAAAAATTGCAGAATAAAATATTCGAACGATTTTTTGATAAAATTGAAACAATTTTATTTTTGGCAAAAAGATATTTTTCTCAAATACGCAAACATGATTCACTAATATAGACAACAGTCACACACATTTTTGTTGAAAAATGATAACTAACAAAAAAAATATATGCTACTACATACAAAATAAACTGAATCAAACTTTCATTAAATCTAGGACAAAACTTGACAGAGAAGAAATGTCAAAAAAGGGAGGTTGTTAAGTTTAAATATTCCCATCCGCACTATTGATGAGAATATAATCGCATGAGTGTTCTTGAACCACCAGTAGATATGAACAAGACAGGTTAAGTTACATGAAGGCTTTTCTCCTAAGAAATCTTTTATGATTGGTAGTGGCTAGCAATGAATCCTAACAACTTCGTTATATGTTGTTCCTCTGCTTATTCCAATCTAATTCTGCAATGATCTCTGTTGATGAGAAATCATGTTACTTGCATTCATTTGAATGAATCTGTTGCTCTTCTACAAATTCCACGCTAATATTCTATTGAGCCTCATACATAATTTCTGTACAATCACCTCACATGAAAACTCTATTCTCATATTTAAAAAGCATAAAAATTTAGGAAAATATTTTCTGTAATCTAATATTTTAGTGAATTTTAGATACCTGACAAAAAAGCAAAAAACATGCTACTACATTGAAAATAGACTGGATCAAACTTTCCATCATTAAAAGAAAAATTATCGACACAGAAGAAATGTCAAAAAAGGGAGGCTGTTA
Source organism: Ascarosepion bandense (assembly GCA_037127315.1). Lineage (NCBI taxonomy): Eukaryota > Metazoa > Mollusca > Cephalopoda > Sepiida > Sepiidae > Ascarosepion > Ascarosepion bandense. The sequence continues at coordinate 2,778,880 of JBBBDQ010000764.1, forward strand.
AGTATAAATATTCCCATTCACACTATTGATGAGAATGTAATTGCATGTGTGTTCTTGAACCACCAGTAGATATGAACAAGACAGGTTAAGTTGCGTGAAGGCTTTTCTCCTCCTAAGAAATCTTCTATGATTGGTAGTGGGTAGCAATCAATCCTAGCAACTTCATTATGTTGCTCCTCTGCTTATTCTAATCCAGTACTGCAATGAGCTTGATTGGTGAGAATTCTTTTTCATGGTTCCTCAAATTGATTCATGATACTTGGTTTATTTGAATAAATCTATGTTGCTATTTGCTTATTCCATCCTTATTCTGCAATAAGCTCAACTGATGAGAAGCCTCTTTCATGTTTCCTGCATGAGCACTTAACATGAAAACTTCATATTTAAAAAAAACATTCAAGAAACATAATTCAGAATTCTATCTTTTAATTTTATTTTTGATCTTTAGAATAACAATGATACAGCTGTAAAATGATAAACAATTCTTTTTAAAAAGAATGTTCACAAACAAAAACAGCATTAAAATCTTCCCTGTATGAGTTTTCAAACACTCTTTATTTTAAATCAAGTTTTCTATCAAGGTAAAAAATTTAGGAGTTTAAAATTTTACTGTCTACATATATCAGTTATTCACAATCAAATATATAGAGAGAAACTGATTCATTGTTATCCTAAAGCTTTAATTATAGCTTTAATTCCAAGTTAATAGGCAAACAATAAATATGCAAGTCAAATATCAGCAAAACAACAGTAATAAGCTAAAATGGATGTATATCACAAAGGCCACCAATTTCTTGAGATAAGGAAAGGCCACAAACATGCTATCAAAAAATATGCAATAAATTAATTTCAGATGTGCTCACCGGGGTTGAGTATTTTCTCCCATCTCTTTCAAAATCGTACATCTGGAATTTCATTGAGCAAATGAAGTAAGTTGGGAATAGTGGTGCAAGAATTAAAAGTAAATGTGATGTTATAGGGAATGGAAAGTTATGTGTTCATTAAATAGACTTTATTATAGTGAGTAAAACCAACTAAATTAATATGCCCAGTAAGCAAAAACCAGACAGATATATTAATCTAAATAATTGTTTTTAACAAATAATCTTTCAAAATCAACTTTTTCAAACTTTATTTTATTAAAACATAGCCAATTTACAGTTTAATCAATAGATAGTCAAATATAATTTACTTTTAGTGTAAAATATTGCAAAGAAATAATGATAAGATTTGTCAGATCATGACTGTGACCCCAACACCCAAGAAAAATGTGGTTTCTTTTCTGTGTTTTTACATACAGTTGAACAAGGTTGACATATCAACAAATGAAAATATGCTATTTACAAGAGAACAGTGTATCTCTCTACTGTAGATTTGAATATGAACTATATTTGAATTTTCTACAAACAAAAATTTACAAATGCATAGACATGTATTCTATCTGGTGTGTGTTTGCATATGTTGCAGCAAATATGGCTTCCAAGAAAATGCACACCCACAGACTACACAAGAATATGGTTTCTCTCTAGTGTGTGTTTTCATATGGCATAACAGAGTTGATTTCTCTGAATATGCATATCCACAAATTTAACAAAAGTCTGGTTTCTCTCCAGTATGTGTTCGCATATGGTATTTTAAAGATGACTTCTCAGTAAATGCAGATCCACAAACAACACAAGGATATGGTCTCTCTCCAGTGTGTGTTCGCATATGGCATATCAAAGCTGACCTCTCAGCAAATGCAGATCCACAAACTTCACAAGGATATGGTCTCTCTCCAGTGTGTGTTCGCATATGGCGTACTAATGATGATTTCACTGAATATGCAGATCCACAAATTTCACAAAAATATGGTTTCTCTCCAGTATGTGTTCGCATGTGGCATGTTAAAGATGACTTATCAGCAAATGCAGAGCCACAAACTTCACAAGGATATGGTCTCTCTCCAGTGTGTGTTCGCATATGGCATATTAAACAAGATTTCCTTGAATGAGCAGATCCACAAATTTTGCAAAAATATGGTTTCTCTCCAGTGTGTGTTCGCATATGGCATGTCAAAGCTGACTTGTCATGAAATGCAGATCCACAAACTTCACAAGGATATGGTTTCTCTCGAGTGTGTGTTCGCATATGATGCTGCAAATGTGACTTCTGTGTAAATGCAAATCCACAAACTTCACAAGGATATGGTCTCTCTCCAGTGTGTGTTCGCATATGGCATGCTAAAGATGATCTCCGTGAATATGCAGATCCACAAATTTTGCACCGATATGGTTTCTCTCCAGTGTGTGTTCGCATATGGCATGCTAAAGATGAGTTCCCTGAATATGCTGATCCACAAATTTCACAAGAATATGGTTTCTCTCCAGTGTGTGTTCGCATATGGCATGACAAAAGTGACTTCTTTGAAAATGCAGATCCACAAACTCGACATTGATATGGTTTCTCTCCTGTATGTTTTCGTATATGAGACATTAGACCTGATTTCTGTGAATATGCAGATCCACAAACTTTACACGAATGTGGTCTCTCTCCAGCGTGTTTTTGCATAATTTTCCATGGAAATATGGCTTTACTGATCTAAAATGTATATGTTCTATTTCTAGTTAATTTTTACATATGGTACATTAAGTCTTAATCATTTTATAATTTACAAATCATTACAAACTACATAAGAACATGCCTTCTCTCTAATTCTTTCAAATTTTTCCCATATGTAACACTAAGGTTGTAAAGAAAAGAAAAAAACATACAGTTCAAAGTACATATTTTTAAGTAAATGTTCCCATGGATACTTTTGAAAATGTAGATACAGAACTTTTATATGAATATTGCAGCATATATAGCTCCTGTCCAGTGTCTGGCTTCTTGAGTATCCTGATTTTCTGTCCAGCAAAAAACCTGTGAAGCAAAAGTAATGACATATTTTAACAGAGACAGTGAATAATATATAAAAGCAGTTAATATTTTAACAGGTACAATTAGTTATATATTAACACTGGTTGAAATCTGCACAGACATACAATCATGCAGCAACCATGAAAGATCAATAGAAAAATCAGTAAGTTTATCTTAATTTTCTTTCTAATATTTTTAACTAGCAGTATAGCCCGGTGTTGCTAGGGTGTAATGAAAGCTTCAAAACTAATCCATGGTCCTGGAGCTCAGACTCAGCCTAAAGAATATTTGTCTAAAGTTTGGTGAGAATCAGATAAAAATTGTGGATTTGTATAAGGGACATACAGACAGATAAACAGACACACACACAAACATCTTGCCTTTTATATATATATAATTGATTTTCTGCACTTTTGTAAGAACTGCAACCTTGAAATTTCTGAATATCATTTCTTATGTCTTTGTCTATGAGTGTATCAAATTTGATTAAAATCAGACCACTCCTAAAACCTGATTTTTTTATTATCGATATTTATCGGGGGTACCTTGACACAAAACCTTGCTAAGAACACTCGCAGATGATTATAGTACAACTGTGTAAATTTTCAAGAAAATCAGTTCAGCCATTTCGGAGTCTATAGGTAACGCGCGCACACACACACAGACACACAAAGTTCCATTTATAAATAAGTTTAGATTTAGATTACAACAAAATAACCAAGTTCAATGATATTTTCTCGAAACATTTTCAAATGCCTGTAAGATTCTCTTTTCAAACTGAAAACAAATTCAGTTTTTCACAAAACACAGACCAACAATGACAGAGCAATTTTAAATTATAAATCAAGATGGTGATTTTAATCTCACAATTATTTGTTGATATGAATTAAATATTACAACTGGATGTCAAGACAATGAAAAGTATCTTTCTTATATTAATAAGAAAATTCTGATATCAAATCAATCTTTATCAGCTCTATATAAACAAAGATGATTTTAAAAGTGATATTATGAAAATTTGTTTACTTTCAAATAGTTATAATATTCATCAAGAAATCTTTCAGGTAAATGCAAAAATACAAAAAATAAAATCTGGGCTTAAAAAATATGATTTAAAACAACTAAGAATTGTTTATGCATAAAATTTCCAGTATTTAATAGATTATGAAAATTATTTACAGAAGCGACCATTTGAAATTTCAGAAAAGAATTTGCTTCATATGTTTACCTCAGTGATTTCATTTATTGCTAAAATCATAACCTCATTGAGTTTGACACATGTTGAAAATATGTTTCTGGAGAAATTCTGCTTCACTTTTATCAAGCTACATACTACAAGATGCATATAATATTGGGAAGAATGTTTATATAAATATTACTCTATTTTCACAAAAACACCTCATGATAAAGTATTTCAAACCATTAAATGGTAAATCATGTAAAGTGTAATTGTGCAGATAGTAGTGCTTCATTTCCCTTCTGGTTTCATTGGCTGAAACCTAGCAGTTTCAACAACTATGATTAACTCTAATCAATGTATATAATATTTTTAACACTGTCATAGATGTTAAGAGGTGCCACATAGATGGAAAGCTTTCTTTGTTGCCATGGAGGAAGAAAAAGCAAAATTATGAATCTCTGAACATAAAAATGTAAGACAACAAAATTCTTTCCTTAGAGGAAGTGAAGACAAAACCTATGAATATTTAACTGTTATGAAAGTTATCATAAACAATTCTAAATAAAAGAATATAAAAAAGATTTAAAGTAGTTTACAGATTCTTTTATACATTATAATTATTATTATTTACACTATTTACATTAGGGCTGTTGTGCTCATTTTGTTGTTGATAACAGCAACAATGATGAAGAAAAATGTCTACATAAAAATAATGGTAATTTCTAATCACATAAATGCAGACAGAAATTATAATTTTAGAATTTTATTGATTGCTTTCATTTATTTTAAATTTTAATTGGAATAATGTTTGAACATTTTGTAGTGATTGAGTGATTTTATTGAACTGCATATTGAATAAGTACTCATCATTGAATTTTTTTACACGAGGAACATAGAACATTCAAACTCTTCAGGACACCAATCTTTCCTCAAATCACCATCATAGATGACATACAACACTCATAGCAGAAGTGTTAATCGTGTATAATACCAATAATTCTGCTCTTAATAGAAACCCAACTACCAGTGAAGATTCACTCACTGAAGATCTTCAGGAGCTTCACATTTTTCTGGAATGGACTGGATGCAAATGCTGTATGCATTCATTTTGTCAGATATGCCATCAAAACATTTCTCCTCAGGAAACTCACCTGACTCTCCGACTGGGATAAATGAAAGACTCATGAATTTCCATGTAAATCTTGCTTCTAAGCAGCATGTTACCCTAAAATGTGCTTATGCTTTGACACACATAGCTAATTTTGAGGCTAAGGACACTTTTACAAGCTTCAAGCTGTTCCATGTAATGATGAAATCATTCCACTGAGAATTTAATTCTACAGTGATAAGAGATCACATTGCCTAGGAGATAATTTGAATACATCGTATTAGTAAAATCAGTGCAAATGGACTGTGACTCCTGAACTTTGGTTCTGTCTGCAAAATAAACACAAGATCTCATGGATGCATTTGTTCTGTCCTATGCGTTTCAGCTTCTAACAGTTCCCAATAATGCTACTGATGTGAAACATCCTCATTTTGGATTGAGTTCTCTTGCGTGTAGTGAGCTAACTGAAGAATGGGTGTTTATCGTCTTTTCCTTATACTCTGTCACCAAATATACTTTTAGCACAGCCCATTGCTGTCATGAAGATTAATTTGATGTAGAACATCCTCATCTGAGAATGAGTGTGCCAAGTTGACTGAATGAATGGAGTGTCAACACTCTAATGATGCTAGTCCCATCATGAAAGATCACCAAGGAATATTGAACTTGAATAAGTGGCTCAACCATAGTAACCCAAGTGATCTTGAGTCTGCAAACAATACCTCTTATGCCTGATCTTGACACACAGCCATCTCTTCATGTGTGTAGATACACAAAGTATCTTAAAAATAAAGCTGTTTTGTGTGTACTAGCAGTATAGCCCGGCGTTGTTCGGGTGTAATGAAAGCTTTAAAACTAATCCATGGTCCTGGAGCTCAGACTCAGCCTATTTGTGAGAAGTTTGGTGAGAATCGGATAAATATTGTGGATTTGTACAAAGGACATACAGACAGATAAACAGACACACACAAACATCTTGGCTTTTATATATATATATTATCGATTTTCTGCACTATTGTAAGAACTGAAACTTTGAAACTTCTGAATATCGTTTCTTATGTCTTAGTCTATAAGTGTATCAAATTTTATTAAAATCGGACCACTCCTTCTATAACCCAATTTTTTCGATTATCGATATTTATCAGTGGTACCTCGACACAAAACCTAGCTAAGAACAATCGCAGATGTTTATAGTACAACTGTGTAAATTTTCAAGAAAATCGGTTCAGCCATTTCGGAGTCTATAGGTAACGGATACACACACACACAAACAGACAAAGTTCCATTTATAAATAAGTTTAGATAAATGTTGCAACCCTAAAAGGTTACTGCATGAGTAAACACCAAGATGAGGTATTGTCCTTGTCTTTGTTACCATTTGTAGAACGTTTTGGTTGTTGTATGCTCCAGCCTTCTTCATGTGATAGGAATTTTGAACTGAATCCTTTATTACAATCACTGGGGTATATGAACTCCATTCCTTGCCTAGAGCCTCTTCTGGTAGTCATGAGTTATCTCCCTCTAACCCTGTAAGTTACTTATTCACCACTGCTTAAGCCAGCGATTTCTGATGTTAATGGTTTTCTCTAGCATTTTTTACTAAAGCTCATATTGTAATTTTGACACTAATGATTTTCTCTGGCACTCCGTATTACTGGTTCCCATATTGTGTTCATCTCAAGTCTCATCCTGTGACTTGACCCAAAAAGTTGTGAGTTCAATAACAGGCTACTGCAGTAGTGAACAATTAACTTACAAAGTTAGAGGGAGATAACTCATGACTACCAGAAGAGGTTCTAAGCAAGGAATGGAGTCCATATACCCAAGTGATTGTAATAAAGGGTTTGGTTCGAAATTCCTAGCACCTGAAGAAAGCTAGAGTGTACAAGGATACGTCACACAAATGGCAACAAAGATGAAGACAATAGTCCAAATAATGTAAATACTGTAAATATTACTTTTTCTCAGAAATATAAACAAATAACAAAATGAAGGTTGGGAATAACAGTATATCACAAATACAAGACTCGTACATTGCATGAAGTAGATATACTGCTAGTCAGTATAAACACTCTACTCTCCATAAGCGTCCAGGTATATAAGAGAATAGGAATATTCCATTCCTGTATACAGGTAGGTACAAACACCTCTCTTTTTAGACTGGCTCTTTCCTGAGACAATATTTTTTTCTTTTTAGGGTTGATGTTGATCTTTCATGTATCCTTTCTCTTCCTCTTACTATGTCTTTCCCAGAGCCTTTTGTAGAATAGGCACATTGAACGTATAAAAAAAAAAAACATCCATAAGTTCTACCTTATCTGACATATTTTCTCTTGAACTTCATGCCTTGTTTTTATTTGGTTGTAGTGCCTTTTATGCACTAATGTTGGTCCCTTAACCAGATGTATCATTTTTCCAATTCTTTGGACAATAGTACTGATTTTCCAATATGTTTTATTTACCCTATCCATGCAGTAAAAAAAAACCAAAAAAAAGACCATTTGACCAAAATTGTGAAATTCCTTTCCTGTTTTTTTTTTTTTGGGATGCTCATATTTTTTCTATTGGGAATTATGTTATCAAACACTGACCTGATATTACACAAAAAAATAAGAAAAATAAAAATAAAATAAAAAATAATCTCTACCGGAGAGAAGGCTGAAGCTTAGATTTTAGTTGGTGTAACTCTATACACCTGCAGAAATTATTGTATTGGTGCATCTGTGGATCCACTGTTGGCTTTTCTTAAAGCTCTTTTGAAGGTATCCATGAAATGCTCTGACTGGCTGTTGCTTCTGTAATGGTAAGGGGCAATTGCAATGTGATTTAATACAAACATCTTGCAAAATTCCTTGAACTCTCTTGAGGTAAATTGTGTATCATTATCAGAAACAATTGAATCTGAAACTTTAACCTGCAAGGAGAGAAACTATGAAACGCACGACCTTTTAATGCACATACAGAAATTACCATACTAAAAAAAAAAAAAGACTTAAAATTATTTAAAAGTACAATGGCTTGAAGATTTGTATTAATCTTTCCCATTTTCGATTAGTAAATATAATCTTCACTTAATAACAAAATAATCTTTGAAATATTTAAAAATATTTTTGAAACTTTACAATTTATTATAATTTAAAAGAACAAACAATGAAAACAATTTTTTAAAGTTTATTTATTAATCAAAAAAAATATTTTTTTAGACTATAATATCCTAAATTTATATCTAATTAATGTCATAGTTTCATTGTGTTTTTTTCTTCTTTTTTTTTCTATCGGGAGCAAATTTTTAAAAGATGAAGTTGAAAAAATAATAGATGATTTATATTCCCCAATGAGTCCCGCGTTTAACTAATGAAAACCACTTTTGCCTACAAACTTTAATCTCTTGAAAATTATTGAATTTACAGGGAGTGGGCGGGTAACAAACACATAGAGGAAAAAAAAAAATTTATCAAGATTTTTTTAAAATAATGATTGTACCTCCACCGAATCACTGAGAAAGAAAAAGGCCCAAACGTAGCTACCTACAAAAAAAAAAAAAAAAAATCACTGCTCATTTTCGATACCTCAATTTAAATTTAATTTTTAAAAATAAACACGTTTTCTTGGAGCTTTAATTTTAGCTTTAATTGAAAGCCAAGAGATTAAATTTACTAATTACAGTAAGCAAAATACCCTGGTGTAGTTCAAACAGAAATTATATTGCTCGGAATCACAAATTTAACTGCTGAAATTTTTTTTTTTAAATTTACCGCCATTATTGAGTAATCAACACATCATGTAAACAGTAGCTAAATTTCTGTTTTAAAAATCTTGCACAAAATAAATATACCTCCTTGAAATGTTATTTAAGTTGATTTTTATAATTGAAACTTACCTTTATCTGATTTCAAACAAGCATTAAGTGCTTACTGTCGGGAAATTTACGAAATAAATCACTCTTTAATAATAGTAGCCCTCTTGTCAGCGCTTATCTAGGCGATAAATTACGCGTTGACAAATAGCAGGTGTGAATGACGTTTGGATGGCGACCGAAAGTGACAAAAAATTTGTGTAGCTTAAAACGTAATATTTGGAAATTTAAATTTTTTTTGTTGTTTTTTAACTAAATAGTAAAATTAAAAATTTAACATAATATTTTCAGCAAGTATAATATTTTATAGAATTTTAGTTTAGATTTATAGCCAGACTATGCTTTCTGAATAAATAAAAATAAAATGTGCTTTCTGAATAAATAAAAATATACTTTCTGAATGAATAAAAATTTAAAAGAAAGAATTAAATTAAAATAACCGAATTAAGTTATGTTATTTATTAATATTTTTCTGAAATATTAAATATTTATCTTACATTATTAATATGCTTTCTGAAAAAATTAAATTTCTTTTAGAATAATTTTAATTTAATAAAAAAAGAATTAAATTAGAATCAAAGTTTGGTTTGTTTAGTTTTCGATGTAAGGGGAATTCATCCAAACACTTGTTAACTTCTAAAAACAATACGACCTCTACGGAAACTTGTTTCGATCCCTATGGAACACCGTACTTAATAAAAATTTCCAAAATTTAATTATTTTTAATTATTTTAAAAGTAAAATGGGTGAATGATTTTTATTAAACTTTTCAATTTTCGATAGGCAATGTGATAATCAATTCTTAAGTAAGAAGAAATTCAACAACGTTTTTAAAATATTTTTAACACTTTTATGAATTATTATAATAAAAAAATAAAAACAATTATTTCAAAATTTTATTAGTAAACGAAAAAAATTTTTTTCTTCAGAGTATAATGTCCTTAATAATTATTATTTATTCCAGCAATTAAAAGTTTATCAAATTAAATTATATCAGAGATTTATTGCATTTTTATCTTACTCTTAGGAGCAGATTTTCGGCCAGGTTGTCTGCTTTAGAATAAAAAAACATAGATGATTTATATGCCCCAATGAGTCCTGCATTTAACTAATAAAAAAAATTTATACAGCTAATTAAAATTTATTAAAATTTCATGGATTTACATAGAGGTGGGGCAACAGAGTTAAAAAAAATATATTTTCACCAAGAAATTAAAAAAAATAATAATTTCAAAAATAATTTCATTCATTTCTGAATGAGTACTGAAAGTTTCATTCAAATCTGACTATTATATGATTTTTGCGAGAATTTTCAAATTAATGTATTTGTTACCGTGAAAAAAGTGGGTTGTGTCATCATTACCACGTAACCTATTGTAATAAAGGCGTAATTTTTTTTTAGCCGCTAACTCAAATAAAACAACATTTTCTATCAAAATTTCGAAAATGTTAGCAGGGATTCAAAAATTTTTTAAAATAATTAAAAATTGCTTTGATCTTTCCTCTTAATAAAAATATAAATATTTTGATGGAAAAAGTTTGTTTTTTATTAAGTTTATGAACTTTTTTATTCATACTATGCTGTTTCATGCTGTTTTTTAGCGATATTTTGGAGGTAAAAACTTTTTTTTTATCAATGTACAAGTTATTATTAAAAGGAAAGATGAAAGTATTTTTTAATTATTATTATTTTTTTAATTTTAATCCTTTTTAATACGTTTGAAATTTCGCTGAAGAATATCAGAGGATGATGTTTTTTTTTAAAAGACCCTAAAACTTTATTAAAACAAAGTTTTATCGTTAAAAATAAAATGTTTCTTATTAAGTGGAGAGATTGTGAAGTATTTAAAAAAAATTTTTAATCTTTTCTAACACATTCGACATGTTGGATAAAATTCTTACTTTATTTATTTTTTTTATCAGCGGGTGACCAAATGTTTTTTTATGGCAAAAAATAAAACGAAACTCATTTTTTTCTCGGTGAAAAACACATTCAATTAAAAATTCTTGCAGAAATTAAATAATGGTATGACTTTGATTAAACTTTCAGGCCTTATTAAAAAATTACTGAAATTATTTTTATTTTTTCAAAACTCTTGATGAAAATTTTTTAAATTTTTTTTTTATTTAGATATGTTACCCTCCTTCCACGTAATTTCATGAAATTTCAAGAAATGAAATACTGTTGCAAAAATTTAATCAAACGCAGGACTCCTTGGAAATGTAAAAAAATAAATCTTTTTTTTTTTTTTTCAAATATTCAAATAATCTTTTTTCGAAAAATCTGTTCTGAACAGTAAAATAATTAAATCCACACTCCACCCACGTCAATTGAACAGGTGAAGAAGGCTCATCCCTTGTTTCCTGTTTAGGATGTGGTTTCAGGCTTTCTCTTTTCCAATCTTTTCACTCTTATTACGTAGCCCCCTGCACATCAGTGGCGTTACCGCCTTGCTCGGGGTGATATGATTAAAAAAAAAAAATTTAATTCGAAAGTAATCGATTCGCACGTTTGACGACTGACATTTTGTCTTTCTCCAAGCAAGTTGAACAAAAAAAGTCAGAAAAGTAAAAAAATCTTGGGATAGAGAGATAAAACGCAATCGAAATAGAATTAAAAACAGTAAAAAAGACATTCAGTTTCCCTGTCAATTAATGAAAAGAGAAACTTCAAAACGAAATAACAAAAAAAAAAAAAAAATCCAACTAATTTTGGCTTGACTAAATTAAAAAATTCTCTTCAATAAAATATCCGACCTTATGAAATATGAATGAAATGAAAGCTGAATTCAATTTTCATATTTTTGGTTTATTAATTTGCTAACAAACACTAACAAGGAATAAAAAGAAATGAAAAATCATGGTGAGGCACGTCAGAAAATAACGATTTTTCTTTTTTATAAAAATGATTTCTGTTTCTTCACTTACCTTTCAAAGCAGAAAATGAAATTAGAAAAACAAAACGTGATTTCTTTCTTTGTGTTCGAATGATTTTTGTTGCGTTTGCTTTCTTTGTCCAACCTGCCCAATTTTTTTTTTTTACATTGTTCGTTCAATTCATGACAAGAGTTGAAGTTGAAATGTCATGAAGAATGAATTAGGAAAATAAAAAGCAGGTTAGAAACGGGAAATTACTTTTGAAGGATATTTTTCTTGAAAGTGGAAATAAATAAACGGTGTTAGCCCAGATCTGGTCCCCCTGTGTTTAAAATCGTTAAAGTTCTTGGAATTTATAAGAGTAGAGTTATTCTAAATCGATGCATTACTTTTCTTCCAGGTCAAGACACTGCCGGTGCTAATGGCTTGTTGCCTGACATGATATTTTGATGAATCAGGTGTTGGTGTAGCAAGAACTTTTTCTTTTACTCTTTCAGTGCCACATTCTTGCTTGACATACCAAGTGAACAATTACAATAAATATGCTAAGCAAAACAACAGTCAGTTAAGTGCCATACGTGATACACGCTTGGGCAATCATGTCTCGAAAGAGACATGACTGACTGGGCAGAAGATTATCCCGCAGTAGGTTGCCATTGCTTTCTGCGGTAGACTGGTTGCCGACCAAGGCTATAGAACCCAGTTTGTCCTGTTATTTAACCCATAACGGGAAGGAATAGACGGATTAATACCTTTCCCAAGGGTATTTGTGCATGAGTGAATGCAATGAATTCGGCTGGAATTCGAACTCGGCTCCCCGATTTCTTGTTCCGAGACGATATCCAGTGCCCCACAACGCACATAAAGCAAAAAAGTCATCAAGTAAGAATTATACTCACATGCAAAAGGAATACAGTCAAGTGTTTGTAGTTAAAAAAAAAAAAATTTTATAATCATTTTACCCCAAACAAGGCATTACTGCCACGTGTGCGCAGGGAGTTACATTAGAGGAGAGTGAAGAAAAAGAGGAACAGGTTACAAGGGGGAGGGGTCATAGAATGGGTAAGAAAAGTATGGAAACACTGGTGTGAAGAGAACTACATGAGAGTAGTGCAAAAGGAAGAAGATCAAGATACAGATTGTTTTGGGGAAAGGATGGAAGTCAAGGAGATAAGAGATGGTAACTGACATTGCATTTAAACTCTTGGAAATTGTAGCTATCAAGGAAGAAAATATATGGAAGGAAGTTCCATAGGCAGGAAGTGCAAGAAAAGCTGCTAGAGTAAAAGTTGCAGTTATATTTGATTGATTTCACTGTACAAAAGGTGGGGCCTAGTTGCCAGTCTCGTAGCTTGAATAAATTTGTGCAAAAGAGGCTGCAAGGAGCTAAGCTCTTCAGAGCAGAAGCTGTGAAAATATTTGTAGAAGAGACAGAGGGATGCTACATCTCGTCAGTCAGAAAGTGACTGGAGTTGAGCTGCCAGGTTGGGATCGATTAAATTGCAGATTCTCCTTTGGATTTTGTCAAGAACCCCAAGATGAATAGCAGGGATGCCCAGCCAGATGTGACATCAGTATTGAATGCAAGGATGGATGATAGATATGTGCAAGATGGATCCAGGCAAGAGAAACTTCCTGGATTAACACAGTGACCTGACTTTCCTAGCGATAGATTTAGCTACTGATTCAATGTAATTGTTTCACTTGAGGTTTGATTCATGTTGAGGTGTGGGGAGAGGTAGAGGGAAAGGATAAAAAAATAAATATTGGAATGGGAATATCAAAGACCAATCCAGTCAAGTTAAAAAAGGGGAGCAAAAACAAACTAGGGAGGTGAGGAATCTCAACATAGATTGTAACAAAAGAGAATGCTGGTAACAGGCCAGGAACAACATTTACTCACGTTAACTAGGTACACAAAGAGAGTCTATCTTAACCAGGTGAGAATTCACAGGAAACTTACTCTTTGTGACAAAATTTAAAAATGAAAATCAAGGCTGGCATTCACATCAACCAGGATTGCTACATTTACCGACTTTTTGTTGAAAGCTGTTGATATCAAATGCTTTCTGTCAGGTCTGATCTTGAGAATCTGCCCAGAGAATATAATCAGATGCTGATAAAAATAGATTCCCTGCAAGATTCCCTCCATTCACAATGTCCAAATCATCAATCTTGCTATGGCGACAATATGAGAAACACCAGCTGTATCACTCCAGAATACAGGTGCAACGTATCGCATGCATTTATGAAATTGATGGGTATATGCTGTTCAGAAGCAGTACGAGCCATCAACATAGTCCCAGAAAGGGCACACCTGATGACAAATTGAAGAGGGCGTGCACAGTGGTTTCCTTTAAAACAATGTCACACTGATGACAGTTGGGCAAGTCTGCCACACCTACCTGAAGTCTATTACATTGAGAGAAGGCTTATTCTGAATCAATCCCCAGGTAAGCAAAAACTCAAGGTTCCTGAGATAATTTGCTTCTGGTGCCTAACACCAAAAAGAGCATAACTCGGTCACTGACAAGCCAAACTCTCAACCGTCAGAACTCCACTTCAATAATAAATGATACAATAGCTTCTGAGGTCAGAGGTCAGACAGTGAAGAGCATACGCGTGATCACCTTCTTTCTCTCATATATGAGAGAGAGAGAGAGAGAGAGAGAGAGAGAGAGAGGTGGTTCCTAAGCAGAATTGCACAAGGAAGAGCTCTATCAAGGTGGTGGTGATTGATACATTCATGAAGTCACTACTCCAGATGGGTGTAGTCTGAGGTCAAAGGTATGTGCCAAGGTGTTTTAATTGCCTTTCAAGAGCCAGTTTACCAAGTAGCCTGGTCTTTGTGACAGTGAGTTTTGTTGGTATTCTGAGAATTGATATCTTTACCCTGTGATTTCTACTTGAGGCTGTTGCACATCTTTGTGACATTTTTGTGGTGGTATTCAACTGCTGGTTCTGGCAGGGGTCTGTCCCCGACTGGATCTCAATGAGCATGACCACGTTTATGAAAAATGTCAAGGGTATTGAGCAGGACATAAACATTTACAGGCCCATAACTGCTAAACATAGAGTTAACAACTTTGGCCAAGATCCTGACAGAGTATTTGAGGTTAGTTCCCAAGATTTTGCTAGGACCTGAGCAGCTGTGAAGTGACGAACAATTCATAGCAACCTACATCTAAGTCGTATGATCCTAGATGGCATAGAAAATGACAAGCAAGCTGCACTGATCAATTTGGATCAGTTAAAGACACTTGATAGAATCAAATATCTGTATCTGGCTGCTGTCCTGCAGGTCGCTGGATTCAAACATGACTCTTGCAAGTGGATCAGCTATTGTGCTCCCTGTGCTCGAAGATTTTTTAAGAAAAAAACTCGATTCTCCTACTAGCTATAGGTTGAATAGCAGGACAGATTGGCTTCTGTAGCCTTGGTTGGCAAGAGACATTCTGCAGAAAGTAATGGCATCCTGCCGTGGAAAAATGTTCTGCCTAGTCAGTTATGTTGCGATAGAAACAAGATTGCCCAAGCGTGTATCACATATGGCAATTAACTAAATAAACGATTTTAAAACATTTTAGCCAATGAATAATTTCCATGGTATTGTTAAAAAAAAATAAACAAAAACATTTTTAAATTAATTTTTCACTACAAAACGTGCAATTTAAATCTCTCTAAATTATGTTTTAGTTTTTTATTCATTACATTCTTTTTTCTACTATTCTGAGTATATTTGAAATTTTAAAGTTTATTCTAAGGAAGATGATTTAACTTTTTCATGTAATCATATTCTCTAGTGACTTTATACATGTTTGGTAAATGTTGTCACTCATTTTCGTATATGTTTTGTATGTTGGGGGTAAGTGAAAACATTTCCAGAATTTAAAAAAGAAATACTCAAAAAAATAAAAATAAATAAATAAAATAAATGATCTCATCCAGTAATGAACAAAAGTTTCATTCAAATTCAACAATTACCCGATTTTTGAAAAAATAAAAAACTAGGTCTCTCTGATTTAATTAATATCTTGCATTGCAAATTGTTACATTCAATTTGTTTACACTGATGACAACACTAGTTCATATTTTTCAGGGGTTTCACTTGAGTTTTTTGCCTTTTTTTTTTTTTTTTTTACATTGTGCAAACAAGTTTGAAACGCAATTTTTTTTTTGTTCCACCGTTCTTGCTAAATAACATAAAGTAAAGATTTTGGGTATAAAAAGATAAAATCTAAATTTTGGGTTTGTCAAGTATATATTATTGGGTGGGTGTCAAAATTTTATGATTGTTTTCATCATGGAATACTATGGCACAAGTGAGAAAAATTTAAATTAAACATTCAAAACTACAGTTGATTAATCCTTAAATTTACTAAATGTCTTTGAAAAATATCTCTAGGCCAAATATAGGATTTTTAAGAGATTTTTTAACTTTGTTGTTAATATTTTTCATCTGTAATGGTTGTTTGATGAGTATAAGACTTTAAAAACGCCTAAGAATTTTAACTACATATGGAAATTATTTTTTCTTTTAATGCAGATTAGATTTATCTTTCAAATAATAAAATTCAAGCTCGAAGAAGTTATATAAAATACCTTGCTTAGGTTTTTTCTTTTGAGAAAGTTTGTGGTGGTAGCTAAAATAACCCAATGTCAAGAAGTAAATTGTAATTTTTATTAACATACACATTTTACACACATTGTATTTATGCTTGACCAAACATTAAATATTTCTTCTCATTTTTTAAAATAAAATGTCTATTTTGTTTTTAAAAATTTGATTAATGAAGAAAAATTAAAGAATAAAAAATTAGGATGATTTTTGGTAAAATTGAAATGATTGTATTTTTGGCAAAAAGATATTTTTCTCTGTTGCGCAACATGGTTCCCTCATATAGGTGACAGTAACACACATTTTTGCTGAAAAATGACAACCTGACAAAAAGAAAAAATATCTTCTACTACATAGAAAATAAACTGAATCAAGCTTTCATCAAATCTATGACAAAAACTTGACAGGGATGAAATTTAAAAAAGGGAGGCTGTTATTGAGGAGAATGTTATTACAGGAGTGTTCTTGAACCACTAATAGATATGCAAAAGACAGGTTAAATTACATAAAGACTGTTTCTTCCCCGAAGAAATTTGTGATTGTTAGTGGGTAGCACCTCGATTGTATGTGTATGTTGCTCCTCTGCTGCAATTCTGCAATGAGCTCAATTGATGAGAAGCCTCTGTCATGGTTCCTGTATGACCACAACATGGAAATGCTATCCTCATATTAAAAAAAAGTATTCAAGAAACATAATTCCAAATTCTATGTTTTAATTTCATTTTTGATCTTCTTTATAATAACAATGATACAGCTGTAAAATGATAAAGACAATTCTTTTAAAAAGAATATTCACACACAAAAATAGCATTAAAATCTGCCCCCCTGTATGAGTCTTCAAGAACTCTTTATTCTGTATGAAGTTTTTCAATAACTTTTGGATAGGTACACCTTCCACTATGCCAAAAGAAAAGGAAAGAGATACCTCAGTTCGAATTAAATTTTACAAAAGAAAAAATATTTCTTAAAGCTTAAATTATAGCAATAATTCCAAATTAATAGGCAAATAATAAATATGCAAATCAAAAATAGGCAAAGCAACAGTAACAAAGTAAAACGTTCACAAAGTAAGAATGATATTCACATGAAGAAGAGATACAGTTAAATGATTGTGGTGTTCTGACTAAAGACAAAGCAGAAATCCTAGAATGCATCTGTACAATTTGACTATAAACATAATTGGAAAGCAAAAAAAACAAACAATCAGCTCATTTAATAAAATGATACACATTCCATCCAACAAAAAAAAAAGAAACGAGATACCTAAGATTCAAATAAATTTCACAAAAGAAAAAGGTTTTCTTGAAGCTTTAATTATAGCTTCAATTTAAAGGTAATATTAAACAATTCAAAGTTAATTCAAACAATATATATGAAAGTCAAACGTAGGCAAAACAACAATAATTATTTAAAATGGACATATTTCTCAAAGTTATATGTACATTAAATAGACTTGATTTGTTTTTTTAAAAAGTAGCCAGTTTAAAGTTTAATTAATCTTTATTTGAAAAATATAATTTTCATTTAGTGTAAAATATTGCAAAAAGGATTTTTTTTATTAGAATGGATGGACTTGCACACTTCTCACTAATGAGTGTTTGGATGTGTCGGATCATATATGATGACTGTAATACCAACACCAAAAAAAATGTGGTTTCTTTTTTTTTGGCATTTTTACATACATTTCAACAATATTAACAGCTCTGCAAATTTCACAAAAACAGTATTTTTCTTTGCTGTAGGTTTGAATACAAACTACATGAGTTTTCAACAAACAGAAATCTATAAAATATATCGAGATTTTTTCTATCTTGTGTGTGTTTGCATATGGTGCTGCAAAGATGACTTCAATGAAAATACATCAGAACAAATTTCACAAGAATGTTATTTCTCTCCAGTGTGCATTCGCATATGGCGCTGCAAATGTGGTTTCTGAGAAAATGCTGATTCACAAACTTCACAAGAATATGGTCTCTCTCCAGTGTGTGTTCGCATATGGTTCTTCAAATTTGACTTGTGAGAAAATGAAGATCCACAAATTTCACAAGAATATGGTTTCTCTCCAGTGTGTGTACGCATATGGCATGCTAAAGATGATTTCCCAGAATATGCAGATTCACAAATTTCACAAGAATATGGTTTCTCTCCAGTGTGTGTTCGCATATGGCATGTCAAAAATGATTTTTTTGAAAATGCAGATCCACAAACTCGACATCGAAATGGTTTCTCTCCTGTATGTTTTCGTGTATGAGACATCAAATCTGATTTCTGTGAAAATGCAGATCCACAAACTTCACATGAATATGGTTTCTCTCCAGTATGTGTTCGTACATGACGCACCAAATCTGACTTCTGTGAAAATGCAGATCCACAAACTTCACATGAATATGGTTTCTCTCCAGTGTGTGTTCGCATATGGCGCACCAAATCTGAATTGCGTGAAAATGCAGATTCACAAACTTCACATGAATATGGTTTCATTCCAGTGTGTTTTTGCATAGTTATCTATGAAAATGCTGATTCACTGAGCTAACATGTGCATGCTTTTTTTACTGCATTTTTATATATGACACACTAACTCAATCATTTTAGCTTTTCAAATCATTGAATATTAATCATTATGAACTACACAAGAACATGCCTTCTCTCTAATTCTTTCAAATTTTCGTCATATGTAACACTAAGACTGGAAAGAAAAGCCAAAACACAGGTTTTGAAATACATTTTTTCTAAGTAAATGTTTGCATGGATACTTTTCAAAATGTAGATACAGAATTTTTACATGAATATTGCAGCATATATTTCCCTTGTCAAGAGTCTTGCTTCTTGAATATCATGATTTTCTGTTCAGCAAAAGACCTGTGAAGTAAAAGTAATGACACATATTTTAACAGAGAAAGTGAATAATATATAAAAGACGTTCATATTTTAACAGATATATTTACTTATATATTAAGGCTGGTTGAGTTATGCACAGACATACCATAATGCAGCATCCAGGAATGATCAAAAGAAAAATTAATAAATGTGTTTTAATTTTTTCTAATAATTTTGGTTGAAACAGAACGTGCAAATTCAGTGATATTTTCTTGAATCATTTTCAAATATCTGCTAGATTCATTTTTCCACTTCTAAACAAACTCAATTTACACATAAGGCAAGCAGAGAACAGCAGAGTGGCTGAAAAATATTATAAAATAAATTTCATTTAAGTATGAAACTTGAAATGAGGCAAAAAGCATTAAATTTGAAGGACAATCCTAAAGTAATGTTTCCTTATTTTTCTATAATGAACCCTGCGCAAGGAATTAATTACCAATGGCAAGTAATAAAAAATTTTTGTTTTTCACAAATTGTATAAATCAAGATGGTGATTTAATTCTGACAATTATTTGTTGATATGAATCTAACATGATCACTGGATGAGAAATGAAAGCTACCTTTGTGTTATTAATAAGAAAATTTTGATATAAAATCAATCTGTATCAGCTCTACAGAAATAAAGATGTTTCTGAAAGTGATATTATGAAAAGTGGTTTACCTTCGAATAGTTATAGTTTGCATAAAGAAATCTTTTATGAAAATGAAGAAATACAAAAAAATAAAACTCAGGCTTTCAAAATATAGTACAAATCAACTAATCATTGGTTATTCATAAAATTTCCACTATTTAATAAATGATGAAAATTATTTCCAGAGGTTACCATTTGAAATTTTGCAAAGATGCTTAATGTGATTATTAGTGATTTCATTTACTTATAAAATCCTAACATCATTGAGTTTGACACCTTTTTAAGATATGTCTCTGAAGAAATTCTGATTACCTTTTATCTAGCAAAATGCTATAGGATCTATATAAAAGGTGATTCATATAATATTGAAAAAGATGTTCATAGAAGTATTGCCCCATATTCACAAAAACACCTCATCATAAAAGTATTTCAAAATTAATATTAAATGGTAAATCATGTCAAGTGTGATTGTGCAAATATCTGTGCTAGATTTACATTCTGGTTCCATTGGCTGAAACCTAAAATATCCGTCAATAAATCCCAGGCCTTACAAATAAAACAACAACATTTTGGTAAAATTTATCTTTATTCATCAACACAGTCTTCTTTTCTGATTCCAATGATTCTCTAACAATTCAATGCCTTTTTTTATAGAATGATTTGTCTTTGGCCTCAAAATATGCCTAATTTTCAGAAATCACTTCTTCATTGGAGCCAAATCTCTTTCTCTGAAGCAGTCTTTTGAGGTCTGCAAACAGCCAGTAGTCGTTAGGGGCCAGATCTGAAGAATATGGGGGCTGTGGAAGCAATTCAAGTAGTTTTGTCATTATTGTGATTAACTTGTGACACAGTGCATTCTTAGTGAAAGATTACTTATTTCTTCTTCATTTGTGGCTGTTTTTTGGAAATTTCTTCCTTCAAATGCACAAAAATGCTATATAATATTCGCTATTGATGGTTCTTTTTTTCTCAAGGTAATCAATGAACAAAATATCTTGCGCATCCCAAAATACAAGGGCCAAAACCTTGCCTGCTGATGTTTGAGTCTTTGGTCATTTTAGACAGTTTTCACCTGCTGCTGTCCATGCAGCTGACTGCCAATTTGACTCCAGAGTGAAGTGGTGAATCCATGTTTCAGCCATAGTCATATAATTTCACAGAAACTCCTTGTTGTATTGAAAGAGTTGCAAACAATGCTCTGAATCATTGACACATTTTTGATCGACTGTAAGTAAATGCAGCACCCACTTTGAACACAGCTTTCTCATTGACAAATGTTCATGCAAAACAGTGAATACACTGCCTTCTGATAGGTTCAACCGCTCTGCTATCTCATGCAACTTCAATTTACAATCAGCCAAAACAAGTTTGTAGATATTTTTGGTGTTTTCTGGGACTACTGCTGATTTTGGGCAACCTGAGCATTCAGCATTATTTTTGTCTGTAGAAATACGTTTAAGGTCAGTTTCCAAATGGATTGAAGTTTGAATAACTTATGAAGCCACTGCTTTTTTTAAAACAGTATTTTTTTCCCATCAGAAAGCAATGCTTTATCAACACATGAAATGCAAATATTTCCATTGTTATGAAAATTTGCAACGGTAGCTTCACTTAAATAATTGTAATTTGTAAACTTATAATCAGATTGGGCCCAAATTGTATCATGTGCCATTTGAAGGTTAGTACTTCATAAAAATCCTATGGATTTTTTTATTTGTGGTGCCATCTATATGTCTGGCCTTGAACTTATTGAGTGATGTGTTAGCTGTTTCAACAATTATGATTGACTCCAATCAAGGTGTATATTTTTAACAGTGATAAATCTTAAAAGTGCCTCACAGGTGGAAAGTGTCTAGAGTCTAACCCAATCAACAAACCTGTTGTCCTAGAAGACAAAAAGCAAAGCCCATGAATATCTAAACATTCAGTCAGTTAAGTGTCATACGTGATACACGCTTGGGCAATCATGTCTCGAAAAAGACATGACTAACTGGGCAGAAGATTATCCCGCAGTAGGTTGCCATCCATCCTGTTATTTGACCCCTAGCTGGAGGGAAGAGATGGATTAATACCTTTCCCAAAGGGTATTTGTACGTATACGATTGCAACGATTTCAACTGGAATTTGAACTCGGCTCTCTGATTTCTCATTCCGAGTCGATATCCACTGGACCACAACGTACATCCATCTAAACATTACATCACACAAAACATAAGAAAATCAAAATTGTTTCCATAGAGGAAGTAAAGACAAAACCTATGAATATTAAAATGTTATGAAAGTTATCATAAACAATTTTGAATAAAAGAATATAAGAAAGATTAAAAGTAGTTTACTGATTCTTTTATACATTACTATTATTATTTACACTATTTACATTAGGGCTATTTTCTTCCTTTTGTTGTTGTGGCAATAGCAGTAATGATGAGTAAAAGTCTAAATAAAAATAATGGTAGCTTCTAATCACAAATTCAGACAGAAATTATAATTATTTTGGAATTTTATTAATTGCTTTAATTTATTTTAAATTTTATTTGGAATAATATCTGAATGTTTAAAACTTTCAAAATTCTGTACTAATTTGTAGGGGTTAAGTAATATTATTGTTTAATTAAACTGTAGACACAATAAGTGCTCAAAGCAGAATTATCTTTACACTAAGACTAGGAACACAGAACATTCAAACTGTTTCAGACAACAATTTTTCTTCTAATCGCCATCTTAGATGAAGCACAACACTCATAGCAGTAGAGTTAACCCTGTATAATACCAATACATCAGATCTTTGTGAAACTCCAATGGCCAGTGAACATTCACTGACTGAAGACATTCAAGGGCTACACACTTTTCTGGAATAGACTGAATGTGAACCATTGTGTCAGATATCCATCAAAATATCTCTCCCTGGGCAATGCACCTGGCTTGTCATTTATTTGTTCAATCAACGCAAAGGGTACATTTCTTTCCTTTTTTTTTAAAAAAAGTTGTACACTTTCTTTTAGCTTGAATTTTGTTTTTAACTTGTTATACCTATTAAGCACCAGAACCAGAAAATACCTCTGGGCATTAATTTTTTAATTCTCTTTTTAGATCTTCTGTTTCAATGGTAGAACTAACTTTTTGGCAAAATGAACTGATTGGACAGTTCTATAATTTTAATTTTTTCAGCCAATCTGTACCAAAAAGATTATTCGTGTTTTTCATTAATTTTAATGTTTTTGTTTAAAGTTACAGTCCCAATAAATTTGCCTATGAATTTAATTTTCTCACCTGTGACAGTCCAAGCAATTTTTTTAAAAACAATATTGGTTTAATTTTGCTTCAAGTATAGACATTTATTATGCTTAAATCAGAACTGCTGTCTAGTTGTAAGTCGATATTTTTGTTCAAGATTTTCACCTTTACAAATTTTCTCATATTCTGACTTGAAGATTTATTAGCATTAGCCACTCAAATCTCATTCTTGACTTGCTTTTTAATTTTCGTCTTGCCATGAGACTTTTTGTGTTGTTTTTTTCCACAATGAAAGCATTCCTTGTTTTTAAATGGACAAATATAGTAATGTACTCCTTCACAAGCATAGCAGGGGTTAAGCATGTCTTTTTTTTCACAGTTTTATTTTTATGGCACACCTTTTTGATGTGTGACACAGTACTTATCTCAATATTTGTAGTGTCCTGCCAAATGATTATACATCTCTGACAATCTTTTGCCAGGGTTTGCAGAGCTACATTAGGTTTGTTTTGAGTTTATTCAGAACCCCACTCATGATTTCCATGCCTTTAACTGACTCTTAACCTTGCACAAATATTAAGCATTTGAAATTGTCAGAGCTTACTTTTGCCAATCTGAATTCCTCATATTGATTATTCACAATACTAGCAAATGCAGTGAAATCTTCCTCATTATTTTCAGTAAATTTATACACTGCCATCTTTTATGGAACAATGACATTTTTGAGCTGAACAGCCCCAAAAGAAATGTAACCATTTCATTAAATGTTAAGTAACTTTTCTTCAGTAGAATTTAATTCATGAACTTTGTATGTTCAACATCACCTTATTTTTGTAAAACTAGTCTAAACTTTTTCTGGTCTGACCAATTTACACAATCCATCTTGTAAATGTCTTCATATCTGCGGAAATACGATGGAAATGTTATGTCTTAATTAGGCTTGTAGTTAAAAATCAGTAATCACTTTTACAGTGGCATCCTGAGAAAAAAAAAACTCAAATCATTATTAATTTTACTTCTCCGCTCTTTCAAAAACAATTCCTCAAATTTTTCAAGCCTTTGTTCAAGGTGTTTTTGTTGTTCATGTTGTTGCCTTAAAATTTCCAACAAGTATTTTTTAAACGCCTCCATTTTGTACTTTTAGAAAGAATATATATTTAGAATTTAAAACATAAATATGTTATAATATCACTACAAAAGTAGCTATTTTGTTTCAACACTACATATGTCTTATCAAGTGATGAGGTTTATTTCAAGTTGAAGAGTTTTAAAAGATTCAAAACTAGCCAAAGCTCTTTAACTAGAGAAGCACTGTGACATAGACTGTGTGGACCAATTAAAATAAAGTAATTCCTAATTTGAAGAATATAAGAACAGACTCTAAAAACAATTTTTATTGCGAATTTTAAATTCTAAGTTTAATAAAACATTAGATTTAGATTATAATCTAAATCTAATGTTTTATTAAACTTAGAATTTAAAATTCGCAATAAAAATTGTTTTTAGAGTCTGTTCTTATATTAGATAGTTATTTAGATATTAAATGAAGAAAAGACATGGATCCACACATGGACAAATAGACGAATATATGCACATACAAATATATATTAGTATCCAGACACAATAATAATAAAAATAAAGTAAAGTGAATCTGATAGTCAATTAATAATGCTGATTCTATTTTAATCAAATATTAATGCCCCAATAATTTGTTTTAAGAGTGTTCTCATATTCTTCAAATTAGGAATTACTTTATTTGGATTGGTCTACACTATTTATGTAACAATACCTCTTTGGTTAAGGGGGTTTGGCTAGTTTGAATCTTTTAAAATTCTTCAACTGGAAACAAATTTCATCACTTGATAAGACACAAGTACTGTTGAAACAAAATAGCTACATTTGTTATGATATTATAACATATTTATGTAAAAAATTCCATATAAATATTATTCACTCTACTCTGTATTGAGCACTTTAAGAACAGTGTTTCTTTGGATACAGAATTTTATTCCATCCATACCTACCCTACACTTGGTTTTATATATATATATATATATATATATATATATATATATATATATATATATGTAACTGCCAATCAAAAAATACTTAATTTCCTACTAATTATGTCAACCTAACACTTTTATCCTAACAAATCCATGATATCATGCTTTTGTTTTTTTTGTTTTTTTCACAATTTAAAATTCTCAATTCTACGTATCTTTTCATTAAATTTTCATTTGAAATAATGAAGTGCTTTTTTTTTCTGTTGTACTACGAACAACTGATTGATATTAGGTAACTCTTGAAAATCCTTGTAGCTAAAAAAAGGCTTTATAATTTTTTGTACTTTTGATCTTATTTTGTCAGTGTTCTTAAGTGAATTTTACATGAAAACCTTAATTCACAAAAATGTTGTGTTGGTGAATTTTTCATGAGGGAAACCAAAATTTTCGTCAGCAAAATGCTGTATTGGTGAATGCCACAATCTTCATTACTAAAATGTATTTGACCAAAGCTGTAATCTTTGATGCCAAAATGCTGTATTTTGCCAACAGCACAATCTTCCATGCTAAATGTTGTATTTTGTTCCATGGCACAATCTTCCCTACCAATATGTTCTATTTTGGTCCATGGCACTATCTTAATTACCAGTGTTGCAACCCTAAAAAGTTACTGTGTGAGTAATCACAAAAACAGAAGTTGGGAATAACAGTATATCAACAAATACAAGATTTGCATGCTGCACAAATTAGATACACTGCTAGTGAACTGCGAGTCAGTATGATCAACCTACTGTTTTCTCCAATTGTGTCCACATATTTCAGAGGCTAGGAACATAACATTATTGTATATAGGTAGGTAAATTATATACTGTCACCATCTCATAAAAATACCTACCCCATGTTTAGTTCTTGACAATATTAAATTGAATTTATTAGCTTGAAATTGAAACTAAACTAAAATATTTTTTTTATTTTGAAAACATGCATTTCAAAAGCACTTTTGTTTGAAGATACTCTACTACTTTTAAATAAAATCAAAATTTAACTTGAAAGAAATTTAAATAAGTACCTCCACAGAAACATGATAACTAAGGATTAAAATCAATTTTCAAAAATGAAAATATCTTCCTTGAAGATTTTATTTTAGTTTTAATTTCAAGATAATATTTCCAATAAGTAACATATTTTGCTATATTTCAAAACTAATTTAAATTGACTAGAAGATCTTTGTTTCTTTGAAATCAATAACATCACGGTTTTCAGTGCCATTTTTACCCATTTGTCATCACAATATAATTCTATTTATTAAAAAGCCTTCAAAAATAAATAATTTTCTAAAATTTTATTTGAGGAATATTAGTTGATTTAAAATTTAATTAATCAAATCTGACAGAAATATTACATACATTTTGTTTAAAATGTCACAGAAATGCATGTTTAAATTGGAGATAGGGGGTTGTTTCAGATGTTGACAGCTTCATTACCAGATGGAAGTTTATTTATTTTTTCCTAAGGTAGAAATACCAGTAAAAATTATGTATAGAAAACAATGTGAGTGCTTTTCTCATAGGATTTTTAACTACCCAGTAAATTTTAAAATTTTGGAAGTTATTCTTTGTAATCTAATGTTTATTAATGAGACCTAGTGGAGTAATGGATAACAGCTTGGGTTGAGGAACTGGAAAGCCAAGTTGAAATTCCAGTTGAATTCATTACATTTAATTGGAGTAGATAGACTAAACTATCACCCGGTTTGTACTCCACCCATGTCTGTTGAACAGGTGTAGAGGCTCATCCCTTGATCCCTGTTTAGGATGTGGTTTCCGGCTTTCTTTTTTCCAATCTTTTCACTGTTTTCTTTTTCAGTTGGAGTAGATAGACTAAACTATTGCCCGGTTCACACTCCACCCATGTCTATTGAACAAGTGCAGAGGCTCATCCCTTGTTCCCTGTTTAGAATATGGTTTCCGGCTTTCTTTTTCCAATCTTTTCACTCTTATGTAGCCCCCTGCACATCAGTGGCGTTACCACCTTGCTCGGGGTGATATGATTAAAAAAAAACAAAAAAACTTATGTGTTAATACTCTGAAGAAATGTACGAATCTATTTCTTCTCTCTCCCCCAGTTATGGGAAAAATGGAGGACAGAATGGGTTCTATAGCTTTTGGTGGCACCTGGTCTAGAAGAAGGAAACTCTAAATTCAAAACCAGCTTGGAGAGCATTGATAGTAAGACAGACTAGGATAAAACCCAATCTTTCCAGCTATTAATCCTCATTGGTTGGCTATGGGAGGTAACTAGTCTACCACAAAAAGAACTGGCAATCTACTGTCGAAAAATCTTCAAGTGCTCTTTTCTGACATGGAAGAGTTGGCTCAAAGAATTAACCTAAGAATAATATCTCATGTTGTAGCATATTGTGCATCAGTTGCATCATTCCATGACTGATGATGAATCTTTATTGAATGTTAGGTACTTTGGCCCTAAATTTCTAATAGTTATCACTCTTAATTTTCGATAATATAATGTATGGACATGGACATCCATATTTACAAAACCTGGACCGAAAGATTTCAAAATTATTTATTAGGTGTTGATGAAGCATTTCTGCTGATGATTAGTGAATATAGTTTCTTATGTATTAACAATATTGCCTAACCAGTACAATTTCTGTATAAATATACAAAAAATTTAAAGATTTAAAATTTTATAAATTGTTCTAATTAAAAAAAAAAAAGTAAACAATTCTTGTAAACAGTAGTCATAGAAAATTTTTTTCTCAAGACAATAGTGTATATAATGTCATTTTCAGAAAAGCAATTAAAGCCTAATTGAATGTCTTATATCTATGTATTTTTGTTTTATGATTCAAAGCTGATTTTTGGTTACTGGGGGGAACTATTTTTACAAAAAATATGATTAAAATTCTATAAGGGGTTCTGATTTTAATTAATATAAAACACTGAGCTTGTCAAAATTTCATGAAATTTGATAATTTTTTTTGTTAAGAATTTCTATAAAAATCACTAAAATAATTACATTCATTTGTGAATATGTCGGGAAAGTTTCATTAAAATTTAAATTATATGATTTTTGCAAGAATTTCTAAATCAAAATGTTTACTAAGTTTTGGCCCCCCCTGCAGTCACAAGTAAACAAGATTTTAAACCAAAATTTACAATGCGTAAAAATGGATTAACAAATAATTCATTTATTAATAAGAATAGTCCTTTCATCGTTTCTCTTCTTAATAATCACATAATTAATTTGACAGTAAAACTGATTCTTGGTATATCTTTTTTTTAGATAGACCATGGCGGAACCTAAAAATAATTTAGTGCACGTTGTATTCATGAAGCAGAAGTAACAAATAAGTTCAGCAATTCAAGATTATCTAAAGAAACTTTTCAAAATAACATTTAAATGAATCAAGTGGAAATAACAGCCAAAGAATTGAACGAAAATGTTATATTTTAAGAGCGATAAAAATTTGTTTTTCTTAAGTTTGGTTGCCCTTTACCATCATGCTATGCTATTTATTTATTTCAGCGAATGAGTAGGGGTAAATCTCTGTCTATTGGTATGTTTGTAAGTAAAGAATTCTGGGACATTAGTGATAAAAACACAATCGAGATGGGATCAAAAAAAAAAAGAAAGACATTCACTCTCCCGGTCAAGAACTACTGAGTGATTGAATTAAAATAAAATAAAAACTTTAAAGCGAAATAACAAATCCGACTAATTTTCGTTTGACGAAATTTCTCTTCAAATTATATAAGATATTAAATTAAAAAAATAATAGGGGAATTACTTTTCATATTTTTGTATTATTTTGCTAACACTAACAGGGAATAAAAAGAAATAAATGAAAAATCATGAAACACGCCAGTCAATCAATACCGATTTCTTTTTAATCAAAATTACTTCTCTTCTTCCACTTACCTTTCAAATCAGAAAAAAATTAAATGAGAAAACAAAACGTGATTTCTAATTTCTTTCTTCTTTTGTGTTCAAATGATTTTTGTTGCGATTACTTTGTCCAACCTGCCCAATTCTTTCCATTTCCATTGTTCCTTCAATTCATATAACAAGGGTCGAAGTTGAAAGAAAATGTCACGAAGAATGAATTACGAAAAAGAAAAACACGTTAGAAACTGAAAATTATTTCTGAGAAAATATTTGCCATGATTAAAATGTAAAAGAAATTAAACGGTGTTAGCTCAGATTTGGTTAGTTTGCGTTTAAAGTCACGAGAATTCTTGACATTTACAGAAGAGAGGAGCTATTCGAAATCCAATTCATTTAGTTTCTTCAAGGCCACAGACACTGCCGGTGCTAATGACTTTGTGCTAAACATGACATTTTTATGAATTTTATATGAAATGCAAATTGAACCCAAATGATGTACAATAAACATTATAAACAAAAACAATTATTTCTAAAAAAATAAATAAGACGAATGAAGCAAAATAAAAAGGAAGACATTGTTAATTGCTTTGTATGCTTTTTTTTAGGGTTCCACCAAAAGGCAGGCTTATTATTATTATTATTTTTACAAATGAAATAAATAAAAAAATCTCCACCATTTTTAATAAATTTACCAAAAATTAGTTAATTACTTGATTCTCATGATCTTATCAGAAATGGAAAAAGCTGAAGTTATGAACAGTTCAATATAATCTCTGAAGTGTCTTTGAAGTACTTCCATGTTTCATCTCTATAGAAGTGGAAGAAAACATGTCTTGCAACTATGAAGTTCAAAGGTAAAAAGAAAGAAAATTTCGAATATCATGCCACCTACGATTATCAGAAGGGCATGGTACTCCCACAAGAAATTAGATTTTAAATTAAACCCCCTTTTCTATCCTGTTTTAGGTCCTGTATAGTATAATTCCACTTATTCTTAGAAGGTTTCAGTGGCATTGAACAATTCATGTGCTTTTTCTTATTTCTTTTTTAGTTTCTCAAACTCTAGAGCACTGGATATAGATTAAAAACGATTCAGGCATGTCCTTCTCCTGCAAGAATATTGTCACTTCCAGGATTTCAATTGAATCTACAATTTCTTTGAATATATCAGAGAAATCTGGTACAGGACAATGAATACAAAAAGGGTCTATCAGTTATTGTGACTCCTATGATTATCATCAATGGGGAGAGGGACTAATGGCAAAAGAAATTAGATTTAATTTTCTATCCATCGAAGTTAAATTTGTTTCTTCCAAAAAAAAGGTTTTGCCTTGTAATTCATAGTACTTTATGCTAGCCCCAATTTTATCCACTGAATAACATATTTCGACATGAAACCTGACTAATCATGCTAAATTGATCACAGACTGAGAAGTAGTATCAAATTTATGGTAACTATTTAGAATGAAATAATTAAAAGAGAAGTGAAGTAATACCACTGAAAATTAACCTTATTCCAGCCTGAAATCATCACTAAACATGATGACTTCATCACAAACCAGGATGGAGAACTAATTTTAAATGAGATACATTTAAATTTGGATACAGAAATAAGATTAAAGTTTGATTTAACTATAGACTAAACCATCCAATATTGCTTAATGTACTGCTGAATCTTAAAACTGGTATTATAGCTTGAAATCCTCATGACTAGCCATCTTGACAAGTTTATCATAAGAACTAAGCAAAATTTACCAAAACTAAGGTCTTTTGAGGGAAAGGATAAAAAATAATTGATTGGGAAATCAAAGGCTGACATAGTTACTATAAAAAAGGGGGCCAAAACAAACTGGGGAGGTACTGAATTTCAGCATGAATCCTAACAAAAAAGACAGCTGGGAACAGACTAGGAACAACACTTACTCGCATTAACTAGATAAACAACGAGAGTTTATTTTAACCAGAGCAGAGTTCCCAGGAAACCACCCTGTTGTGAAAAAATAGACTTAAAAAAGAAAGTCAAGACTGGTCCCATTCACATGAACCAGGTTTACTATGTTTACCCACCTTTTGCTGAAATCTGTTGATATCAGATGCTTTCTAGCAGATCTGATATTCATCTTGAGCTGATACCTATAGAATATATAATCAGAGACTGATAAAAATAGCATTCATACCACACGACTCCCTCCATTCACAACATCCAAATCACCATTCTATGGCTAGCGATTGTAAGAAATACTATCTGTTTCACCTCAGAATGGGGGTGGGTGACACATTATCATCTGCATATGCAAGATTGATGGGGGGCATAAGCATTTCAGGAGGATATGGTCCCAGAAAAGGTGCACCTGAGGACAATAGCAGAAGGTGAGCAGCCATTTTTTCTAAACCAAGGTCACACCAATGACAGTTAAGCAAATCTGCTTGCCCTATCTGAAGAGATAGCCTATTCTGGATCAATCACCAGGTCACTTTGCAATGAAAAGGATCAGCAGTATAAAGTTTCTGGGACTTGATGATTTACCCAATGAGTTGTATTTGAGGCTGTTGCAAATCTTTGTGCAGATTTTAATAAAAATAATCATATGAAAAAATCTTGGAATACACAAAAAAAAATTGAAAATTATCTGAAAAATTTGAAAGCACAATAATTTGTATTAAACTTGCAAAAATAAAATATAAATCTGACATGATATTTTTTGAAAAATTAGCAAATTTAAAGTTAAATTAATCTGATTTGAAACAAGTACTACATGTTTATAGCATTAAACTTACAAAAAAAGTATTTCTTAATCACAGAGCTCTGATCTTTCTGACATTTGAAGTAAGTGATTCATGTGTGAAATAAGTGCTTACAGCCAAATGTGGAGATAAGCTAAATATGGTTGACCAAAATTGATATAATTGTCCAAATTTTTGTGCAATATGAAGAAACCATAAAACACATGACCATTTAATGTCACACAGAAAATACTATACTTAAAAAAACTTCCCATATACATAAATTTAATTATTTAAAAAAATGAACTGGTTCGATGATTTGCATGAAACTTTTAATTTTCAATTAGTAAATATAATCTTTACTTAATAAGTTAATAAACTAACAACAACAAATCTTTAAAGTATTTTTTAAATATTTTTGAAACTTTATAAATTATTATAGTTAAAAAATTAAAACAATTCTTTGAAAATTTTATTATTAATCGAAAAAAATTTTTCTACAGACTACAATGTATATTATTTATTAAAGCAATCAAAAGCTTACCAAATTAAATAAGGTCATAGGTTTATGGCATTTTTAATTTTACTATTAGGAGTAAATTTTCAGAAAAATAAGGCAAAATGTTTAAAAAAACTAATAGTTGATTTACCAATGAGTCCTATGTTTAACTAATTAAACCAATTTTTCCAACAAAATTTAAATTTTTAAAATTTCATGAATTTATATGGCTGGAGGGAACAAATATTTTTACCAAGATTTTTGAAAAATGATAATTTCAAAAATAATTTCATTCATTTGTGAATAAGTCTTGAAAGTTTCATTAAAATCTGATAACTATTTTATTTTTGCAAGCGTTTCCAAATTGATGTGTTTATCATCAGCAAAAATTGAGTTATGCAATATTTCATTTTCCATTGTAAACTCTTGTAATAATCTGGTTACCCTCTAGCTAAAATCAAAACAAGATTTTTACCAAAATTTCACATGTGTTTTTAGAAGAGATTAAAAATTAAAAAAAAATAATTAAAAAATATTTTAACCTTTCCTTTTAATAACAGCATATGCCTTTTGATGGAAAAAGTTTTTTATTTATTAAGTTTGGGGCCTTTTTTCTTCATATTATGCTGTTTTTTTTTGTTTTTTTTTCAGTGATTTAGTGAGGGTACCTACACCATGAGAAAATAATAAAATGCAAAACCTGAATGACTACTGCTGCTAACTCTTTGAGTCTAAGGCTGAAGCACCATGAAAATTTCATCTTGAAAGCTAAAACATAAGGTTCCAGAAGGAAAAACTATTTGTGGATTTCACCTGTGGATGAATTAAACTGTTTCTTATAGAAAAAGCAAACAGAATAAAGAATTGAAGCCTGTGAATAGAAGAAAAAAATGTTAAAAGTAATGCCCTTTAAAGCCAAACTGCCCTTCTGGTTTTTTTCTTTTTCCTATTAGGTAGGTTCACATTTGTAAAAAAGTATTTTTAACTTTTCAAAAATGAGCATGTTTAACATCTCTTTGCTTTTAATGCAGATGAAGTATACAAGGTAGATGTTTATATCTTGGACTGTCTTCCATAAACCATAAATGTGAAACAATCATATTAAAAACATAATTTCAATATTCTAGTTAAAATACTTTGGCAGCAATAATGTTTTCATAAATTATATTTTTCAATTTGGCAACCATAGTATCCTTTGTCAAGACTGTCATCCTGATTGTTCTTGAAGTATTTAATGAGGGACTTCTACAAAAACACAAAACCTAAGCTTAAAAATAAATTAAAGAAAGAAAAATCTTTCTTGGAGCTTACATTTTAGCTTATTCTCAAGCTAGTAAGATTCAATTTAATATTTCCAATGAGCAAAATTGTATAACTCCTGTATCACTCTAAGTAGATCAGCCTCTGGTATCACTCCCTTAGTGCTGTGATACAGGTAAATGAAAAGTGGTTAGGCATTTTGTGCTGTCTAATTTGGTTCGTCAAGGTTGCCCACTGATGCCCCTACTTTAATCTTTGGCATTGGAGACACTCTTTCATTGGCTACAAAACATGGCATGCACTTCACCCCTATGTGGAATCAATGTCCCTGGTAGCGATCAAGGCAGGGTTTCTGCTTACCCAGATGATGTATTCATCTTCGTGTCATATTGCATCGATATTGATATGGTAGATAAGGTGCTAGAATGGGATGAAAAGATGACAGTGAACAAAATTAATCACAAGTCTTCCATTTTGTAGTTAGGTACCTGGAAGAGGGTCACTTTTCCATGGTCCTTTAGTTGAACTAAGAAGAAGGGTCAGCAAAGAATGACAGAAGGTGATGAAATTTCAGATCAGAAAGGACTAATCCTTGTTGCTGCAGACAAGGGATTAAGCTTCACAGCCAACACGCTACGAGAAGGCGATGAAATGAGAAACCTGAATGACATAGACAACCACTGCTGAATGTCTTTGGGTGTAAAGTCTAGGGTTAAGGTGACATAAGAATTTCATCCTGAAAGCTGAAAAAGAAGGTTTGAGAAAAAAAAACTATTTTTGAATGTTACCTGTGGATGAATTAGGCTGTTTCTCATAGAAAAAGCAAACAAAATAAAGAACTGAAGCGTGTGAATATAAGAGTGTTCTAAAGAAAAAATTGTTAAAAGTAATGCCCTTTTTAAGCCAAACTGCCCTTCTGGTTTTTTCTTCTTTCTATTAAAAAAATCTTTTCTGAATCATATAATAAAAAATGTAATAATACTAAATCATTATTTAATTAGAAAAGCATTTAATTGCTTTTATGAATAAGATATGAACAATATCGTCTTAAAGAAAATTTCTTTTTATGAAAGAATTATTTTCATTTTTTTAAAGTAATCTATAAAAATCAAAATTTTAAAAAATTCTGCATTAATTCGAACCCATTAAATGATATTGATATAAAGTGAAAACTATATCTACTTAACATAAATGAAAAAGCTTAGTCCAATTCAATGACCCGAGTATTTTGAAAAGAATTTCAAATTATTTTTGTGTGTTTATAAATGTCCTGATTTTTGTAAATGAACATGCATACAAATTATCAAAAAATTAAAGCAGTAACTATGGTAAATTTCAAGCCAAAATGCTTAAAATTCAACGTCATTAGATTATAGAGATTATTTGCCAAAAAAAAAATAAGTAGTTAAAAAAACTATATGCAAAAAGTGCTCACATTATGTTCAAATAATTTTTGCATTATGTATTCCCACAGAAAAAATTAGCTCAAAAATATTAAAATAATTTAGGCCTCTTTGAAATCTATTTTTTACAAAATAATTATTTAATATCTAATTATTTGGATTTTGATTAAATATTTCACCTTTTGCTTTCAATAAAATTAAAAGTAACTTTTTAAAAATGTGGGTCCTTTTCTTATCAACTTAGGGTTAAATGTCAAATGATTGATGTGTTAACTTTTCCTTTCAATATTTGTCAATATTAGTAATTCTCAATATGTATGAAAAAACATGGAAGATCAAAAATGTCAAAATTATTTTTTATCTGAATGCATTACCTATTAATGTATTTTGAAAGAAATGTAAAATTTCAAAAACTGACTTGTTAAAATTGATGATGAAGTATTCAAGGGTGATGATTATATCTTGTACTGTCTTCTATAGACCCTAAATGTGAAACAGTCATACTTAGAAAAAATAATTTCAATATTCTATTAAAAATACTTTTACAGCAGTAATGTTTTTATAATTTATATTTTTCAATTTAGCAACCATAGTATCCTTTGTCAATATTGTCATCCTGAAAAAAAAGTATTTAATTAGAGAACTCTACAAAAGCACAAAACCTAAGGATAAAAATAAATTTAAAAAAAAAAATTTTTTTCTTGAAGCTTTCATTTTAACTTTATTTTCAAGCTAGTAAGATTAAATTTAATATTTCCTATGAGCAATGTAATATTACATTACTTTATTTTAAATACTGATTTAAACTAACTAGAAGAATTGTTTTTCTTTTTGTAAAATAGCTGATTTAAAGAAATATTATCTTAAAAGCAATGAAAAAATAATTAGATAGATTTATTGCATTTTTTATTTCATGATTCAGCATATTTTTTCTAAATAGTGTTTCTGTTTTACAAAAACAGATTAACATTTTCAATTCTCTAAAGAGTCCTGCTTTTAAGTAATATAAATATGAAATACTCATTTGACAACATGCATTGAGCAAAATCAACTTGTGAAAATTACTGATGAAGGATTCAAGTCAATGGTTATATCTTAGATTGTCTTCCATAGAGCAAAAATGTGAAACAATCATACAAAGAAAAAATAATTTCAATATTGTATTAATTAAAAATACTTTCACAACAGGAATATTTTTTATAATTTATATTTATCAATTTGGTATCTTTTGTCAAATATTGTCATCCTGAGTGTTCTCAAAGCATTTAATTAGGGACTTCTACAAAAATTGTGATACCTAAGGATTAAAATAAATTTTAAAAAATGAAAAATCTTTCTTGGAGCTTTTATTTTACTTTTATTTTCAAGCTAGTAAAATTAAATTTAATGAGCAAATTACTTAGCTTTATTTTTAAAAAAATAATTTAAATTAAATGGAAGGAGTTGCTTTTCCTTTTCTTTTTTTTGTAAAATAGCTGTTTTTTTTTAGTTGTCTTTCATTGCAATATAATTCTCTTTATTAAAAACTCATCCCAAAAAGAAAATGTACTTTTTTGAAACTTTGAGGAATATTAGCAGATTTAAAGTATAATTAATTTGATTAGAAACAAATATTATGTTTGAAATATCACAGAACGGCATTTTTAACCTGACAGAAAGTTGTGTAACAATAAAAAAAATATCTTAGCAAATTTTCTTAATTAAAATGAAAACAATTCTTGTAAAAATTCATTATTCATCCCAAAATTTGTTTTTAAGAAATATTATCTTAAAAGCAATTGGAAGCTTTTATATTTATATAATTAAATACTTTTATTGTATTTTTTATAGGTACCTCCACTAATTCACTGAAAAAACAGCTTTCTATAGTGAAAAAGGTTTACAAATAACAACAAAGCTTTTCTATCAAAATGTTTATGTTAATATTAGGAGGACAAATCAAATTAATTTTTCACTAGTTTTGAAAATTTTGCAATCCTTTCTAATGTTTGAAAATTTGATAACAAAACTTTTTTTTTCTCATTAGCAGGTAACCAAATTGTTACCAGGTTTTACTATGGACAATGCAATGTTACACAATTCATTTTTTGTTTTTGTTTTTGTGGAAAACCACATTAATTTAGAAATTCTTGCAAAACTCAAATAAGTCTCAGATTTTAATAAAACTTTCAGGATTTATATATAAAATGGACATTATAGTCTGAAGTAAATAAAATTTTGATGAATAATGAATTTTTACAAGGATTGTTTTCATTTTTCTATTTTTAATTATAATCTTTTGTAAAGTTTTGAAAATATTTTTAAAATTCTTCAAATACTTATCACATTAGGTTATTAAGTAAACACTATATTTACTAATTGTAAATTGAAAGTTTCATGCAAATCATTGAACTTATACATTTTTTAAATAATCAAATAATTTTGTGTATAGGAAGGTTTTTTAAGTATAGTATTTTCTGTATGCTATTAAAAAATCATGTGTTTCATGGTTTCTTTATATTACATGAAATAAAATTTGATAATTATGTCAATTCTGGTCAATCATATTTAGCTTATCTCCACATTTGGCTGTAAGCACTCACTTCACACATGAATCACTTACTTCAAATGTCAGAAAGATCAAAGCTCCATGATTAAGAAATACTTCTTTTCTAAATTTAATGCTATAAACACATAGTACTTGGTTCAAATCAGATTAATTTAACTTTAAATTTGCTAATCTTCTGAAGAGTAACATGTCACACATGTATATTTTATTTTTCAAAATTTTTAAAACCAAGAATTAGCATTTGTTTACAAACTTGTCAAGCTTTCAAAATGGACGCAAAAAATACACTAAAAAACTTAAGATCCAATAAACATAATTTCTATTTCATATGCACTAGAGTATTTTGCTTACTGGAAATAGTAAATTTAATCATTTAGCTTTAAATTGAAGCTAAAATTAATGCTTCACGAAAAATAATTTATTTATCAGAAATCATTTTCAAACTTGGGCATCATGAATTATTGTGAAAAAGTGGAGGTAACTACATAAAATAATTCTTTCTTTTTTACTAAAATGTCCATTTTGTTTTTTTAAAAGTTTCATGAACAAAAGAAAATTACAAAATAAAAAATTACAATTTTTTTTCTTTTGCTGAAACTGAAATATTTTTATTTTAGGCAAAAACATCATATTTCTAAGTTGTAATTCTGCATTGAGATTTATTGACGAGAAGCCTCTTTGCATTCATTTGAATAAATCTATGTTGCTCCTTTTCTTATTCCAATGTAATTTTGCAATAAGTTCTATTGATAAGAAGCCTCTTTAATGGTTGATAAAACTGATTAATGATATTTGCATTCATTTGAATAAATCTCTGTTGCTACACTGCTTATTCAACTCTAATTCTGCAATAAGTTCAATTGATGAGAAGTCTTTTTCATGGTTCTTGTACAATCACTTACACATGAACATTCTATTTTTCATATTTAAAAAAACATTAATGTCAAGAACCATAATTCACAATGAAACTGCTGTAAAATGATAAACACAATTCTTTTAAAAAATACTCACACACAAAAATATCATTAAAATCTGTATGAGTATTCAAACAGATCTTTGTTTTTTATCACGTTTTTCATCAAGGCAAAAAATCTAAGAGTTTACACAAATAAATATTGAGAGACAGATTTATTGTTTTCCTTTGAAAAACAAAAATCATCAGCTCATTTTATTAACTTTTGGGTAGCTACACGTTGCACCCCACAAGAAAAAAATAAAAGTGATAACTAAGTTTGAAATAAATTTCACAAAAGAAAAATACCTTTCTTGAAGCTTTAATTATAGCTTTAATTCCAAGTTAATTGGCAAACAACTAATATAAAAGTAAAAAGTAGGCAAAGCAACAGTAATTAGGTAAAATCTTAACCAATAAGTATTGTGTTCACATGAATTGTGTTCAAAAAATTTTATTGCCAATACAGGCTGCAAAGAGGAACGATCGTTTGGTTTACTTCTCTACGAGAATATACAAGAGGGAACAATCAACAAGTTTATCTTCATACCCTGCTTAGTGGCAAATGCTGTTGATGGCACTAGGAGTGGCGGTCCTGCCATAGCCACCGGAACCGTGACATTACCCCTGGTCAGTGGCTGATGAAGACAGGGTATCGCATGTGCTAACACATGTTGTATGTTAAAAAAAAAGTGATATCGTTAAATGATTGAGGAGTTTTGGCTAAAGACAAGGAAGAAATCCCAACATGCATCTGCACAATTTAACTATGATTTTGGGGAGAAGATGCTTCCAGCAGTCATTACTATAGCAACTGGAACCACCTAATTTTATATTCCCAATAAACAAAATACTTGCATGCATTTCAAAATAAATTTAAATTGATTGGAATACTTTTTTCTAAATATCTGTAAAATTAATGAATTCATCCAGAAATACTCATTCCTAATAAATCTCTTTATTACAAAAAATCTTCCAAAAATAAAATATGCTTTTTTCAAACATTATTTTAGGAAAATTAGTTTATTTCAATCTTTATTGAAATAAATATAATTTACTTTTACTTTTTATGTGAAACTTTGTTGAAAATAATTCTTTTAGTGATTTTGAAATAGATGTATTCCACAAGGCCAGCTATTTTTCTGAAACAAGAAAATGCGATAAACATGCTATCAAAAAATATGCAATAAATTGATGTCTGATGTACTCACTAGAGTTTAGTATATTAGCCCCTTGCTTCCAAAATTGTGCATATGGAATTTCATTGAGCAAATGATGTAAGTTAGGAACTGTGGTGCAAGAAGTAAGGGTAAATGTGATGTTATGGTGAATGGAAAATTACATGTACATTAAATATACTTAATTATAGTGATTGAAATCAATACATTTAATATGCAAATTAAAAAAAACAGATAGATCTATTAATCTAAATTGTTTTAATCACAAAATAATTTAAAATTGATTTTTCAAATTGATTTTTTAAAAAGTAGCCAATTTAAAGTTTAATTAATCTATATTCAAACAAATATAAATTCATTTTAATGTAAAATATAGCAAAAAAGATTTTTTTCAGTAGAATGGACATATTCTCACACTTCTCACACTGATGTATACTATGATGACTGTGTAAAATGCAAGCAAACAACAACAAATCTGTGGTTTCTTTTCTCTGTGGATATACAGTTAAACAATGTTGACATCTTTCCAAACGAAGATATAGAATTTTCACAAGAACAGTGTTTTTCTCTGCTATAAATTTCAATATGAACTATATTTGAGCTTTGTACAAACAGAAATCTACAAAATACATATACACATTTTCTATCTTGTGTGTGTTTGCATATGGCGCTGCAAAGATGACTTCAATGAAAATACATCTGCACAAATTTCACAAGAATGTGGTTTTTCTCCAGTGTGTGTTCGCATATGACGCTGCAAATGTGGCTTTTGAGAAAATGCAGATCCACAAACTTCACAAGAATATGGTTTTTCTCCAGTGTGTGTTCGTACATGGTACATCAAACTTGACTTACATGAAAAAGCAGATGCACAAACTACACAAGAATACGGTTTCTCTCCAGTGTGTGTTCGTATATGGTGTTTTAAATGTGACCTTTGAGAAAATGCAGATCCACAAATTTCACAAGGATATGGTTTCTCTCCAGTGTGTGTTCGCATGTGGCATGCTAAAGATGATTTCTCTGAATATGCAGATCCACAAATTTCACAAGAATATGGTTTCACTCCAGTGTGTGTTCGCATATGGCATGTCAAAGATGATTTCTCAGAAAATGCAGAATCACAGACCTCACAAGAATATTGCTTCTCTCCAGTGTGAGTTCGCATATGGCGTTTCAAATATGACTTATCTGAGAATGAAGATTGACAAACTTCACAAGAATATGGTTTCTCTCCTGTGTGTGTTCGCATATGGCGCTTTAAATATGACTTTTCTGAAAATGCATAGCCACAAATTTCACAAGAATATGGTCTTTCTCCAGTGTGTGTTCGCATATGGCGCTTCAAAAGTGTCATCTGGGAAAATGCAGACCCACACACTTGACAAGAAAATGGTTTCTCCCCAGTGTGTGTTTGCATATTGCACTTCAAATGTGATTTCTGTGAAAAGACAATAATATAGATTCCCTCTGGTGTATACATAAATATAGCACATCAAACGTGTGTTCTGTGAAAATGTAAATTCACAAAATTGACAAGAACCTGTTTTTTTCCAGCATGCTTTCACATATTGCACTGCAAATAAAATTCCTGTGATAAAGCAAATTCAAACTTTATATGAATATATGTTCTCTACAGTGTGTGTTCATATGTGGCACTTGAAATGTGACTTACATTATAATGCAGATCCACAAATTTCACAAGAATTTGATTTTTTCTAGTACTTGTTTACAGGTGGTATTTCAAATGAGTCTTCCCATAAAAACAGATTCACCAATTCCAAAAATTTTTATTTATTTCTTGTGCGTTTTTCCTTATTGCACAATCTAATCTAAATCATGACCAGGGAATGCAAACTTTACAAAAGCATGGTTTCATACTAATTTTTATGCATACATAACATTAAGATTCTACAGGAAAGAAAAACCACACATTTTGAAATCAATGATTTTTTGTGTTAATGTGATGCTTTTGAAGATATAGATGCCCAATTCTCACATGAATATTGTAGCACATACTACTCTCTTGATGAAAAGTGAAAATAATTATTCTCTTTCATTTAAATTTCCAATCATATATGCTTTTATAAAAAACATGATTTTTGATTCAGCCAAACACCTGTGAAGAAAAAGTAATAAGTCATATTTTAACACAGACAGTGTTATAATATATGGAATCAGTTCATATTTTAAAAGATGCATTTAGCTATATATTGAGGCAAGTTGAGATCAGCACAGAGACATAGTAACACTGCAGTCAGGAAAGGTAAAAAAAAAATTCAATAAGTTTATCCTAAATAATTTCCTTTTCAGTTAAAACACAATATGCAAGTGAAATATTAATTTCTGAAAAATCTTCAAATGTTTAAAATATTATGCTTTAAAGATTCTTTGTTCCACATGTAAACAAACTCAGTTGTCTCAAAAGACAAGCAGACAATAGTAGAGCGATTATGATAGAAGATAAATAAAAATAAAAAAAAACATTAATTTAGACATGAATCTTATAATGAGGTAAAAAGTATTAAATTTAACCATCATCAAAATAGGAAGCTTTAGTTTTTCTTGAAGGAGCAAAGAATGAGAAATTAATTCCAAGTATCAAGTAATAAAGTGTTTCTGTTATTTTCACAAGTTGTATAAATCAAGGCAATTATTAGTATGAATCAAATAATACAACTAAATATCAACACAAAAAATCTTGTATCATTAATGAAAAAAAGTCTATATAAAATCAATCTATGTCAATTCCATTGAACCAAAGATGTTTTTGAAGGTGATATTATGAAAATTTCTTTAACATCAAATATTCATCATAATATGCTGAGTTTTACACATGTTAAAGTGAGAGCTCTGGAGAAATTCTGTAAAGCATTTATCAAATGAAATACCAAAGGATCTACATAAAGCTTGGGGAAATGTTTCATAATGTATCA
Source organism: Ascarosepion bandense (assembly GCA_037127315.1). Taxonomy (NCBI): domain Eukaryota; kingdom Metazoa; phylum Mollusca; class Cephalopoda; order Sepiida; family Sepiidae; genus Ascarosepion; species Ascarosepion bandense. Next base: position 2,821,578 of record JBBBDQ010000764.1, read on the forward strand.
GAATTTTTAGCAAATTTTTGGAAGTACCTCCATTTATGAAGTCTGTGCCAACTAATATGATAATTAAACAATGATAAGAATATTAAATAGATAATATTATCTATTTAATATTCTCATATAGGTACACCCATAGAAAACATGATACCTAAGGTTTAAAATAAAAACCTTTCTTGACACTTTCATTTTAATCTTCATTTCAAGCTAAAAGATTACATTTAATAACTGCAATAAGCAAAATACTTTGCTCTATTTCAAATTTAATTTAAATTGACTGAGTATTTTAGGGGTATTTTGGTAAAATTTTTTATTTTAGTGTCATTTTTACCCAGCATTTATTGAAGCATAATTCACTTCATTAAAAAGATCTTTCAAAAAGGAAATATACTTTTCTGAAGCTTATTTTGAAGGAATTTTAGATGATATAACTTTAGATACTTCCACTCATTTTCGATATCTATGTTTTAAATTGAATTTTAATAAATGAAAAAAAATTCTTAAAGCTTGCATTTTAACTTTACTTGAAAGCTAAATAATCAAATTTACTATTTCCAGTAAACAAAATATTCTGATATATTTCAAAAAGAAACTATATTGATTGGAATTTAAAATGTTTGAGAGTTTCCACATTAGCGGCCATTTTTCAAATTTTGACAGGTTTGTAAACAAATGTTTTGAGTTTTAAAAATCTTGCTAAAATAAAACATACATTTGTGACACATTGTGTGTGAAAATTTAAAGTTAATGTATCTGATTTGAAACAAGTACTACTGGTTTATAGCATGCAATTAACAATAAAAGTATTTCTTAATCTTGGAGGGCTTATTTTTTTGATCTGCAAACTGATTGATGACAGCCAGACATGTCGAGTAAATGATGACAAGTATGGTGGATCAAAACTGACAAAAATTTATGAAACCTACCTGAATGCGATGTTTTTGGTTTTTATCTATATAGTAAAATTAAAAATTTAACATAATATTTTCAGCAATTATCTAATATTGCATAGAATTTTAGTTAGCTTAGCTATATAGCCCAAAGTTTGAAGATGATTTCCAAAATATAAAAGTATAAAACTTTCTTTTAAATTAATTTTAAAATTTAATAGCAGACAATTAAATTATATAAAATAACAAAGGCAACTCAATAATTTCTGAAATGTTATGGTATTTAATAATTTAATTTTTCAATATTTAATTTTCATATTATTTTTATTAATATTATTATGATGTTTATAACATGGAAAAGTCATTTTATTAATTAAATTTTTATAGCACTTTACATTTTCTTATTAACTACATAATTGTTTACACTATTATTTTATTTAATTATAATTCAATACCCTAAACAATAAAGCTAAAAATAAAAAAAACAGAAAGAGAAAGTTTTTTCAATTTTTTAAACCTTAGGTATCACAAATTAATGGAGGTACCTACATTCACAATTAATTTAAACAATGAGGAAACTAGGAATAAACAAACATAACTTACTTTCAATTCTGAAAGCCTGATTTTAGTGTTGAAACATACATACAAAAGTAAACACGGAAGCAAAATAAAAGAATTGTACCCTGCTGAAAAATGTTTATATATGTTTTATTTTTTTCTGCAAGAAGGACAACCCTTGAAACACATGACGTTTTAATTATATGGACCTCATGGCCTACCATGAAAATTTAAAAAAAACGCCAGATATCTGCACACAAAATATAATGCTTTAATTATTTTTAAAATCTTGGTGCACAAAGATTTGTATTATTAAACTTTTCAGTTTTCAATTAGTAAATATAGTAATATATAAACTTAACAACTTAATTGGGATGGTGATTGGAAGAAATTTCAAATATCTTTTAAACTTTATGAAGAAACAAAAATGAAAACAATTCTTGTAAAAATTCATTATTCATAAGAAAAAAATTCTCTTCAAACTATAAGAGTAAATAATAGTGGTAAATTTTTGATTTAGTCCCCAAAGGCCTTTACCCCTTAAAATTTTTCCAAAACATCTTTATTTCTGTGCAAATGTATATGCTGAACTCAAATCGAAACATTTTTTTAATGAAGAAACCTACCTTTATTGATGTTAATGACCAGAAAAAAATTGAACTTATTCTAGATTTTTATCTCACCCCTCAACCACCTTTGAAATATGTCATTCAGTGCTGAATGACTTTAGGCGTAGTAAGCTAATTTTCAGCCTATTTACTTCCTTTGTGCAATTACTATGTGATTTGTTTTGTTTCAGAACTCAATTTCCACTGAAAGTTGCATGTATTTGTGTTTTTTTTTTCTTATCTTTTTTTGGTGGTATAGAATTTTTTTTAAGAAATTTAACTTTCAAATGTATGAAAATAAGTGTAGTTTAATTAACCTTCAAATGCATTGTGTGTATTTGCGTGATTTTTCCTTTTTTTAATTTCTGAAGAAAGTTAACTTTCAAATATATGAAAATAAATGATAACTATAGTTTTACTTAACCTTCAAATATATGAAAATATATTTGCGTGATTTTTTTTCCTTTTTTTATGAAAATAAGTGATAATTGTAGTTTTACTTAATTTTTTACAACAAAAGTTAACTTTAAATATATGAAAATATAGAATTTTTTTAAGAAAGTTAACTTTCAAATATATGGAAATAAGTGACGAGTGTAGTTTAATTAACCTTCAAATATATAAGTGACACAAAAAAAGGAAAAAAAATACACGCAATAACCCTAACCCAATTAACACTTATTTTCATATATTTGAAAGTTAATTATCTTCTCAAATTAAGTCCATGCAACTTAAATTCATTACCAAGGAAAAAAAAAAACATGCAATAACCCTAATCCTAACCCTAAATTTCTATTTGAAAGTTAACTTTCTTAAAAAAAATTCTACAGCCGCACCCCACCAAAAAAAGGAGAAAAAATGCAAATACACGCAACTTTCAGTGGAAATTGAGTTCTGAAACAAAACAAATCACATAGTAATTGCACAAAGGAAGTAAATAGGCCAAAATAAGCATCCTACACCTAAATTAATTCAGCACTGAATTAGATATGAGAATGGTGGTTAGGGGTGAGATAAAGTTCAATCATTTTCTGGTTGTTAACATCAATAAAGGTAGGTTTCTTCAATAAACAATTATCAATTTGAGTTCAGCATATACATTTGTACAAAAATAAGGATGTTTTGGAAAAATTTGAAGGGGTAAAAGAACTTCGGGGACTAAATAAAAAATTTACAGTAATAGTTTTAAAAAAATGGGATAGTTTTACAACTTCATTTTTGTTTTTAATATTCAGAGCAGATTTTCTGAAATGGAACAACTCAAAGAAAAATAATAGGTGATTTACATTCCCCAAGTAGCCCTGCATATTTCCTAAAAACTAATAAAAATTTCGGGATGGCAGTCAATTTCTAGAAATTTCAGAAAATTAATTGGTGGGCGGACAGGTGGAATAACATATGTGAGAAAAAAAAATGTTACCAAGATTTTATAAAAACAATGATTTCAAAAATAATTTCACTTATTTGTTAATGAGTCATGAAAGTTACATCAAAATTCGAACAAGATTTTTAATCAAAATTTCAAACATGTTAGAAAGGATTAAAAAAACAAAATCATAATAAAATAATTAAATAAATAACAATATTTTGACAATAAAACTCTGTTTTTCTTAAGTTCGGGGCCTTTTTTTCATGCTTTGCTGTTTTTCAGCGAATGAATAGAAAAGACTGAAAAGAAAGCGGTACTTAAAAAAAATTAACCGCTCTTACTTAATGTCACAACAAGCACTCATATCTACAAAAATCAGCACGTTTACACATACATAATGTTTTTGTTTGGTAAATGTTCGTTTTAGGTGCCGACAGCTTTTTCCTCTTCAAATTTATCCAAAATAGCATTATTTCTGTGTACAAATGTATATGCTGAACTCAAATCAACAATTAGTTATTGAAGAAACTTACTTTTTTTGCATTGAAAGTCTACAAAAAAAAACGAAATATATCTCGCACTTTTTCTCTCCCGTAACTCTCACGATGTCATGTAATTAACTACAGAATGACGTACTGCGTAGGCAGAATTTTCTGTCGAATTTTGGTCGTTTTTCTTCCTTTACTGAAACTTCCGGCGATGTACTTCCTGCTATGAAAGTTACTTTCATAGCAGGAAGTACATCGCCGGAAGTTTCAGTAAGCGTAGAAATAAAATAGCGCATTACTTTTTTACAGGAAGTACATCGCCGGAAGTATCAGTAAATGAAGAAAAATCGACCAAAAATCTGCCAAAATTCGTAGAGATAATGGAATGCTATTTTGGATAAATTTGAAGGGGAAAGCGACGGCACTTACAACGAAAATTTACCTTTTCTTTTACGTTCAATAATATTTTACATAAAAAATATTTTAAAAATCTTTCTACAAAATAATCTTTAATCTTTCCAATTTTTGATGAGTAAATAAATTAAATAATTATAATATGAAATCACTCGTGACTGACCCTATTGAAGTAATGCCTGATTTGTTTTTATTTTGCTAACAAACACTAATAGAGAATAAAAAATATTATGAGGCAAGTTAGTAAATAACGATTTCGCGTTTATCAAACAAAATTATTTCGGTTCTTCTTCTTACCTTTCAAATCAGAAAATAGGATGATTTCTTTGTGTTGAAATGATTTTGTTGGGATTTCCTTGGCAATTGTTGTGATTTATTTGTCTTGTTCTATTCATTCAGTTCATAATAATGTCGAAAATGAAACCAATGAAATGCAGAAAGAATTTTTAAAAATCGAAAAACATAGTACAAAAGGGGAAAAGAATTTTAAGAATAATGAATGATTATGTAACCCGTAAAAAAATGAAACGGTGTTAGCGAATACTTAGTTCCTCGTTTTTAAAATCCTGAGATTTTCTTGGCATTGACAATGTGTATGAAATGTGGCACAAAACAAAAAAGTGGAAAGGGTAAGAACTGGTCTTCATTATTCTTAATCTAACTTAACTAGTCACATTTACTGTCCCCAATCATACCTACAATAATTCTTTCACCATAATACCACATTTAACAGCCCATATATGTCACAATTACCAAATCAACGCATTCTATCCATGTGTTGTACACATTGTGTACTTGCCCCATTTTTACAAGCATGTGCGGAAGGGGATAAAACAATATTATCTACAATATAGGTACCTCCACTAATTTGCTGAAAAAAAAAAAACAAACAACAACAACATATGAATAAAAAAAATAACCCAAACTTAAAAACGAACTTTTTCCATCAAAAAGTTTCTAAGTAAGAGGAAAGATCAAATTATTTTTTAATTATTTTTTAAAAACTTGTAATCCATTCTAACACGTCCGAAATTTTGTTTTGATTTTAGTTAGCAGGTAACCAAATCGTTACAAGAGTTTTTACAATAGAAAACGTATTAAACAACTCAGGGTTTTTTTTGTATTTTTTTTCCGGCGACAAACACATTATTATTTCAAAATTCTTGCGAAAATCAAATAATTGTCAGATTTTCATGAAACTTTCAGGAATTATTCACAAATGAATTTCTGGAATTATTATTTTTTAAAAATTTTCGTAAAAATATTTTTTACAACTTATACCCCACCACCAAAACGCAAATTCATGAAATTTTAAGAAAGTAAATTTTGTTGCAAAAAATGGTTTTATTAGTTAAAAAAAACTTTTTCGATTAATAATGAAATTTTAAAAGAATTGTTTCCATTTTGTTTTATTTTAATAATTTATAAAGGGTAAATTTTAGTTTTAGGTCCCGAAATCTTTTCTCCATTCAATTTTTTCCCAAATAGTCTTATTTCCGTGCAAATGTATATGCTGAACTCCAATCAACAATTAGATGTTGAAGAAACCAACTTTTTTTTATAATAACGACCAGAAAAAAAATCGAACTTCTCGCTCTTTTTGTCACCTAGTACCGGCACACTGATAAGTTATTCGCTGCTTTAGGCATAAGAAGCTAATTTCGGCCTATTTACTTCCTTTACTGAAAAGTCTTTGAATTTTTTGTACTTAATTTCAGAAGAAAGTTAACTTTCAAATTATATGAAAATAAGTGATAAGTGTAGTTTTACTTTACCTTCAAATATATGAAAATAATTTGCGTGTTTTTTTTTCCTTTTTTTTTTTTTTTTGGTAATTAATTTAAAAAAGTTGCGTGGACTTAATTTGAGAAGAAAGTTAACTTTCAAATGTATGAAAACAAGTGATAATTGTAGTTTTACTTAATTTTTTTCCGACGAAAGATAACTTTCAAATACATGAAAATATAGACATTTTTTTAAGAAAATTAACTTTCAAATATATGAAAATAAGTGATAACCTTGAAATACATTGCGCGTATTTGCGTGTTTTTTGCTTTTTTTAATTTCAGAAGAAAGTTAACTTTTAAATATATGAAATATATGGTAAGTGTAGTTTAATTAACCTTCAAATCTATTGCGTGTATTTTTGAGTGTTGTTTTTCTCCCTTTTTTTTGTACTTAATTTTGGTACTATACCTGAAATATAAAAAACTGTGCTTTCACCCGAACCACAACATGGCAATTTTATATTAAAGGCAAATATTGTTGAAACTCAATAATGCAAACAACATAGAAATATAAATAATCATTTCTGATGTACATTAAATAAAGAGTAAAGACGACCAGTTATTAAAAATCAAAAGAAAGACATCCAACATTGTGATAATTTATACTTTTCTTTAGGTTCCACCCAAATGCAAGCGTTTTTTAACAAAAATGAAAGCAAAAATTGTCGTTTTAGAATTTTACCAAAAATGACAGGTATATTCGATTTTAATGATTTTTTCAGCACTTATAATTAACGAATTTTATACTGAAGAAGTTATTTTCTTAGAAAACATTTAAAATTCTGCTAGAATAAAAAGTAGTATCATTTTATGCTTCATATTTCAGAAACACATAAGTTAAATATTCTTTTATTAGCTTGTAGGGGCCTCAATTATGTTTATCAAATCAACCTTCTACCAAGTACAACCGATATCTCCACAATTTAAAATATCAGATGGTTGAACAAAAGGAAAAACAGTCTCGCTTGTATGGATAAGTGAAAATTTATTTATAGAACAGAATAACATCAATTTGTATGAAAGCATCAAACTGTGAAAATGTTCTAAGAAAGTGTAGTAAGGAGTTAAATGAATCCAGAGTTCGTTTGTTGTAGCGAAATGTATGTGCAGAAAAAGATAAGTCTGTGTTCGCTGTGTGTACCAACAGAATAAAGTCTTTGTTGCTTTCTTTCTTTTTGCAGATGGCAAGTAAGTTAAAAGGAAGAAAAAGCAATCAAGTTACACAGTTAAAAAGAGAGAGAGACTAAGAAATAAAGATCAGAGGAAAAATGTATTTATCGGCGATAATTTTAGGAGTCAGTTAAAGTGTCTAATTGTTGTTGTCTTCTTCTTTTTGCTGATGTCAAGTAGACAAAGACAAAGAAGAGATAAAGGAGTGATGATTGAATGGGTATGTGTGTCTCCAGGACGTGTGTCCGGTTCAGCAGTTTGAAATTTCTCTTGATACATCATGGCTGGTTCTCTGCCTCCTTTGTTCCTGTCCGTATGACCAGTCAAGAAACGTGAATTAAGTAGTCAACTGGCATCACCTGATCAGATCTGAACACAAATTTATTTCTTTAGGTGGTAAGAAAAATGATGCAGGTCATTAAGTTCCATATGTTGTTTTCTGTCCAGTCAGAATCCAGAATTACTAGTTTTCACACTTGTAACCCTATTGTCAGATGGCTGGTATTAATTTTAGGTGATTTTCAAGAGGAGATTTCTCTAAAAGTTGGAGAGTACAATTATTTTTGTTGGGAAAAGTAGCCGAAGGGATAAAAAGTGGAAAATACAGATTCAGATTCAATCAGTGAAGAATTGCTTTTGTTCGAAGAAGTAAGTGAATTTATCAAAGCTAGTGAACTAATTGTAGTCAAAATATTGTCGAATGGGTTTGACAATATGAGATTCTAGGTCAAAAGACTGCCTTGAGGATTTCCTGTTTACTGATTACCAGGACAGCTGATAGGAATAGGCAAACAATAACTGGGAGTCTCAGCCAGCTTCGTCAAATGATAACAAACAATTCTGCTCTTGTAATCCAAGATCAATAACACAATGTGAGAGGAATTGACCAAAGCTCAGAAAAGTTGGCTGGACTCAGCCAGTGGTCTTGTTATAGATTGGCTCACGAAATTTACTTTCATCTTTTTTTTTTTTTTCAAAATTTATTTTCAGCAATTTTGATCCGATTTTGCATGGGGTGCAATTCTACTTTTTGTGGTTCAGATATTTGTTAGAATAATATAGGATTTGCATTCTATAAGCTATCCTATATCCAGGAAAGGAGAGTTTCAATCATTCTTGGACAGAATCATTTTTCTTTCCACAGATCCAGTGTTCACAAAGTTTTATCATTACCAGTTTGAGGGAATATTTAAATAAGATACATTAACACATTATACAAATTGGACAAATTTTATTTATTTATTTCAAAGTTGAGTGGCAAAAGAAAGTTTATGAAGTTACTTTTTCAGAAAAATAATCGCAAGCAATGTGATTCTATATTTTTCAAATACAAAAATTCATAAGGCATTTGTTAAGAAAATCGTCATGTGGTAAATGCCAATTGATAAACCAAGGACAATTTGATAAACATTACCGAGGTCCCTACATACTGATCCCTACATATTTGGTGACCTCGCAAAGAACATGCAGAGGAATTCTCTACATTCTCTACACAATGGTGACCATCTGATGCAAAAAACACACAAATCAAGTTCTGGTTACAACAAGATGTTGACCACAACAGAGAATACTCAGCCATCCCTACATAAAAAGGCGACTTGCCATCAACATCAGCTAGAAAGGACAAGAAAGAAAGTACCTTAATATATAGCTTTTTATCCATGTTGAATGCAAGCATATAACTTTTATATGAAAAACAGAATCTCTCAATTTGTTTCAAGCTTTTTGGAATACTACTTCATATCTAACCATTTATTATGAACATTTTCTCTTCTCGACTAATCATCGAATCTCAGAATCCCAATTGTCTGAATATCTCTGGTGTCAAATTACATGCTGATACATTATTAACCTCTAATGAGAACACTGGAATTTCAAAGAACTCTATTCAACATCGAAACTACTAAACTTTAATTTTTGATTACTTTTCCTAAAATAAGCTGACAACTTCAAATGTTTCAATTTGTAAAGAATTCTTAATTTTGTTTAATACTTAATAACACGTGTGTTACCTCACCATTATTTATACATCACTTCACAGGTGATCTACGATGTGTAAGGAAACTAAACATACCTATTCTTATGACTTTCAGACAAGTCAGGTGGTTTAACGAAGAAACAGTATCCATCAAACCACCCATGTTCATAGAATCAAATGTGTTTGCTTGGTTCACAATTGTGGAAACACATTTCAATCTATGATGACAAAACAGCAAAGTAAAACAAAAAACTACGTCTGGAAGGTCGGTTAATTGGAAATGCAATAATATAAACAACTACTATTGATTTATCAACTTATTCATGTACTAAAGCAGACTCCGTCAAATGGAAAGGGAAGTGATGTGGTGAATACGAAATAAAAATAACTCTCTTTTCTTCACCGTTTTCAAATTCACGAGCCAGTGCGAAAATATATATTTGACCAACAGTAAAAGGGTTGGCTAATCATCTCACCCCAAGCAAGGCATTCCACTGCCACTATTGCGCATGGGGCTACATAGGGGAAGGTAAAGAGAAGGAGTGGATAGACATAGGGAATGTCAGGAGAAAGGTGACAGATGAGTAAGGATAGCGAGGATGAGGGTCGGGCAGATGGGAAGAGTGCTTGATAGAATGGGAGCAGGTTAGTGTGTTAGGAGGTGTGTATTGACCTTACATTTAAACTCCTGGAGATTGTAGCCGTTGGGGAAGCAATCGTTTGGAAGAGAATTCCACACTCGGGAAGTGCGAGGAAAGAAACTGTTGGAGTAGAAGTTACGGCTGCATTTTATCGGTTTCACTGTAAAAGGGTGGGATCTAGTTGCTAATTTAGTATCTCGTGCAAATTCGTATTTAGGGGGCACCAGTGATCTAAGTTCATCGGAGCAGAAGCCGTGAAAGTATTTATAGAAGAGACACAGGGAAGCCACGTCTCACCGGTGGGAGAGAGACTGCAGGCGGTCTGCCAAGTCGGTATCTATCACATTACAGACCCTCCTCTGAACCTTATCGAGAAGCCCAAGGAGAACAGCAGGGGCACCTGACCAGATATGGCAGCAGTATTCAATGCACGGGCGGATGGTAGATTTGTAAATGTGCAGGATAGATTTAGACGGAAAAAACTTCCGGGCCCTACACAGAGAACCGACTTTCATAGCAGCGGATTTAGCAATGGATTCGATATAGTCATTCCATTTGAGGTCCGCTGAAAGTGTGAGACCAAGGAGGCGTAGTGTTTTACTCTCTGGGAGGCAAGCCTGGTCCATGCTAATGGGAGGTAGGTGAGATTGTCGATGATGGTTAATTGACAGTAGCTTCGTTTTAGAAGCATTAAAATTTACTAGCCATTTCTTACCCCAGTCCAATATGGATTGGAGGTCTTTTTCAATCTCGGCTGCGAGTTTAGCTTTGACGCCTACACCAGATTTTTGTTGGAGGCGAGAGTAAACTGTGGTGTCATCGGCGTACAAACCTATTTGGGTTCTTATGGAATCAGGGAGATCATTAATATATATCAGGAAGAGTGTAGGACCTAAGATGGAGCCTTGGGGGACACCTGCGTTTGTATGGTAGTTCTGAGAGGCATGTCCGTTTAATACCACTTTCATTGTGCGGTTAGAGAGGAATGACTGGATTAGTTCAAACAAATGTCCAGTTATACCATAGCTCCGCAGTTTACATAGAAGGCCAGCATGCCAAACTCTGTCGAACGCCTTAGATATATCCACTGCAATGGTTCGAGCTTCGCCATTCCTGTCGAGTGCCTGGTATATGTAATCGGTGATGGTCGTTAGCATATCAGCAGTAGACCTGGTGAAGCGGAAACCATATTGCTTGTCCGAGAGGAGCCTGTGTGCTGTGAGATGCTGAACCACCTCGGCATTGATAATGGCTTCGAACACTTTGCCAAAGATCGGAAGAAGGCTGATAGGGCGGTAATTTGCAGGGTCAGAGGGTTCTCCAGTGTTTTTAAATATAGGAACTATAGAGGAAGATTTCCAACAGGCAGGAAAGCAGGAAGCAGATAGGCAGAGGTTGTAGAGCTTAGAAAGGATAGAGGAGAGTTCAGGGGCACATTTCTTTAAGACTATGGTTGGGATTCTGTCACCACAGCTCGCTTTGTGAGGGTCAAGTTTTAAGATTATCTTAGAGACAAGCGAAGGTGTAATGTGGACATCATTCAGTTGTGCCTCGGTTCTAGGTGAGAAGTCGGGTGTAAAAACTCCAGATGAGTCCAGACTCGAATTGTTCGAGAATCTGCGGGCAAAACATTCAGCCTTATCTGCTAGGGAGGTGAGGACCTCAAATTTGTTGATTAGTGGGGGTATTGTGGACTTGCTCTTGTTAAGTACTCTTTTACAGAGTCGCCAGTAGTCTTTAGAGCCGAATTTAGAGCATGCTATGCGTTGCTTCATTCTGGCAGCAAACAACATCTTAGCTTCGTTAAGTATCCTTTTACACTTATTACGAGCTGAAGTGAAAAGGCGCCTGTTTTGTTCCGACGCATAGTTACGATAGAGTCGGAAGAAATGATTCCAGTGGGCAATGGCAGCCGAGCAAGTGGGTGAGAACCATGGAGACGAATGAGATTTAAGCTGGAATTTCCTAGCAGGGATGAAGGCATCGATGCCAGCCTTAACCCAGGAGGAGACCTCGGATGCACATTCTTCGATGAGAAGACTAAAGACGTTGTTCCAAGGGATGTCACAGAGGAAGTCTCGGAACAAATCCCAGTCTGCTCTTTGATAGCAGTAGGATATTCTACTTGTCTGTGTTTCATGGGTCGGGCGGGAGTGGAGTGAAATATTGACGGACACTACAGTGTGGTCAGAGTTTCCAAGTGGGCAGAGTTGTCTGGTAGTGCAAGAGTCTGGGATGGAAGTGAAGCAGAGGTCTAGAAGTGAGTCCCTTCCGTTAGGGTTGTCGGAGAAACGCGTGGGGAAGTCCACTACTTGCGTAAGGGATTGGGTGATTGAAAAGTTCATGGTGTGGACACCAGCAGCGTCAGTGACAGCATTCTTCAGCCACTTGGTGTGGTGGGCGTTAAAGTCACCAAACACGAATACATGGGCAGAGGGATGGGTAGAAATGGCTTTGTCAATATTGTCAGAAATGATGTCAAGTAACGAACAGTCAGGGGAGGAAGGAGAGCGGTAGAGAAAGAAGAGATAGCTAATCGAGCTGAGAAGTGAGAGGCGGAAGCACATGAAAGAATGATCTGGGGATTCAAAAGATGACACCCTAGCTAAAGGAAGATGTTCGCTGACATAGACACCAAGCCCATGCATATGAACATTGGAGTCCTTCCTGAAGAGGGGAAGGTAGCCAGGAACGCAGAACTCAGATGAGGGGATAAAAGGGTTAAGATTAGTTTCACATAGGGCTAATATATCAGGTAAGTTATTATGGAGGAAAGAATCTATGCTGGGGAAGTTGGTGCGGATGCCGCATATGTTAGTGAAAGAGATGCAGACAGGTTTAGGCGTTTTCAAATGAGCTGGTTTAGTTTTGTTATTATGTTTGCTTTTTTCCATAGTAATTCAGTTAAGGAGTGGTCTTAGAATAGAATCAGTCGGTCAATCATTTGCAACTTGTGAAGGATGGAAACTGGCGCAGCCTACAACATAATGTGGCCTCGGGGTTGCCCACCGAACGTTCATGCAGGGACGCCCGTCCATGCGCGATATGGCACTACAAGAACCCCGGTATTATTCAGCTCTGTGCTGAAAAAATAAGTTCAAGGTAAATTTTGCGAGCCTGTGTGAAATATTTCATAACCAATGAAAGGAGAGCAATTTACAAACTCACAGAAATTGTCAACCACCTGGACACCTGTCTCAGCTACTTGTATAGGTACCCTCTCAACTTTCATCTCCTGCTGCTTTCTTTATCTTTCATTTTTCTTCTTCACTTACTCACTGTACATGACAGAAAGAGAGGAACAAAGACTGTTCGATAAAAAAAATTTCATTTATTTATACAAATGAGACAGTTTTATTCTTTCCAACCTTCTGCTAATTTTAAATTGTCGGAAGTTCATTCATGTTTGGCACAAGCCAAATTTAAAAAACATGACTGAGCTCCATACAAACACTACTAATATCATCTGGCTACTGATTTTGAAAATCCAAACATTCATTTCGAAGGCATGCTTCTCATTCTCATCATTAGTAGTCGATGGGCTGTGCCAACTGTTTATGTCAAGAAGAAGAAAAACAACAAAATAAGCATATGTGCTGACTACTCTAGTGGGTTAAATGACTGTTTGAAAAATATAAATTGCCTCCTCCCAACAGCAGAAGACATTTTTGCTACTCCAAATGAAGGATGGATTTTTTCAAAGTTAGCCTTGTCAGAAGCATATCTACGGACTCCAGAAGATGAAAAATGCACAGAGTTACTATAAATACTCTAAGGATTATATCACATAAACAGGCTACAAAAGTTGCTCCTACAATCTTCCAGCAAATTATGGATTGGATGCTAGCAGATTTTAATTTTGTTACTGCTTATCTCGATGATATGTTGATCAAAAGCAAAAACAAGGAAGAACACTCAAGGCATATTTTGCAAGTATTTAAAATAATTAAAGAACATGGCTTCAAACTAAGCCTAGATAAATGTGAATTTTTCCTGAGGGAAATAAAATATCTGGGTCAGGTAATAAATGAAAAAGATCGAACACCAGATCCAAAGAAAAAAGAAGCAATAAAAAATATGCCAGCACCAAAGAACGTAGTTACGTTACAGCCATTTTGGGGTTTAGCTAATTATTATAATAGTTATATCCCAAACATTTAACAGCACATTGAAAAAGTGCTGTTAAATCACCTACTTAAAAAAGATCTGAAGTTTATCTGGTCGGAAAAGTGCCAAAAAAGCATTTACAAAATTAAAAAATGCTTTAACTTCAGACTTAGCACTGACACATTTTGATCCAAAGAAAGAAATGTATGTCGCAAGTGATGCCAGTAATTATGACATAGGAGCAGTGTTATGACACAAAGAAGATGATGGTAGACTAAAACCAGTACGTTATATTTCAAGAACACTGCTGCCTGCAGAGTTAAACTATTCTCAGATAGAGAAAGAAGGTTTAGCAATTATCTTTGCGGTTAAAAAGTTCCATAAATATATATACGGAAGACAGGTTACCCTTCAAACTAATCACCGTCCCTTATTAACAATATTTGGATCCAAGAAGGGAACTTTGAAGCACACTGCAAATAGATTACAAAGATGGGCAACAATCCTACTGAATTATTCTTTCAAAATGCAATTTGTACCATCAAAGAAGATAGCTCATGCAGATGGCTTATTGAGACTAATTCTGAGAGCCACGGAACTACTAGAGGAAACGGTCATTGCATCATTAACTTCTGAAACAGAAATTAAATACATACTTCAAAATACGATTAAAAAATTACCAGTCACACTAGACAAAATTAGATTCCGGGCAAAATTCGATAAACTTTTCAATCAGACGAAAAATGAATTGATGGATGAAAAAAATAAAAAAGTACACAACATATTCTTGATACGCTACAGAATATTAATGTATTTCCATACTGGTCATCCGGGAATGAGCACGATGAAGTCCCTAATGAGAAGTTATGTGTACTGAGCAGCCATGGACAAAGACATAGAAAAGTCAGTAAAAGCATGCAAGAATTGCACTTTAGTAGTGAAAGAACCAGCTAAAAAACCCATGGCCTAAAACTGATAAACCTTGGTTGAGGTTACACATTAATTACGCTGGACCAATGAGAGGAGTTTATTATCTTGTGATCATGAACAGTTTCATGAAATGGCCTGAAGTTATAAAATTTAAAACTCCTAATACGAAGTTTACTATTAATACACTTTAAGAGATATTCGCTAGATTAGGGGTGCCTGAAACAATCGTTTTGGATAATGGCGCACAATTTATTTCAAAGGAATTTGAAGATTTCTGCAAATTGCTAGCAATAACACACATGAGAACCATAAGATCGGCACCACATCTTCTGAGGTCAAATGGATTGGTAAAAAGATTCAATGATGTGTTCAAAAGAGCAATAAAGAAAGCAGATCATATTGAACCTGAAAACAAAGAGCTGCAGAAATTTTTGGCAATGTATAGAATTACACCAAATCCGAATGCAAATGCAGGTATGAGCCCAGCAGAATTAATGTTTGCAATGAAAATTAGATCAATATTCGACAAATTAATTCTGTTGAAATTCACTTCAAAGAGAAATTATATTACTTTCAAGAAAGGCTTTATACCAGGAGAAAAAATTTACTTTTTGAACGATCACTTAGAAAAAAGTACCTGGTTAGAAAGTGTTATAGAAAGCAAAATTGGAGGGATGAGGTATTTAATTAAACATCCTAAGTGGAAGGTTAGAAGACATGTCAATCAAATTAAAAAAGGTTCACTCCAGAAGAAAATGGGAGAAATGAACAACTGATGGACATACTATATGACATGTTTGATGTACCAATACCTTCACCAATTCCACTTATTAATAGACGATCGAGCAAACATAAACAAACCCTTACGGGAATATTGGATATTAACCCTAATAGAAAAAAAATATAATTTCTGACAAAATAAAAAATCTCAGGTGGTGGAGATGTTGTGACAAGGCTTGATCACAAGACCAGGTTCACTTAAATATAAAGAGTGAGTTGATTGAACTTGAAGTTAGTGTGAGCTGAGGGCTACCGTTAACAAACATGATTACTTGCTAACTCAACCACCCATATTGTTGCGATCTAGTACAAACTCTTTATATTGTATCTACTGAATAAAGGTATTATTTCAACATCTGTGTATTGTTTTGCCACTCGATGATACAATAATCACAATCACGGGACAAGATAATTTTTTACTTTCCAGCATGCAGATGTCAACATTTGATGACTGAAGATTAAAAACAGTATCCAGAATACTATAGTTTTAGTATTTCTTCTAATTCTCTTAAATATATAAAATAAAAATTGTATTTTTACACTGCAGGTTATATAGGATTATAACAATTTTATAAACAAAAAAAAAGACCCAAAGTGATCAGTCAATTAACATTATCAATTCAATAACTCTTTATCAATTAAGTTCATTTTCAGGTTAGTTGCAACTACCTTATTTTAATACATTTTCTCAAACTGAGAATAATTTTAAGAAAATCACATTGGGTTCAATAATGTGATGTCATGAAATATGTAAGAAAATAAGAAAAGCAAAATTTAGCTAAAATAAGAAATAACTACCTCTCATATTTTAAGAAGAGACTTATTCATGCTGCTAAGTTTAATAAAAGTGTAAGAATTGATTTATTATTAATCATAATCATTTAATATAAATATTAGATAACAATTTCTTGATTATTGGACTGCTGATATTCCATATTTCTTGGCTTTTTACTTTTACATTTTTTGCAAATATTTTAAGTCAGAAGAAGCATTATACAGTTTATTGTGCCTGAATATAGATTATTTTCATAATATTTAAGTGAAAATCAAATCATTTTACAGTATTTGGTTAATACTTACATTTACTAAATGACTTTGAAACATATCTTTATGAAAAATATAGAATTTTTGAAAGATTTTAAATTTGTTGTTAGCCTTTTTCCTCGATTATAGAGGTGGTGATGAGCATTTCTGACAATGTACATGAAACTATGTTTATTTACTATTGTTCTGTTTGCTTTTGAATATTATCTTATAATAAATATTACATGTGTGAAACTGAAAATGTCCAAAATATAAAAATGTTAAAACAGACGGAAATTAACAATTGTACAGTCTTTATTACATGAAATAAAAAAAAAGTTCATAGCCAACATGTAAAAATTATGCAAAATAGAATTAGTGAGCAGTGTTCAAATACTGGTGGGGATAATTTACGCTCACTTCACACTAATATATCAAACACCCTTTAATAACAAAAAATCCTGAAAAGGAATGCTCATAATATACATTAAATTATTATCATATTATTTGCATTTGTAGAGTCTTTATATCCAGAATGAGTTTTTTATAAATCTGAAACATTTGCAAAACATGCAGATCAGATATGAAAACTTAAAAAATTCAAGACCCAAAATTTAACAAAGATATGCTTTCTTTTCTGCATGGGATTGCATGAAGCTCAGCAATGTTCAAAATGTATATTTGCAAATTACAAAAGAAGAACATTTCTCTGATGGAGGTTTGAATATGATGCAGGACATATGACTTTTCTACAAACAAAAACTCTTAAAACCAAAATTGTTATGTTTGCTAGCCTGTGTGCTTGCATATGGCAGTTCATTGTAAACTTTTTGAAAATGCAGATGCACAAATTTTACAGGAATATGGTTTTTCTCCAGTATGTATTCATACATGGACCTTCAAATGTGACTTCCTTGAAAATACAGACCCACAAACATCATGAACATGTGGTTTCTCACCATATGGTGTTTCAGATGTGAATGCTGTGAAAATGCAGATCCATGAACTTCACAAGCATATGGTTTCTCTCCAGTCTTCAAAAATGCAGACCCACAAATTTAACAAGAATATGGTTTCTCTCCAGGTTCACATGTGGCAAGTCAAAAATGATTTACTCGAAAATGGAGAACCTCAAACATCACAAGAATATGGTTTCTATCCGGTGTTAGTCAACATATGGCACTTCAGAAAAGTCTTCCTTGAAAATACTGATCCATAAACAATGCACGGATATGGTTTCACACCAGTGTCTTTTCACATATGGCACACCAAAGATGACTTCACTGAAAATGCAGATCCACACACCTCACAAGAATGTGATTTTTTGCCAGTGTGAGTTCACATATGATGCTTTAAATTTAACTTTAGAGAAAATGCAGATTCACAAACTTCAAATAAATGTGGTTTCTCTCTATTGTGTGTTTACATCTGGTATTTCAAATGTGAAAATTCAGAGAAGACATATCCACAATTTTTGCAAGAATATGGATTCCCTCCAGTGTGTGTTACCATATGCAACTTTAAAAGTGTCCTCTGTTCATATGCAGTTTCACAAAATTCACAAGAATGTGGTTTTTCTCCTGTGTGTGTATATATATATATATATGATGCTTCAAATGTAACTTCTGTAAAAATGCAGATCGACAAATTTCACCAGAATATAGTTTCTCTTCAGTATGTGTCATATGTAGCATTTCAAATTTGACTGACATGAAAATTCAGAACCACAGACTTTACAAGAATATGATTTCTCACCAGTGTGTGTTCACATCTGGAATTTCAAATATAACTTAACTGAAAATGTAGAACCAGAAACGTCACAAAACTATGGTTTCTCTCCAGTGTGAGTCAGCATATGGTGCTTCAAAATTGACTTTCTTGAAAATGCTGATCCACAAACTTCACAAGCAAATGGTTTCTCTCCAGTGTGTGTTTGCACATGGTGTTTCAAATGTGGCTTCTTTGAAAATGCAGAACCACAAATTTCACAAGAATACGGTTTCTCTCCAGTGTGTGTTCGCACATGGCAAGCCAAAGATGACTTATTTGAAAATGCAGTACCACAAACATTGCAAGAATAGGGTTTCTCTCCAGTGTGTGTTCGCATATGGCAAGCCAAGGATGACTTATCGGAAAATGTAGAACTGCAAACTTCACAAGAATATGGTTTCTCTCCAGTGTGAGTCCGCAAATGGCGCTTCAAAAGTGTCTTCCTTGAAAATGCTGTTCCACAAACTTCACAAGAATATGGTTTCTCACCAGTGTGTGTTCTCATATGGTACACTAAAGATGACTTCACTGAAAATGCAGATCCACAAACCTCACAAGAATGTGGTTTTTCTCCAGTGTGTGTTCGCATATGATGCTTTAAATTTGACTTCAAGGAAAATTTAGATCCACAAACTTCACAAGAGTGTGGTTTTTCTCCAGTATGTGTTTGCATATGGCGCTTCAAATGTGATAACTGAGAGAAGACATTTCCACAATTTTCACAAGAATATGGTTTCACTCCAGTGTGTGTTCGCATATGGCATGTCAAAGAGGACTTCTCAGAAAATGCAGATCCACAGACCTCACAAGAATATTGCTTCTCTCCAGTGTGTATTCGCATATGGCATTTCAAATATGACTTATCTGAGAACGAAGATCCACAAACTTCACAAGAATATGGTTTATCTCCTATGTGTGTTCGCATATGGCGCTTCAAATATGACTTTTCTGAAAATGCATAGCCACAAATTTCACAAGAATATGGTCTTTCTCCAGTGTGCGTTCGCATATGGCGCTTCAATAGTGTCACCTGGGAAAATGCAGATCCACAGACTTGACAAGAAAATGGTTTCTCTCCAGTGTCTGTTTGCATATTGCACTTCAAATGTGACTTCTGTGAAAAGACAATAATATGGATTCCCTCTGGTGTATACTAAATATAGTACATCAAAAGTGTGTTCTGTGAAAATGTGAATTCACAAAATTGACAAGAACATGGTTTTTTTCCTGCATGTTTTCATAAATTGCACTGCAAATATAATTCCTGTGATAAAGTGCATCCAAACATTACAGGAACATATGTCCTCTACAGTGTGTGTTCATATGTAGCACTTGAAATGTGACTTACATTAAAATGTAGATCCACAAATTTCACAAGAATTTGATTTTTTCTAGTACTTGTTTACATGTGGTATTTCAAATGACTCTTCCGTGAAAACACAGATTCACCAATTCCAAAAATTTTGGTTTATTTCTTGTGTGTTTTACCTTATTGCACAATCTAATCTAAATAAATCATGACCAGAGAGTGCAAACTTCACTAAGGTATGGCTTCAAACTAATTTTTATGCATACACAGCATTAAGATTCTACAGGAAAGACAAACCCCACATTTTGAAATCGATGATTTCTTGTGTTAATGTGATGCTTTTAAAAATATAGATGCCCAATTCTCACATGAATATTGTAGCACATACTACTCTCTTGATGAAAAGTGAAAATAATTATTCTCTTTCATTTAAATTCCCAGTCATATATGCTTTTATAAAAAACATGATTTGTGATATCAGCCAAACACCTGTGAAGAAAAAGTAATAAGTCATATTTTAACACAGTGTATAGTACATGGAATCAGTTCATATTTTAAAAGATACATTTAGCTATATACTGAATCGAGTTGAAATCAGCACAGAGACACAGTAACGCTGCAGTTAAGAAAGGCAAAAGAAAATTCAATAAGTTTATTATAAATAATTTCCTTTTGAGTTGAAACACAGTCTGCAAGTACAATAGTAATTTTTTAGAAATTTAAAAATGTCTAAAATACTATTCTTTAGATTCTTTCACATGTAAACAAACTCAGTTGTCTTAAAAGACAAACAGACAATAGTAGAGCGATTATGATAGAAGATAAATAAAAATAAAAAAAACATTACTTTAGACATTAATCTTAAAATGAGGTAAAAAGTATTAAATTTAAACCATATTGAAAAAGAGAAGCTTTGTTTTTTCTTTAAGAAGCAAAGAATGAGGAATCAGTTCCAAGTATCAAGTAATAAAGTATTTTTTGTTTTTTTCACAAGTTGTATAAATCAAGGCAATTATTAGTTTGTTGATATAAATCAAATATTACAAGTGGATATCAATACAAGAAAAACAATCTTGTGTCATTTATAAAAAATGTCTCTATAAAATCAATTTATTTGATTACCGCACTGAATTTATTTACTTATAAAATGTTAACCTCACTGAGTTTTACACATGTTAAAGTGAGAACTTTGAAGAAATTCTGTTAAGCAAAGGATCTACATTAAAAGTGACTCATATAATATTAGGAAAAATGTTCATAAAAATATTGCCTTTTTCTTAAAACTGTCAATAACTTCAAAAAGGCCTCTCCTCATAAAAGTGTTTTAAAATTAAAATTACTAAATCATGTTAATGAATAACAATTTTTAACTTGTTACTTAAATTCACTAGAAAGTTAGAATGCCATGATAAAAAAATGCCTTAAATTTAACAAAAACAAAGTTTTATCATCAAATTTGTTATTGTAAAAAAAAAAAAAAGAGACAAAAAAAGTTTTGGAGTATTCATTTATATTTTTTATCCTTTTTAGCATGTTTGAAATTTTGTTTGAAAATCTTGCTTTTAGTGCATTTTTGGCAGAGGACCAAAGATTAGTATAAGAAATTCTAATTCAAGCAGAAAAAAAAAACACATTGATTTGGAAACTTTTGCAAAAATCAAACAATTATAATATTTTAATTAAACTTTCAAAACGTTATTTACAAATGAATAAAATTATTTAAGAAATATTTTTGTGATAATCTTGGGGAAAATATATTTCATTTTTTTACCACTGTTACCTACAACTTATGTTGAGAAATAAAATGTAAATTAAAATTTGAAATAAATGGTTTAATAATCAAAATATCTTTTGATCTTACAATAATAAGAAAGATTTTGATGATAAAACTTGGTTTTTATTAAGTTTAGAGAATTGTTTCTTATGTACAAGAATTTTATAGCAAATTTTTGGAAGTACCTCCATTTATAAAGTTCATGGCTACTAATATGATGATTAAACAATAAGAATATTAAATATATATTTTATCTATTTAGTGTTCTCATAAAGGTACCCCCATAGAAAACATGAAACCTAAGGTTTAAAATGAAAAACTTAAAAAAAAAAAGTTAAATTGACTTGAAAGTGCTGGGTATTTTAGGGTTGTTTTTGGTAAATTTTTTTTAGCACCATTTTTACCCAGCATTTATTGCAGCATAATTCACTTTATTAAAAAATCTTCCAAAAATAAAATATACTTTTCTGATACTTTTTTGAGGAATATTAGATGATATAACTTTAGGTACTTCCACTCATTTTTGATATCTATGTTTCAAAGTGAATTTTAATAAATGAAAAAACTTTCTTAAAGCTTGCATTTTAACTTTACTTGAAAGCTAAAAAATTAAATTTACTATTTCCAGTAAGCAAAATATTCTAATATATTTCAAATAGAAATTATAGTGATTGGAATTTAAAATTTGTGAGAGTTTTCACTTTAGTGGCCATTTTTCAAATTTTGACAGGTTTGTAAACAAATGTTCTGAGTTTTAAAAATCTTGCAAAAATAAAATATACATCTGTGACACGTTTGTGGAAATCAGCAAATTTAAAGTTAATTAATCTGATTTGAAACAAGTACTACTGGTTTATAGCATGAAATTTACAATAAAAGTATTTCTTAATCTTGGAGGGCTTATTTTTCTGACCTGCAAACTGATTGATGACAGCGACACAAAAAAAGTTTATGAAACCTAACCGAATGAGATGTTTTTGGTTTTTAGCTACATAGTAAAATTAAAAATTTAACATATTTTCAACAATTATCTAATATTTCATAGAATTTTAGTTTAGCTATATAGCCCTAAGTCTGAAGATGCTTTCTAAAGAATAAAAATAATATAAAACTTTCTTATAAATTAATTTTAAAATTTAATAACAAACAATTAAATTATATAAAATAACAAAGGCAACTCAGGAATTTATGAAATATTATTATAGTATTTATTAATTTATATTTTTAATCTCTAATTTTTATATTATTCTTTATTAATATTGTTATCAGGATATTTATGACATGGTAAAGTCATCTTATTTATTAAATTTTTATAAGACTTTACATTTTTTTATTAACTACATAATTGAAAACTCTATTATTTTATTTAATTATAATCCAATACCCTAAACAATAAAGCTAAAACAAAAAGAGAAAGAGAAAGTTTTTTCAATTTTTTAAACCTTAGGTATCACAAATTAGCGGAGGTAACTACATTCACAATTAATTTAAACAATGAGGAACATAGGAATTAAAAAATATAACTTCCTTTTGCTTCTGAAAGCCTGATTTTAGTGTTGAAACGCACATACAAAACACAGAAGTGAAATAAAAGAATTGTACCCTGCAAAAATGTATATATAAGAGTTTTTTTCTGTAAGAAGGATGACCCTTAAAACACATGACTTTTTAATGATATGTCACTTATGGCTGACCATAAAATTTACAAAATCCCAGATATCTGCACAAAAAATAAAATGCTTTAATTATTTTAAAAATCTTGGTGCATGAAGATTTGTATTAAACTTTTCAGTTTTCAATTAGTAAAAATATAGTAATATATAAACTGATGTTGCAGCCACAAATAGCCGCTCCCAAAAAGAAACGACCATAACAGCAGCAGCAACAGCTATTAGCCATTCCATTGACCTTTTACAAATAATGGCGGATTTTAAGACCCGCTGTAAAGAAAATCCAACTGCACATGTGACACAAAACAATTTAGCAAATAGGTCAAGCTTAAAAGTGTTGTAATATACATCGAATTAGGCTGCACTCCCCAAAACACCAAATGATATGAGGAGTATTATTTATTTGCGTTTTATTACTCCCACCGATCTGGGAGTAGTTGACCGAACACTTTCGCTTATCACCAGCCTCGTTTCGCCCCAAAATTTCAGAGTTGTCTAGTCATAACACCCAGCACATTCAGCACTGATCCTGCCTCCCGGCAGTTGAATCAACCATCATAGTTGCAATAAATGCTTCTGGCATTAATCCTGCCTTCCAGCAGTAGATCAGTCATCAAGACCGCTATACCCACTTCTGGCATTGATCCTGCCTTTCCAGCAGTAGATCAGCCATTGAGGCTGCTACACCTGCTTCTGTCATTGATCCTGCCTTCTGGCAGTAGATCAGCCATCAATGTCGCTATACCCACTTCTGGCATTGATCCTGCCTTTCCGGCAGTAGATCAGCCATCAAGGCCGTTATACCCACTTCTGGCATTGATCCTGATTTTTCAGCAGTCGATCAGCCATCGAAAGTGCCACACCAGATTCTGGCTCCGATCCTGCTTTGGCAGTCGAATCGGCCACTCGGAGTCGCAGCCGCAACGACCTTACTTCTACTTGGCCCTGTTTAGGGATTCCACTTCTGTAACCCCTCAGTACGGTCTTAGCTCAGCTCGGCCCTGTTTAGGTATTCTGTCGCCGTAACATAACCTCTCAGTACGGTCATGTATCTGCGACGACCTTAACTTGACTCGGCCCTGTTTAGGGACTCTGCCTCTTGTCAAGTACCTTACAGTGGCATGAGCTCGCTTGCACGCTCACCACTTCAAATTAGACCTGACGACGAACATGTCCCAAAACAGCCAGGCAACTCTTCCAGCATCTCCAGCCAACCAGCTACCGCTGCGAATGCCCCATTTCGACTAGGCACTGGACAAGGCCCAACACTCACTGCACCAACTCTATAGAGGCTACTACCCTCTGGACCTGGAAGCTACCCGAACAACAACTTGTACCAACTTACATAAATAAAAACCAAGGTTGTTTTTGTTTTTACTTCTGCCTTTGTCTCCTCATTGTCTTGGCTGTTCACACTAATCAAAATTCAAGTTTGCAGGGTTGGCTTCATCCGACAACCCCACAACACTGAACAACCTAATTGGGATTGTGGTTGGAAGAAATTTTAAGATTTTTAAAACTTTATAAATTAAGAAACAAAAATGAAAACAATTCATGTAAAAATTCATTATTCATCAAAAAAATTTTTTTCCTCAAACTATCATTATAAGAGCAAATAATAGTTTATCCAAATAAAAAATGGCATAGTCTTATGTTTATTTTATTTTTAGTATTCGGAGCTGATTTTCTGAAATGGAGCAACACTAAAAAGAAAAAAATAGGCAATTTACATTCAACAGGAGTCTGGCATTTTTTAACTAATAAAACAATGTTTCGGGGTGGTAGTCAATTTTTACAAAAATTTCAGAAAATTAATTGGAGAGCGGATAGGTGGGGTAACATATGTGAGGAAAATAAAAAAAAATTATCAAGATTTTATAAAAACGATGATTTCAAAAATAATTTTACTCATAAGTCCTAAAAAAGTTTCATCAAAATTTGAACAGGATTTTTCAAAATTTCGAACGTGTTAGAAAGGATTTTAAAAAAAATTAATAAAATTATTGTATTAATTACTTTTAAATTATTTTATTAAAATAATTTAAAAGTAGTTTTATCTTTCCTATTAATAATAACATATACATTTTGACAATAAAACACTGTTTTTCTTAAGTTCAGAGCCTTTTAACATCATGCTATGCTGTTTTTTGCAGCTAATGAGTACACAGGAAAGGAACTTAAAA
The DNA here is from genome assembly GCA_037127315.1 of Ascarosepion bandense. NCBI lineage: Eukaryota > Metazoa > Mollusca > Cephalopoda > Sepiida > Sepiidae > Ascarosepion > Ascarosepion bandense. The sequence goes on from JBBBDQ010000764.1 coordinate 2,847,021, forward strand.
TTAACCGCTCTTATTTTCTTAATGTCATGATGGGCACTCGTATCTATAAATCAGCAGCACGTTTACACATACATAATGTTTTTCTTTTACGTTCAATAATATTTTATATTCATAAAAAATTATTTTAAAAATCTTTGTACAAAATAATCTTTTTTAATCTTTCCAATTTTTGATTAGTAAATAAATGAATAATATTAAAATAAAATATTTTTTTTTTTTTTACTTCTGACTGACACGATTTAAGTAAATGCCTGATTTGTTTTTATTTTGCAAACAAACACTAATAGAGTCTAATAAAAAAAAATATCATGAGGCAAGTTAGTAAATAACATCTCGCTTTTATCAAACAAAATTATTTTGGTTGTTCTTCTACATACCTTTTTCAAATCAGAAAATAAAATATAGTATGGTTTCGTTGTGTTAAATGATTGGGATTTCCTTGGCAATTTGTATTTCTTTGCATTCGTTCACTTCAGTTCATAATAATGTTGAATGAAACCAATGAAATGCAGAAAGAAATTTTTAAAATCGAAAAACATGGTACAAAAGGGGAAATTAATTTAAAAAATATAATGAATGATTATGTAACCCGTAAAAAAACAAAACGGTGTTAGCGAAAACTTAATTCCTCGTGTTTAAAATCCTGAGATTTTCTTGGCATTGACAATGTGTATGAAATGCGGCACAAAACAAAAAAAAAGTGGAAAGGGTCTTCGTTGTTCTTAATCTAACTTAACTAGTCACATTTACTGTCCCCAATCACACCTATAATAATCCTTTCACCATAATAACACATAAAAGCCGATGTCACAATCAACGCATTCTCTCCATATGTACTTAAATTAATAATACCGGAATAATACCCCATTTTTACAAGCATGTGCAAAGGGGGATAAAACAATTTATCTTACCTCCACTAAATCGCTGAAAAAAGCAGCATAAATAATATGAATAAAAAAATCCCCCAAACTTAAAAACGAACTTTTTTCATCAAAATGTTTATGTGAAGAGTAAAGTATTTTTTAAAATTTTTAATCCCTTCAGACACGTTTAAAATTTTGGTAAAAATCTTGTTTTGATTTTAGTTAGTGGGTAATCAAATCGGTACGAGAGTTTTACAATGGAAAACGTAATTTAGTAATATTTACAAAACTCAGTTTCTTTTTTTTTTGTTTTTTTTTTTTTCGGTGACAAACACATTAATTTGAAAATTCTTGCAAGAATCAAATAATTGTCGGATTTTAATAAAACTTTCAGTAATTGTTCACAAATGAATTAAATTATTGTTGAAAAATTATTATTTTTTTTATTTTCGAAAAAATATTTTTTTTACATTTGTTAACCCCCACCCTCCATGCAAATTCATGAATTTTAAGAAATTAAATTTTGTTGCAATAATTGGTTGTATTAGTTAAATGCAGAACTCAATGAGAAATATAAATCATCATTTCTTTTTAAAAATTTGCCTTTTTTTTCCAAAAACCTGCTCCCAATAGTAAAATAAACAATGCAGTCAGTATAACTATGACATTATTTAATTTGATAAGCTTTTAATTGCTTGAATAAATAACATAAATTAAGAACATTATATTCTGAAAAAAATTTTTTTTTCAATCAATAATGAAATTTTTAAAAAAATTTTCTTTTTTATTATTATAATAATTTATAAAATTTCAAAAAATATTTTTAAAATACTGAAAAGATTTGTTGGGGTTAGTTTATAAAATTATTAAGCAATGATCATATTTACTAATCAAAAATTAACAAGTTTAAAGCAAATCGCTGTACCTCCCTATTTTTAAAATAATTGTTATCTATTTTTTTTGTTTTGTGTATTTGAAGTTTTTGTATATGGTAATTTCTATGTGTAAATTAAAAGGTTATGTGTTTCAGGGTTTCTTCCCTTACCGGGAAAAAATTTGTACAATTATGTCATTTGTGATTGCCATACACTTATCTTACATCTGTCAAAAATGGCACACAGGTCAAAAAGTTCAACTCTGTGATGAAGAAATAGTTTTATTCTAAATTTCATGCTATATATAAGTAATACATGTGTAAATCATATTAACTTAATATTAGATTTGCTAATTTCCCAAAAATAATGTGTCATGGATGTATATTTTATTTTTGCAAGATTTTTAAATCTGAGAATCAAATTTTGTTTACAAATATGTTGATTGCTCAAAAATGGTGGTAAAGTTAAAAAATCTTTTAAAAATCTCAAACTTTTATATTCCAATTAATATAATTTCTGTTTGAAATAAACCAGAATATTTTGTGTACTGGAAATAGTAAATTTAATCAATTAGGTTTCAATTAAATCTAAAATAAAAGTTTCAAGAAAACATTTTCACTTTTAAAAATTCAGTTTAAAAGTTAGACATTGAAAATGAGTGGAGGAACCTAATTTAAAATAACTCCATGAAAAAAAATTGGTGCCCTCCACACAACTAAGATATGGCAGAAAAGCAAGTTAACTAGGGAAAAAATACAGTGGAAATGTGTAAAAATAAAGAGTAAATGAAATGCTCCACTGCTTCAGAGAACTGCTTTTTGTCACCTAAAAATAGAATGGGAAGGGGAATGAAAACTCAAAATGTGATAGACTAAAAAAAAAAAAAGAAAAATGTCAATTACCATTCACTCTCTAGCAAAGTTAACCACAAAAAAAGAAAAAAATCACTTACTAAAACCTAACTGGGTCAGGTGGGCATGTTTTTTTTTCTCAGAAGAACAAGTACTTTAACCAGTCAGCTCAACATGTCTTTCTAAGTTAGCACCATTCAATTGCAACATTTGTGCAACAGTTATCCACCTTTCAGCAAAGTTTCCAGAAGAAAGCCTCTCTCTCTCTCTCTCCACACTGATCTTGATCTTCAGCTGATGCCAAAAGAATGCAATCAGTTGATTAGAAGAGAAACGCGCTGCCTTGTGAACTTCATCCATCCTCGTCGTCCATATCACCATTCGCATCATGGCTAGTAAGTTCAGAAACATATAGTGCTTCCTCTGACTACAAACTCACATTATCATCCTGGGTATAGAATTGTCCATGCAGCATGCAAACCATGTAGCAGTGAATAAGCTCGCACAGCGGGCATATGACCAAGCAGTGAAGGAAGGTGTGAGTAATAGACTCCTTCCTTTCATCGCACTGAATGCATTCAACCAGTCCCACTTCAAAAGACCTTTTGCCTGCCAAGAGTACATTATGAATTGTCAGCCAGGTGAGTGATGCCTCATCATTAGTGAGGTTCGCTAACCCAGGCGTCCAAGGCTATATAGAACAAAATTCCCTTATCATCAGACCAAGTGTCTCAATCAAATCATCATAAACATCACACACTACTAACTAAAACTTGATACAATGCTTTTCTTGACAATGGATGAATATCAGAAAGGACAGCTTGTATCTGAGAAAGAACTTTCAGTGCATGATTGCATTCACTAAAGAAGGGGTAGTCATTTTGGCATGAATGGTGGTCCTCTGCTCCAGCCGGGTGCACGCTTATCAAAAATGGGAAAGATTTTTTGGCATTCTCCTTCCAGAAGATGCCATTCTCATCATCTTGTGTATACATCTGATCAAGGAAATGCAATCGTAAAATCTTTTGACAGGTCTCTATATCTGGCATTCCAAGACGGCTCTCTGATGAATGGATGGATGGAGGTAGCAAACTTTGCTACACACCATATGAGCTTTGTTTCACCAAAGACTAAACAAAGCTCTCACTAGACTAACTGGGTAGGTGGACAGGTGTGGCAGAACTGAAAGCCAGTAAAGATGAGGGGACAGATGTACCTAACGCAAACCTTGGCCCTCCCCTGCAAGGAAAACCTCCTTCTTAGCCACAGATTAACTGCAGCTAAGATCTTCTCCAGAACTTCTGACCAATTTTTCTCCAGCTGAAAGTCAGGACCGAACCAGATGCCAAGTATCTTGCAAGGCCCATCCACCCAACTGAAGGGGCCGGGAAGAAGAACACCTTTCAACAAACCCAAATGCAAGACAACATATTGATCACATTGTTGGTTACAAATGCTGAGACGTCGTCGATGTTTACGATATAGCTGGCCAAGGTGGTGACACTAAGTAATGTAATCCTGCTAAGGAACGGATCCACCCTCAACCAGCACAAAAAAGGCTCCAGTGTAAGCAGATAGAGCAAGGGCAAGAGAAGACAGGCCTGGCGAATAGATCTGAACAAAATGAAGGGCTTAGATCTTACCCCGTTCATTTCCAAGACAGCACTGGGGTTCGCATACATTCTTGGCATTCACAGAGGAGTTATTCAAAAAAGTCTATACCTGAAATATATAAAACTGTGCTTTCACTTGACCTACAACATGGCAATTTTATATTTAAGGCAAATATTATTGAAATTCAATGATGAAAACAACACAGAAACATAATCATTTCTGATGTAGATAAAATGAAAGTAGACGACCAATGAATAAAAATTAAAAGAAAGACATCGCTTATTGCTATATTTATGCTTTTTCATTTTCAAATGTAAGCTTTTTTTTTATAAAAATGAAAGCAAAAATTACTGTTTTAGAATTTTACCAAAAATTATGGAAATATTCCATTTTAATGATTTTTTCACTGCTTATTAATGAATTTTATACTGAAGAGGTTATTTTCTAAAAGATATTTAAAATTCTGCTGGAATAGGAAGTAGTATCATTTTATGCCTAATATTTCCAAAACACATGAGCTAAATCCTCTTTTATTAGCTTGTAGGGGCCTCAATATTGTTTATCAAATTGGCCTTCTGCCAAACACAACCAAAATTCCCACAATTTAAAATACCAGATGGTTGAACAAAAGAAAGAATAGTCTTGCTTGCATAGATAAGTAGAAATTTATTTATTGAACTGAATAACATCAATTTTTTTTTTGGATGAAATAATCAAATTTGGAAAATATTCTAAGAGAAAGTGTAGTAAGGAGTTAAATGAATCCAAAGTTTGTTTGTTGTGGCAAAATGTATGTGCAGAAAAAGATAAATCTATGTTCGCTGTGTGTACCAACAGAATAAAGTCTTTGTTGCTTTCTTTCTTTTTGCGGATAACAAGTAAGTGAAAAGGAAGAAAAAGCAATCAAGTTACAGTGAAAAAGAGAGTGTATTAGAAATAAATGATCAGAGGAAAAATGTATTTATCAGCGACAATTTTAGGAGTTAGTCTAATTGTTGGTGGTTTCTTCTTTTTGCTAATGTCGAGTAGGTGAAGACAAAGAAGAGATAAAGGAAGACAGCAATGCAAGAAGATGAATGAATGCATATGTGTGTCTTCAAAACATATGTCCGGTTCAGCGGTTTGAAATTTCTCTTGATTCATTGTGACTGGTTGAACGCTCTCTGTCTCCTTCATCCCTGTCTGCATGACTGGTTGAGAAACATCAACTAAGTAGTCAACTCACATCACATGATCAGATCTGAACACAAATTTATTTCTTTAGGTGGTAAGAAAAATTATATGGGTCAAAATTCTTTATGTTGTTTTCTGTCCAGTCAGAATCCAAAATTACTAGATTTCATACGTGTAACCCTATTTTCAGATGGCTGGTATTAATTTTGGGTGATTTTCAAGATATGAGGAGATTTCTCTAAAAGTTGGAGAGTACAATTATTTTTGTTGGGAAAAGTAGCTGAAGGGATAAAAAGTGAAAAATACAGTACAGAATTGCTTTTGTTGTGAGAAGTAATTGAATTTATCAAAGCTTGTTAACTAATTGTGGCCAAAATATTGGCAAATGTGTTTGAGGATATGTGACTTGAGATCAAAAGATTGCCTTGAGGATTTCCTGTTTACTGATTACCAGGACAGCTGATAGGAACAGTCAGATATTAATAGGGAGTATATTTTCTCTCCTTCTATTGGAAGTTGCAAAGACTAAATAATATTACTTCAAATTCAAGATGCTAAGACATATATAGGGAGGGGGAAATAGCAATCCAGTCCCTAACTTCACCACCCCAGTTTTGTTCTTTTTTTAATAGTTAGTTCGGGCCACGTGTTTGAAATGAGAAGTTAAAAAGACATTATTAGGGGCCTGTTGCTAAAAGTGTGTCAGAACCAGCAATAGATCAATGAAGCAGACAAGCTGAAATAACCTGCCACAATTGAGAAATATTGCAAGCGGCGATCAGTCTAAATTCAACCAGTTGGACGTAGAATAAACCATCATCACATGGAGATAATAAAACATGAATATTTTCATGCTACTGAAATACCAGGCAACTGATATATTTTCCATCACTTTACTATGACTTGCTTGTAATCTTGTATTTGATATATATGAATATATATAAATGTAAACCATGTCATTGCAGTCTTAAATTTGGTTTTCATTACATACCAATTCCTTGCATGTCATGTCCAGCCCCATCAAGTGACAACAAGCAATCCTGCTTTGGCTAATCCAAGATTCTCGCCGGTGTGTGTGTTTGCGCATGGCACTTCAAATGTGGTTTCTTCAAAAATACAGACCCACAAATTTCACAAGAATTTGGTTTCTCACCAGTGTGTGTTCGCATATGGCATTTCAAATATTACTTATCTGAAAATGTAGAATCACAAACTTCAACAGAAGTGTCTTCGTGTCTGGTGTTTCAAATATGACTTATGTGAAAATGTAGAACCACAAATTTCACAAGAATATGGTTTCTCTCCAGTGTGAATCTGCATATGGCACTTCAAAATTGACTTCCTTGAAAATGTTAATCCACAAACTTCGCAAGAATATGGTTTCTCTCCAGTGTGTATCCACACATGGTACTTCAAATGTGTCGTTTTCGAAAATGCAGACACACAAATTTCACAAGAATATGGTTTTTCTCCAGTATGTGTTTGCTTATGGCAAACCAAAGTTGACTTATCTGAGAATGAAAATCCACAAATTTCACAAGAATATGGTTTCTCTCCAGTGTGTGTTCACAAATGGCATTTCAAATATGACTTATCTAGAAATGTAGAGCCACAAATTTCACAAGAATAGGGTTTCTCTCCAGTGTGAGTCCACATATGGCACTTCAAAAGTGTCTGTCGTGAAAATGCTGATCCACAAACTTCACAAGAATATGGTTTCTCTCCAGTGTGTGTTCGTGTATGGCATTTTAAATATGACTTATCTGGAAATGTGAAACCACAAACTACACAAGAATATGGTTCCTCTCCAGTGTGAGTCCGGATATGGCACTTCAAAAGTGTTTTACTTGAAAATGCTGATCCACAAACTTTGAAAGAATATGGTTTCTCAACAGTGTGTTTGCATATGGTACACCAACGATGTCTTCACTAAAAATGCTGATCCACAAACCTCACAAGAATATGGTTTTTCTCCAGTGTGTCTTTGCACATGCCACTTCAAATTTGACTTTTGTGAAAAGACAGAACCACAAACATCACATGAATGTGATTTCACTCTAGTGGATGACTGCATATTGTGCTTCAAATCTGATTTTGATGAAAATGTATAACCACAAAATCTACCAGATTATAGTTAGTTTATAGTGTTTTTTCCTGTATGTGCAATAAATCTAAATCATTACAAAGGTATGCATATTTCACAAAGATATGGCTTTTTTATTCATATAAAACTCCATGATTTCTTCTCAGGAAATATGTTGATTTTGAAAATATAGATATAGAATTATTATATGATGATTGCAGCATATATTTCTCTGTTCTTGTTCAAAATTCTTTTCTTTCATTTAAATTCTCAATAAGTTTTATGAATATTGTGATTTTCTGTCCAACTAAAAACACCTGTGAAGAAAAAGTCATGAGATATATTTTAACATAGTCCAATAATAATATATATTTTAATATAAACAGAGAAAAATACATGAAATCAGTTCATATATCAATAGATACCTTTTGCTATATAATAAGGCAAATTCAGATCAGCACAGTGACACAACAATACAGCAATGAGAAAAGATCAAAAGAAAAATCAACAAGTTCATCTTAAACAATTTCTTTCCGAGGTGAAACACAATATACAAGTACATTGGTATTTCTCTGAAAAAATTTGAAATGTCTAACATTATTCTTTAGAGATTCTTCTTTCAACAAAAGACAAGTAGACAACAGGAGAGCAATTATAATATAAGTTGAATAAAAATAAAAATAAAAATTCCTTTAGGCATGCATATTAAAATGAGAAAACATCATTAAATTTAAAGCATGACTATGTGGAATTTGTTTTTTCTTTAAGGAAGAGAGAAAGTGAAATAACTTCCAAATATCAAGCAGAAAAGCATTTTCATTTTTTCACAAGTTGTTTAAATCAAGATGGTGATTTCAATCAGGCAATTATTAGTTTCTGGATATAAATGAAATTTTACAACTGGATATGAAAAAATGAAAGGAATCTTAACAAGAAAAATTTTATATCAAAATCAATCTATATCAACTTTATAGAAATAAAGATGTTTTGAAATTGATATAATGAAAAGTTACTTACATTCAATTATTATAATATGCACCAGGTAATATTTATGGAAAGAAATATATATAAATCAAACCAGTATTGACTATGCATAAAATTTCCCGTATTTAATAAATAACAAAATATTTACAGATATTTACATTTTTATTTTTTCAAGAAAAAATGCTTCATGTGATTACATCAGTGGTTTTATACACTAAGAAAATCCTAAGTTCATCAAGATTTACAAATGTTAATGACAGATCACGAGAGAAATTCTGTTTAACTTTCATCAAACTAAATACTCCGGGATCTACGTAAAACACGATTCATATAATATTGGGAAGAAATGTTCATATAAATTTTGTCCTTTTCTACAAACTGTTAATATTTTAACAAAAGCAAAACATCAAAGTATTTCAAAAGTAATATTAAATGGTAAATCAAGTCAAGTGTGATTGTGCAGATAGCAGTGCTTCTGGTTTGACTGGGTGAAGCCAAGTCTAGTTAACACTCATGACTTACTCCTCTCAATGTGTATAATAATTTAAACCCTATAAGAAATCTTCACAGGTAACTCAGTTGCATAGACCCTCTCTTGATCCAAATGTGGCACTATTTTTCACAGTGAAAATTCAAATAGGTATGAAGAGTTCCAATTTTAATGAGGTCTGCTGTTTTTATTTTACACTAATGCCTTTCAAAAAGACATGAACCCCTGTGTCATCTGCTAATCAAGTTCATTTATGTCTTTGTTGGTAAGACATTCCAGTGTCAAATATTATCTTACAACCCTGACCTTACTTTTAGAAGTTCAAGCTGTAAATTCAACCAAATAAATCACACAAAGCCTACTACTTTCAACAACTTTTTTTCTTGCAAAAAGAAAAATCAAAACTTACACATACAGCCAGCCTGTTAAGTGCCAAACATGATACATATCTGGGTGAACACGTCTCTTTCAATCCATAACTGACTAGGCAGAAAATTTCCTAGACTAAGTTGATGTTTCTTTCTAAAGTAGACTAGTTGCCAACCATGGCTAGAGGACCCAGTCTATTTTGCTACTTAAACCATAACATTATACATTACAATTATTCGACAGTTTTATTCAGTCTTTTTTAAGGTTCATGACAGTACTAAAAATAACCCAATATCAATGTGTAAGTTGTAATTTTACTGACATAGACATTTTGAGTAAATGATATTTAATGCAGCAAAAAAATTGATATTCTTTGTTTCTCATTATTTCTCCTGGCTAAGTACATATTTCCACAGATTCTCAATAACTAAGGATAAAATTTATTTTCAAAAATGAAAAATATTTCTGAAAGCATGTATTTTAGTTTTAAATTAAAGTTGATAAATGAAATTTAATATTTCTAATAAGCAAAATACTTTCTTATATTTCAAAACTAATTTAAATTGTTTGGAAGAAGTTTTCATTTTGAAATTGCAAAAATATAACAAAAAAGCAGTTTTTAACATGTCTTTACCTGTGCATTTATGGTGTTGACAGCTTGATGAGAGATGGATGTTTATGTAATGTTTTTCTATGGTGGCTGTACATGTAAAAACAAAAAGAAATTCTGATTTAAAGATTACTTATGCTGAAATTCTTTACTCTTTTTGTATTTTAACATATTGAGTTTGTTTTTCTTAACTCATTTGCAGATATCAACACAGTTTGTTGATTTGCATTTAAAATTTGTTTTGGCGGAGGAGTTAACATAGCAGCAAAGATTTCATACCTGAAATTGATGTACAATTATGACGCAACAAAGCAAACTCCCATCATACTGTTGTCAAAATACAATGACCATGAACATCAAAAATAATGCTCATAATAGTACATTTTTGATACTTCTACAAAGTTTCATAAAAGCAAAGAGAATAAAAAATTACATTCATAAGTATTGGATATATAGGATTATAATAATTTGAAGAACAAAATAATAAAGGCATCACTTGGATGCCAATGAATAATTTAGGAAGAGCACAAACTTAATAAAATCAATTAACATTATCAATTCTGTAGCACATTATGAAAGTTAGAAGAAACAGAGTAATTTTGATATATATACTTAAATTCAGAATAATTTTTTAAAAGATCACATTGGGTGCAATAATATATTTTATGAAATGAAATATGTATAAAAAAATGATCAAATCTAAAAGCAATGAATTAAACATAAAATTATCAATAAACTAAAAATAGAAACAACTACATTTACTGTACAAAAAAATAAAAATATTAGTTCTGCTACATTTAATAAAAGCTTATAGAATAAAAAATTATTTTCTTAAACACATTTTTTAAAGAAAAATTATTTTTATAAAAAAAAACAAATTTTTGACTGTTGAACTGCTGGTATTCCATATTTCTTTAATTTTCTGAACATTTTTTAGTTGTTATGAGGTTTTGATTCTTAACAAATATTAATTTTAAATAAATATTACTGTTAAAAAAAACAGTTAATTAATCCTTAAAATTAGTTTTTTTTAAGTAATTTTAGCTGAAACAAAACATGCAAGTTCAGTAACATTTTCCTGAAACATTTTCAAATGTCTACAAGATTCTTTTTTCCACTTGTAAACAAACTCAGTCTTGAATAAAATTAAGATAAAAAAGTAATTAGGCAAAAACTTCAAATAAGACAAAAAGCATTAAATTTAAAGAATAATCACAAAGTAAGGACTAATTAATGAACAGAAAAGGAGGAATCAATTACCAATTGACATTGGTAATTGATTTCTCATTTTCTGTTCATTAATAAAGTAATAAAGAATTTTTGTTTTTTCACAAATTATATAAATCAACATTGTGATTTCAATCTGGCAATTATTTGTTGGTATGAATCAATCATTGCCACTGGATGTCAACACCACAATGAAAAAATATTTTTGTGCCACAAATATGATTTCTGGAATTTTCATTCTTTTCCTTTAGTGGAGCAGACATTGTCTTCAACTTTGTTATTTAATTAATTTGTAGCAGTCAAGCATTCTTATTACATTAAAAATTCATTTAAGAATGATTAATAAAAAAGATTACTAGAATTGAATGCTACCCCAATACCAATATTTTGATGAGAATTTTGAATTTATTTTATGTGTATACATGTTACATTAAATCTTGGAAAACAAGACACATGCAGGTTTGAGAGAGAGTTGACATGAAATTTGTCTGGCCTTTATTGGGTACAGGAAGATAGAGAGAGAGACAAGAGGTGAGAGAGAAAGGGGACATGTCAGGGAGCAAGAATCCCGTTCCTTAATGTCAATTAGGGAGTGTACATTAACGGCAGTGAAAAGGAAGTATACATTGAACAATAATGTAATATCCCCATTTTTGAAAGTAGAGACTACAGTCTCACATACAGACCTTGATCAGTTTGACGTAGTTCTTCAGATACACTGACTGTGATATCCCTCATCTCCACATGTGTGAATCCTAACAGAAGATCTGCATTTTTTGGTTCAGTTGTAATTGTGCCTTCACTTACAACATCTTAGTCTGATGAAGATACTGTTAGAGGTGCAGGGATTCCTTGTGTTATTGCAGTGTCATGTGGCAAATTTATAGTGTCTGTAGTGGTTGATGGTGTCTGTCCATTTCTCGCATGCCCTGCTGGTTAAGAAGATTTGTGCAAATGATGTCTGTTTCGCTGATAGGTCCCAATCACTGTCTGGCATTTGTTATGGACGTTCATCTAATCTGTGGTTTATAATGCCTTTCTCCCATACTTGATCACCTTTCTTGTATGGGCACATTCCCACAACATCACCTTCACTCAGCCCAGGTAAATCACATATACAACAGTCATAGTATTTAGCCTGAACCTCTGTCTATGTTCCAGTAGAATCTTATCATTTGGTTCAAAGCTCATTATCCTAAGATTTAGCAAATTGCTCCTCATAGGAAGAAGTATATGAGTGTGGCAATTTACTAGGCACTGAGAAGGGCTGCTTCCCATTCCTTGGGTTGGGGTGTTCCTGACATCAAGCAGTGCCAGAAACTGGTCCATGTGGGTGTCTTTGTTCTTCCTCATGAGCTGTTTTACATTCTAGAAACTACAGATTCAGAATTGCGATTTGCCTGTTGATTTCCAGGGCTTGCCATGAGATGTTCAAAATCCCACTTTTCAGAAAAGTTCTTAAAGGATGAAGCCATAAACTGTGGTCCTGTGTTGAAGATCAACTGCCTCTGACCGCATATGAACTTGCTTATGTACCAAAGTTATTCATGTGGTATGATCAAATTGAACATTCCAATTATTTGGCACAATTTTCAAGCTAAACATGTGTGAAACCATTTTAACATATATTGACCAATCATCACTGATTATGCTCATCTGATCCTCTTAGTGTTTAGAATGTACAATATTATTATGTGCAATTGCAAAATTGTTGTCAATGGTGTGATGATTAAATTGTTGAGAATGATGCAATGTTAAAATTGTCTCATTTTCTTACTGTTTAAAATTGTCTCATTCTTTTACTGTTTAGAATGTACAAGCTTTATAATATTATTATGTGTGATTGAAAAAATTGTTGCCAATAGTGTGATGTTAAAATTGTCGCAATTTGTGTAATGATTAAATTGTTGCAAATCATGTGATGTTAAAATTGATGCCAGTGGTGCCATGTTTAAATTGTCACCAATGATGTGATGTTAAAATTGTCATGCAGCAGAATCCTACACCAATGTGAGAAGTCCAAGACTTTAGTGTCACGTTTTTGATTTTGATTTTTCATATCTGTGAATGGGTAGGTTTCTTTTTAAAAGCACTAAGAATATGCAGCTCCCAATATTTAACAAAAGAAGAAAAATACATAGAAAGCATATTCAGAAACTTGCATTAGCCATATCACTTTATTCACAATGAAAAAGAAACGCACATAATACATACAACTACAACAAAAGAAACACTGTTAACAATAATAATATAAACAATAACAAATACATTATACTACCAACCAACTCCATTGCATCTAATATCCAAAACAATCTATCTCATATAAAAAACACACACATAGTAACAACTACCTCAAAAACTATTATGAACATTATCAGATCTAAAAATAACCGAAATCAAAATGATGAACAAGCAGGTGTATACAGAATAAATTGCCAGGATTGTTCCTCCAGGTACGTCGGAGAAACAAGTAGAAATCTAAAAAACATATATATGAACACAAAAGAGACATCACTAATAATAATCTAACAAATGCATTAGTGATTCACAGAAATAAATTCAACCACAATTTCGATTTTAAAAATGCCACACTAATAAAAAAAGTAAACAATTTATTCAGAAGAAATAAACATACATACAGATAGATAGATAGATAGATAGATAGAGAGAGAGAGAGAGAGAGAGAGAGAGAGATTTATTACTTTGTGGAAAACAAAAATATACAGTTTATGTTATCAAAATTAGATATTAATAATATTTGTTTAGGTACACTACCCACAGCTCAAAAAATAATAGGATACATAAGTTTGAAAAATCTTTCTTGAGGTTTTATTTATAATTTTAATTCCAAGTAAACAGATTAAATTTGTTGAGTAATCAGCCATGGTTAAGTATAATAGGCAAAATTGTCCAGAAATGCAATTGATAATGTTTCTAATAAACAACTACAAAAGAAAAAAAAAGAATATGGCTTAATACAAAGCAAACAATATAGATGCAAGTCAAAACTAGACAAAAATTTTGCCAAGTAAGAACTGTGTTCACACATGAAAATAAAATCCTTAAATTCATCCAAGAGAACAGATTTGTTGACACCAAATAATTCACTTTATTAAAGTTTTATATGTTCAGTGATTTATAGACAGCATAATGTTAGGAAAATTGAACTTAAGGGAACATAATTGGAGAATTGAGAAATACAATGTGAATGCTTTTTTTATACAAATTTTAACAACTCAGTAATCTTTTACAAATTTACAATAATCTTATGAAAACTCATGTGGAAAAAATTGTAGAGAATTACCCAATAAAATCAAACCTTTATCTTTTCTACTTAGCTGTGAAATCTATAAATTCATCCACACAAAGATTTTACACCAAATAATCCTCTTTATTAAAAAATCTTTCAACAATATAATATACCTTTCTTAAATGGTATTTTAGAAAAATTAGCTGATTTAAATATTATCAGCTCAGAACAAGAAATTGAAAAGCCTAGTTCAAATTAATCTATTCACTTGCACACAAACAACCTTGGTAAAGGTATTAATTTATCTCTTCTCCCTCTAGGAATAAGTTGAATAACAAGACAGATTGACTTCTATACCCTTTGTTGGCAAACAGTCTATCGCAGAAAGAAATGGCAACCTTTGGATTGAAAATCTTTTGCCTTGTCAGTACTGTCTCAAAAGATCACGCAAATGGGTATGATGTATGGCAATTAACTGACTGTAACCTGCATAGAATATTTCTTTTGCAGGAAAATTTTTCAGAAAAGCATGTTTTAGTTACTTTGAAATGAACACATAGGTCACAAATAGATTTATCAAAAAACATGCCATAAACCAATGCCAGATTTTCTTATATAATTCAACTAATACATAGACACACATATAATGACACAATGCAAGTCCAGATAATGAGATAGATGTCTGACTTTAATCTTTGCTTCCACCTCCAGCTGCTATACTTCTCTCAGATCTCTCCATTTACTGCAAATTACTGCTAGATGACTTTTCCTGCTGAAAGACCATTAACCAGGTTGCATAGAAAGTTCAATAATTATTTACTCCTTATACATTTTTAAATTCTTGAATTTGTTATCATCAAACTGTTAGATATCAACACAGTTCATTGATTTGTACTTAAAACTTGTTTTCAGCAAAAATGTTAAAACAGCTGTGGAGATTTCACACATCAAATCTCTCTAGAATCATCACCACCATTATAAAAAAAAAATCAAAAAAAAAATCGCCCAAATGATGTATGGCAATTAACAGACTGTAATCTGCACAGAAAGAAATATTTCTTTTACAGTAAAATTTTGCAGAAAATCTTTTGGTGATTTTAGAATGGACACAAAGATCAGGTATTTGACAAAGAAAAGTCACAAATTAGTTATCAAAAACCATGCCGTAGACCAATGCCAGATTTTTTAATATAATCTAGCTAATATATACAGATACACAATGACAGTGAAAGTTCAAATGATGAAATAGAAGATATCTGATTTTAATCTTTACTTCCACCTCCAGCTGATATTTCCCTGAAATCTCTCCATTTATTGCAAATTACTGCTAGATGACTTCCTTCTGAAAGACCATTAGTCAGGCTATATAGAAAGTTCAATAATTATTTACTCCTTATGTATTTTTTAATTTGTTATCATTAAACCAATTGTTAGATATCAACACAATGAGTTGATTTGTGCTTAAAACTGATGTGGCGATTTCACGTCTCAAATCTCTGTAGTATCATCATCATCACCACCACTGGAGAAGATAATTTTGGTAAAATTTCGTAAGTACTACTGTTGCTATTCCCCTTCAAATTTATCAAAAAAACTTACATTTTCATATTTAAAAAAAAAAAGAAAACAAGTTTATCTTTAAATTGTGTACTGAAAAAAAAGAAAAAGGGCACATTACTTCCTTAATCGGAAGTAAAGAGGGGACGCAGCCCATCATTCTGCAGTTAGTTACATGTCTATGTGAGAGTTATGGGAGAGAAGAAGGCCACGGTTCATTTTTCAAATGGATATTTAGATAAAAAAGGTAAATTTTTTTCGATAAATTGCACTTGATTTGAATTCAGCACATACTTTTTCTATTATACAATGATACTTTGGATAAATTTGAAGGGGAATAGCAACGGTAGTCCTTACGAAATGTTACCATAATTTTTTATGCTGTAGTTTGCGGATGTCAACATGTGATGACTGAAAATTAAAAAACAGTATCCAGAATTCTATGGTTTTAGTACTTTTTCTATGTCTTATGAAAATATATAGAATAAGAAAATTGTATTTTCACACTAATGGTTATGCAGGATTCTAATAATTTTATAAAAATATAAAAATGTGAATAATTTTAAGAAAATCACATTGGGTACAATAATATTTTGTCATGAAATATATAATAAAATAAGAAAAAGAAAAGCAATGAATTAAAATCAAAATAATATTTAGTTAAAATAAGAATTAACTACATCTCATATATTAAGAATAAAATTATTCATTCTGCTAAGTTTAATAAAAACATAAAAAAATAATTTATTATTAAACATAAATACTAATTTCTTGATTATTACACTGCTGGTATTCCGCATGGCTTTGTTTATTATTGTTACATTTTTTTCACGTATTTTAAGTCAGAAAAAGCATTACACAGTTTATAACCTCTGCCCCCATAGATTATTGTGTCTGAATAAAGGTTATTTTCATTAATTTTCAAGTAAAAATTAAACAATCATTCTCCAGTATTCAGTTAATACTTACATTTACTAAATGACTTTGAAACATATCTTTATAAAAATGTATATTTTTTGAACGATTTTAAATTTGTTGTTTGCATTTTTCCTCTATTGCAGAGGTGGTGATGAGCATTTCTGACAATGTACATGCAAATATGTTTATTTAATATTGCTCTGTTAGCTTTTGAATATCATATTGTTTATTTACTATTGCTCTGTTAGCTTTTGAATATAATATTAGTGGTTATATTAAATATTACGTGTGTGAAATTGAAAGTATCCAAAATAGATCTAATTGGAGTAGATAGATCTATTTATCACCCAGTTCACACTCCACCCACGTCTATTGAACAGGTGAAGAGGCTCATCCCTTGTTCCCTGTTTAGGATGTGGTTTCCGGCTTTCTCTCTTCTAATCTTTTCACTCTTACATAGTCCCTGGTACATCAGTGGCATTACCACCCTGCTCGAGGTGATATGATTAAAAAATAAAAAAATATATATAAAAATAAAATTAAAAACATACTGATGTTTGAATTAATCAGATGGAAATTAACAATAGTACAGCATTTATTATGTGAAATAAAGGAAGAGTTCATAGCCAACAGACAAAAAGTATGCAAAATAGAATCAGTGTTTGAACACTGGTGAGGAACTTTGTCTGCACTTCACATAAATATATCAAATACATTTTAATAAAAGACAATGAAATTATTTTAATATTTTAATTTGTGGAGTCTTATTTTCAGATTGAGTTTTTTTTCAAATTTGTATAATTTGCAAATCATGCGGATCATATATGAAAACTTAAGAAGTATAGGCCCCAACATTTGACAAGGATGTGCTTTCTTTTCTGAGTGGGATTGCTTGACGCTTAGCAATGATGAAAATGCATATTTACAAATTTCACAAGAAGAGCATTTATCTTTGATAGAGATTTGAATATCATGCAGTACATTTGACTTTTTTACAAACAGAAACTCATAAAATTAAAATAGATATGTTTGCTAGTCTGTGTGTGTTTGCATATGGCAATTCAATTGTGAACTCTGTGAAAATGAAGATGCACAAATTTTACAGGAATATGGTTTCTCTCCAGTGTGTATTCGTGAATGGTGCTTCAAATGTGACTTCCTTGAAAATACTGATCCACAAACATCACAAAAATGTGGTTTCTCTCCAGTGTGAGTTCGCATATGACAAGTCAAAGATGACTTATCTGAAAATGCAGAACCACAAACATCACAAGAATATGGTCTCTCTCCAGTGTGTGTTCGCATATGGCATTTCAAGTATGACTTATCTGAAAATGCAGTACCACAAACTTCACAAGAAAATGGTTTCTCTCCAGTGTGAGTCCGCATATGGCGCTTCAATAAAGTTTTCCTTGAAAATGCAGATTCACAAACTTCACAAGAATATGGTTTCTCACCTGTGTGTGTTCGCATATGGCACACCAAAGATGACTTCACTGAAAATGCAGATCCACAAACTTCACAAGAATGTGGTTTTTCACCAGTGTGTGTTCGCATATGGGACACCAAAGATGCCTTCACTGAAAATGCTGTTCCACAAACTTCACAAGAATGTGGTTTCTCACCAGTGTGTGTTCGCATATGATACCTCAAATGTGACTTCACTGAAAATGCAGATCCACAAACTTCACAAGAATGTGGTTTCTCTCCAGTGTGTGTACGCATATTGTGTTTCAAATGTGGTAACTGAGAGAAGACAGGTCTACAATCTTTGCAAGAATATGAATTTTTTCCAGTGTGTTAGCATATGTTGCTTCAAAGTGTTTTCTGTGAAAATGCAGCTTCACAAAAAATATGGTTTTTCTCCTCTGTGTGTATTCATATGATGCTTCAAAAGTAATTTCTGTAAAAATGCAGATTCACAAAATATGGTTTCTCTCCAGTGTGTTTGCATATGGTGCTTCAGATGTGACTTTTGACAAAAGACAGAGCCACAAACTTCACACGAATGTGATTTCACTCAAGTGCATGATTGCATATTGTGTTTCAAAGCAGATTTCCACGAAAATGTATAACCACCAAATCTACCAGAATATGGTTAGTTTCAAGTGTTTTCTTCTGTATGGTGCAAAAACTTTAAATTTTTACAAAGGTTTGCATATTTCACAAAAATATGACTTATTGTTTTACTCATATGTAAGATTATTAAAGTCCATAATTTCTTGTCAGTTAATGTAATGATTTTGAAAATACAGATACAGAATTATTACATAATAATTGCAGTATATATTTCTCAGTTCAAGTCAAGATTTGTTTTTGTTCATTTAAATTCTCAATAATAAGTTTTTATGAATATTTGTGATTTTCTATCCAACTAAAAACACCTGTGAAGAAAAAATAATGAGATATATTTTAACAAAGATAATATTTTAACATAAACAGAGAGAAATACATGAAATGAGTTCATATTTCAACAGATACATTTTGATATCTAATAAGGTAAATTCAGATCAGCACAAGGACACAGCAATAGGGAAAGATCAAGAGAAAAATCAACAAGTTCATCTTAAACAATATCCTTCTGAGGTGAAACACAATATACAAGTACACTAATATTTCTCTGAAAAATCTTGAAATACATTAGAATTATTATTTGACAGTTTTATTCAGTGTATTTTTTCTTTTTAGAAAGTTCATGGTGGTACCAAAAATAACCCAATGTCAATCAATAAATTGTAATTTTATTAACATAGATATGTTGAGTATATGCTATTTTATGCAGCAAAAAATTGTATTTCTTTATTTTGCATTATTTCTCCTTGCTAAGTAGGTACCTCCACAGATTCTCAATAACTAAAGATTCAAATTTATTTGGAAGACTTTATTTTAGTTTTAGATTTAAGTTGATAGATTAAATATTTCCAATAAGCAAAATAATTTCTTGCATTTCAAAACTAATTTAAATTGTTTGGCTGGAGTTTTCATGCTGAAATTTGTAAAATAAAGCAGAAATGCATTTTCTGTTTATTTATGGTGTTGACAGCTTGAGGAGAGGTGGATGTTTAGCTAATGTTTTTCTATGGTGGCTATACCTGTAAAAAAACAAAATATTTCTGATTTAAATTTTATTTAAGTTAAAATTCTTTACTGTTTTTGTATTTTAACATCTTGAATTTCTTCTTAACTCATTGGCAGATATCAACATTATTGATTTGCATTTTAAATTGGTTTCATTGAGAGTTAACATACCAGCAAAGATTTCATACCTGAAATTGATGCACAATTACGACACAACTGTGAAAAATACCCATAGAATCTTTGGTCTTCTATTATACTGTTGTCAAAATGCAATGTCCATGAAGATAAAAAACAATGCTTATAATACTACATTTTTGATACTTCTACAAAGTTTCATAAAAGCATATAGAATAAAAAATTCTATTGTTAAATTATTGGTTATATAAAGTTATAATAATTTTAAGAACAAAATAATAAAGACATCACTTGGATGCCAATGAAATATTTAGAAAGATTGCAATCTTAATGAAATCAATTAACATTATCAATTCAATAAAATGTTACCAAAGTTAGAAGCAACAGAGTAATTTTGATATTCTTAAATTCAGAAGATGTTTTTTAAAATCACATAAGATACAATGATATATTTTATGCCATGAAATATGTATGAGAAAATAATCAAAAGCTAAAAGCAATGAATTAAACACAAAATTATCATTAAACTAAAAATAGAAATAACTACATCTAATGTACAAAAAATAAAATCATTAATTCTGCTACACTGAATAAAAGATTATAGAATAAAAAAATTACTTTCTTAAACAGATTTCACATGAAAGAAAATTTATTTTAATAAAAGAAATCCCAAATTCTTTATTATTGAAATGCAGGTATTCTATATTTCTTTAATTTTCTAAAATATTTTTCAGTTGTTATAAAGTTTTGATTTTTAACAAATGTTATTTTCATTAATTTTAAATAAACAAAAACCAGTTTAATTTTCTAAAATATTTTTCAGTTGTTATAAAGTTTTGATTTTTAACAAATGTTATTTTCATTAATTTTAAATAAACAAAAACCAGTTAATTAATCCTTAAAATTGCTAAATTGAAACATATCCAAGAAAATATTGAATGTTTTAGAGATTTTTAAATGTTATTTACATTTTTCATCTTTAAGAGAGGATTGATAAGTGTCATTCTTAATGTGAAGATGTCTATATGTATGCATTCCTGATAATGTATATACAAATATGTTTATTTGCACTGTCTTCTTTTTAATTATTTTCTGTTGGTCATATTGAAACTTTAGATGATGGGAAGTTCAGAAATAAAACACTTCTTGACAATCAGAGTAAAATTAAAAACTGTACATAAAAATCAATATGGCACAACATGAGTGAAGTTCAAAATGTATTAAACTTTAGAAAATAACATCCAAAAACTCGTTTTTGAATCAATCAGATTAAATTGCACATATAAATAAATGGAAATATGTCTTTATTTCATCCATGCACAAAAAACACATCAACCATTTTATTGATTACTTCTGTTGGCATAAATCTCTGGCAGAACTGTACAAAATTAACATATTGTCTATGGTGAAATATTTAGAATTTGCAGTTTATTTTAAAATCCATAATAAATGTAAAATATCATGTAAAAATCAGTTTATCTTTGCATATATTGAATCCCAAATGTTTTAACACATTGTATTAACAGAAACCTAAAAAGGGAATATTCCTAATATTTTCCACATTTGAAATAAATCAGAATTCATATTTGCATACATGAACATATGACTTTAGTTCATTCATGTGATATGTTATTATTAAGAATTTATCGATTATTTTAAATCCATAACATCATTCACACAAATGTCACCAGTGTGTGTTTGCATATAATAGATTATATACCTCAACACCTAACAAAGAATTGAAAAATATTGACATCAGTAAAAATGCAGATTTGCAAATTTCACAATGTACTTCTTTCTGGTAGAGATATGAACATGATGCAGTGTATTTCACTTGTCTACAAAGAGACATCAACAAAACTGGTATAGATATGTTTTGCTACCATGTGGCTGCATATAGAGTGTCACATTTGAAATGAAAATTCAGATCTGCAAACTTCCCAAAAATATGATTACTCTCCAGTGTATGTTCGCATATGACACTCCAAAACTGATGTCTCTGTAAATGCCAATCCACAAACTTCACAAGATTGTTTTCTATTGTGTGTGTTTTCATATGGCACACCAAATATGAATTCCATGAAATTGCACATCCACAAACTTCACAAGAATGTAGTTTCTCCCAAGAGTGTGTTTGCATATAGTCCTTCAAATTTGACCAGTGTAAAAATGAAAATCCATAAACATGATATTGATATGGTTTCTTTCATGCGTGCTCACAAATGGGATATCAAATCTGACTTCTGTGAAAATGCAGATACACAAACTTCACAAGAATATGGTTTCTCTCTAGTGTGCACACACATATGGTTCTTCAAATTTAACTTAAATGAAAATGTAAATCCACAAATTTCACAAGAGTATGGTTTCTCTACAGTATGTGTTGGCATAAGGCAGTACAACAAATCTGACTTCTGAGAAAATGCAGATTCATGAACTTCATAAGAATATGGTTTCTTTCCAGATTCTGTTTGCATATGGCAAATCAAATATGACTTCCATAAAAATGTAGATCCACAAACTTCACATGAATATGGTTTCTCTGCAATGTGTGTTTGCATAGAGTGCACAAAATTTTCTGTGAAAATGCAAATCCACAAATTTTACAAGCACATTGCTTCTCTCCAGTGTATTTTTGTAGCAATCTATGAAAATATTGATTAACTGAGCTCACATATACATTCTTTGTTTTTATTACATTTTGACATATAGCACTAACTCTTAATTATTCTAAACTTTGCAAATCAGTGACTTTTAATCATTTCAAACTATACAAGAACATGCCTTCTCTCTAATTCTTCTAACAAATTTTCCTCATATTTAAAACTAATCATGTAAAGAAAAGATAAAACATATATTTCAAAGTACACATATTTTCCTAACTAAATGTTTGCATGGATACTTTTCAAAATGTAGATACAGAATTTTTACATGAATATTGCAGCATATATTTCTTTTGTCAAGATTTTGGCTTCTTGACTATCAGGATATTCTGTTCAGAAAAATGATATATTTTAATAGAGACAGTGAATAATATTAGGACATTGAGTAAGTTCTCACTGTTTACTAACAGATGGCTTTTTAGAACTGTATGCCTGTATTTTCAGATTGTGACACATCTATGAAAAAATATAAATATACTTGAAATTCAGTGTATGTCTCTTCTGCAAAATGTAAACAACTTTGTTTTTTATAGCATTAAACATGTCACATTTTGTGTCAAAGAAAGTATTTGTGGGGAATTTTACTGCACTGCTATATTCAAAAGAAATCGACAACTGAAACACACAGAATTCTTGTTGAGACTTATTCCAACTATACTCTGTTAAAAACAACATGCAGACTTGTTTAGATGCTTCAAAAATAGCGATTTTGATGTTAAAGATAAAGAATCCTCTGGTGTTCCTTAAAAGTTTGAAGACAAAGAATTGGAGGCATTCCTATATGAAGACTCATATCAAGTGCAAGCTGAACTTGCAAAATCATTAATTGATCATACGACAGTTTTGAAATGTTTGAAAGCATTACAAATAGTTGAAAAGCAAGGAAACTGGCTGCTGTATGAGTTGAAGCCAAGAAACATCAAACAGCACTTTCAATGGCAGAAAAGAAAGGTTTTTTTCATCAGATCATGACTAGTGATGAAAAGCAGATACACTATGATAACCATAAGTATAGAAGATTGTGAAGTAAGCCTGGCCATTGGTGGTGAAGCTGAATATCCATGGTTCAAAGCTTATGCTCTGCATTTGAAGCTCAAACCAACCAAAACTATTATGGGAGATCGCTATTGCCTACAACAGATGCTTTTAAGCAAAGCATTGAACAAAAAACAACCACTGATGTGCATTGTGATACAGTGGATATTGGCTCGGAACAAGAAACCAGGGAGCCGAGTTCGAATTCCAGTTGAATCCATTGTATTCACTTACGCACAAATACCCTTGGGAAAGGTATTAATCCATCTATTCCTTCCAGTTATGGGTTAAATAGCAGGAGAGACTGGGTTCTATAGCCTTGGTCGGCAACCAATCTACCGCAGAAAGCAATGGCAACCTACTGCGGGATAATCTTCTGCTCAGTCAGTCATGTCTCTTTCGAGACATGATCACCCAAGCATATATCAAGTATGACACTTTAACTGACTGACTGTTATGAAATGAATCTTTAAAAATGAGAAAGCTTGCAGCTTTCATTTTAGTTTTAATTGAAAGATAAATGATTAAATTTACTATTTCCAGTTAGCAAAATACTCTTGTGTATTTCAAATAGAAATTATGCTGATTTGAATTTTTTCCTAGAGTTTCCAAAGTTATCATTTTTTTTTTCTCATCAATTTTGAAAGCTTGACAAGTTTGTAAACAAAACTTAATTCTTGGTTTTAAAAATTTCGCAAAAATGAAATATACACCTGTGACATGTTATTTTTAAAAAATTAAAGCAAATTTAAAGTTAAATTGATCTGATTTACACACATATTACTTGTTTATAGCATGAAGTTTAGAATAAAAGTATTTTTTAATCAGAAAGGTCATAGCTTTTGAACCTGTTAAGTGATTGATGACAGCCAGATATGGTGATAAGCTCAGTATGGTTGACCATATTAACATCATTGTCCAAAATTTTTTTTTTGTAAGGGAATGAAACCATAAAATACATGACCTTTTAATATTACACATGAGACATACTTAAAAAAAAGCTTTCTATACATAAAAAAAGAGAAAAATGATTTTAAAAACCTTTTGGCTTGACAATTTGTATTAAACTTTTCAATTTTCGATTTGAAAATATAGCCTTCACTCACTAGCTTAATCACCTAAATGTCACAAAGCTGTGAAGGATTGTAAAATATTTAGAAACTTTATAAATTATTATAATTTACAAAAAATTAAAATAATTCTTGCAAAAATACATTATTCATGAAAAAAAAGCTTCCTTCTAATGTCTTCATATTTTTGTGAAAAGCATATCTAATTATATCTAATATCTAATGATTATATAATAGTTTTATTGCATTTTTATTTTACTACTCAACTGGGAGCTGATTTTCGAAAATAAAAAAATGTTTGCAAAAAAAAAATAATAATACGATTCACATCTTCAATGAGTCCTGCATTTTTTCACTAATAAAATCATTCATTTGGCAATAAGTCCTGAAAGTAGAAAGTTTCATTAAAATCCGTCAATTATTTGATTTTTGCAAGAATTTCCAGATTAACGTATTTGTCACCGGAAAAAAAGTGAGTTATGTTATTATTACGCTTTTCATTGTAAAATCTCGTAACAATTTGGTTACCCGTTAACTAAAAATCAAAACAAAATTTTTTACCAAAATTTCGAACGTGTTAAAGAATCAATTTTTTAAAAAAAATAATTTGATCTTTCCTCTTTATAATATAAACATTCTGATGGAAAAAAGGTTCGTTTTTTACTTTTTATTTATAAAAATTGGGGCATTTTATTTATACCATGCTGGTCTTTTTTGTTTTTCAGCGATTTAGTGGGGGTGTATGAACCTACAAAATTTTTGTTTTGTATGAGAGCCGAAGTATCTACAAAAATTGGCACGTTGTTTTTTATACACATAAAATTTTTATGTTTTTAAAAAAAATGTTTTTCTATCACGTTCGATCATATTTTATACAAATAAAAAAAATTATTTTTAAAATCTTTGTAGAAAATTATTTTTTAACCTTTCCAATTTAATTTTTTGTTTAGTAAATTTTTCACTTATGACTTGCACGACTGAGTGAAATTGATTGAATTTATGCCCTTAATTTTTTATTTTGCTAACAAACACTGACAGAGAACGAAAAATATGCTGAATCATGTTAGTAAATAACAATTTCCTTTCGGTTTTTGTCAAAATTATTTCGATTCATCGACTTACTTTTTAAATCAGAAAATTGGATGGTTTCTTTGTGTTGAAATAGTTTTGTTGGGATTTCCTTGGAAATTGTTCGGATTTCTTTGCATTGTTCGCTCAGGTCATAATAATATCGAAAATGAAACCAATGACACACAAAAATTTTTTTTTTTCATGGAAAAACAAGTTAAACACGGGAAATTAATTTTTAAAATATAATGAACTATCGTGTCGCCAATAAAAAAAATGAAACGGTGTTAGTGAAGACTTAGTTCCCCGTGTTTAAAATCCTGAGATTTCTTGGCAGATTTACAGAGGAGTTATTCAAAAAGTCTATGTATGATTTTCCTTCAAGGCTACTATTGACAATGATAAGGACTCGTTGCATCTACCACCCAAAACATATAAAACTGTTCTCACCAGGTAAATTTTCGTTTTAGGTACCGACGGCTTTTCCCCCTTCAAATTTATCCAAAATAGCATTTATTTCTGTGCAAATGATGCTGAACTCAAATCAACAATTAGTTATTGAAGAAACTTACCTTTTTTGCTTTGAAAGTCCATAAAAAAACGAACTATATCTCGCACTTTTTCTCTCCCGTAACTCTCACGAAGTCATGTATGATGTAATTAACTGCAGAATGACGTTCTACGTAGGCAGCAATTTTGGTCAAATTTCGTCCTTTACTGACACTTCCGGCGATGTTCTTCCTGTTTTAAGAGTAATAAGCATAGAAATACAATAGCGCATAACTTTAATTCCCGGACGTACATTGCCGGAAGTATCAGTAAATGAAGAAAAATCGACCAAAATTAGTGCACATACGCAGTACGTCATTCTGCAGTTAATTACATGACTTCGTGAGAGTTACGAGAGAGAAAAAGTGCAAGATATAGTTCGTTTTTTTATGGACATTTAGATAAAAAAAGGCAACTTTCTTCAATAACTAACACTTGATTTGAGTTCAGCATTTTCACAGAGATAATGCTATTTTGGATAAATTTGAAGGGGAAAAGCAACGAAAATTTACCTTTTCTTTTACGTTCAATAATATTTTACATACATACAAAATATTTTAAAAATCATTGTATAAAATAATCTTTAATCTTTCCAATTTTTGATTAGTAAATAAATTATAATAATATGAAATAGTTTTTTCACTTGTGACTGACTCGATTGAAGTAATGCCTGATTTGTTTTTATTTTGCTAACAAACACTAATAGAGAATAAAAAATATGATGAGGCAAGTTAGTAAATAACGATTTCACTTTTATCAAACAAAATTATTTCTGTTCTTCTTACCTTTCAAATCAGAAAATAGGATGATTTCTTTGTGTTGAAATGATTTTGTTGGGATTTCCTTGGCAATTGTTGTGATTTATTTGTCTTGTTCTATTCATTCAGTTCATAATAATGTCGAAAATGAAACCAATGAAATGCAGAAAGAATTTTTAAAAATTGAAAAACATGGTACAAAAGGGGAAATGAATTTTAAGAATAATGAAAACGAAAATTTACCTCTCCCTCAACCTACAATATGGCAAATATTATTTAAACTCAATTATGTACATTGTACAACAAACACCAAAATCTCATGGTGGGAAAACAAAAGATTTAGGAAATTGTGGGGGATTTGGTATTTGCTGGGTTGTATGTGCTTCTGTATTTTACGGGTCTGGCTCTCTAGATTATTTCCCCCACAAATACAACACTCTGTTTTACAATCGCGCAAAGTGAAAGGAATAATTCACAACGGACATTAAACAACAAACAATTTATTATGTGAAAAATAAAATGGTACGTGGAAACAAATAAAATACATGATGCGAAAATTGCCTTTTGGGAAATAAAACTTGGCAAGAAGTTAAATTTGTTCAAAGATGTGTATAAGTTTACATTAGCAGAGTCCGTAAATAAGTCTTTCCTACTTACATTTAGTTCATTTCAGGTGGCGACAGCGTGTCGCGTTGCTGAAAGAAAGTTCGTCGGTTTTTTCTTTTCAAGGTCCTCGGAGCTAGGTCATGAACTCTGGCGTGGAACAAATGACTTGGCCGGACAAAGTATCGGTGGCATGCGGACTTAATGGCTAGCTTGGTGACTGACCTTTTTTTTCTAACTGTGTGTATTATATACATTAATAGGGGATCAACGAATCTTCCTAACATTAGGGTGTGAAAACATTTATGGACCAATCAGATTTATTATTTTACTATTTTGTTTTGGGGCCTAAATATTTTTGTGTTAATTTACTTCCGATCCTATTTTTCTAGAATGTTCTTATTCTAAGTTTTTAGCTGATTGGTTGAGAAATATAAAAATGTAATCTAAATTCTACTGCCGTTTTGATCCAATTTTTCTAGAATGTTTTATTGTGATTTCCTGTTGCTTATTTTAATAGAAAAAAAAATATTTATTGTATTAAAGAAAAAATAATACAAATCGCAAATTAGTGTAGATGTCTTCCATAAAAAGAAAGAGATAAGTCATAAAAGTTGTTGATGTGGCAGAAGAGGGAGAGTGAGTTGTTAAATACTGCAGCAACGGCCTTTAGCGGGTGTCGTTGGAGATGAGAGATCACTGTTTCTGAGCATTGAGGTGCCAAGGAGATGGCAGTGGGTTGTTAAGGTGAAGAAGGGTTGGCGTGATTGATCAGCCTGTGTTTCTCTGAAAGGTTAGTCACACACTTGTCTAATACATTTGCATGTAAAATCAGAGTCACTGTTTACAGAGTCAACATAACTTGCTTGTGAAGTTCCTTTGCTTGCTGAAGGTAGTAGCAGTTGCCTGTGGGATATCGTTGAGGAAAATAATATTCTGTTGGGTTTGCTGAGGTGGTAGCATTGGCTAAAAGGAAGGATTGTAGCTTGTGTCATTGGGATGATATTTGAATTTGCTTAAGTGATGGCATTTGGCAAGGAGAAAGGCTTGTAAATGGGTGGTGCCATAGAGAAGATGATATTCGGAATTCTCGAGGTGACGGCATTTAGTGATGAGGATGGCTTGTAATAGAGTGGTGACGTAGCAGAGATGATATTCAGATTTGCCGAGGTGACAGTGTTTGGCAACGAGGAAGATTTGCAGCTAGTGGTGTTGTCGAGGAATTGATATTCTGTTGGATTTGGTGTCATCAAGATGATATGCTGCTGGATTTGCTGAAGTGATGGCATTTATTAATATTCTGGACCAGGGACTAAGCCATCACATCTCGCCTGGTCCTTATGGAAAATCTGTTGCCAAATTCCAAGAGAGGAAGTCGTTTCCTTTCCATCCTAATCTTTACTTTAAGCTGATGCATAAAGTACAAAATCTGTAGGGAAGAGGTAGACTTCTTGTTGCCATAAAATTTCTTCTGGTACATTGTCCAAATCACAATAAACAGAAGAACACATAATGTTCAGGCTTAGTCAATAGCTGTACAACATTGCTCCAAACAGAAATGTCCTTGAGGTCAAAGAACTTTTCACGCAGGATGTGAACCATGATGACCTCAACAAATTTGAACAACAGGACAGAAACACTGCACTGGATGAAAGCATGTTGGATGTTTTCTGCCAACAGACAACAATGCATGCAGGTTGAAAATTTCTTTAAGTCCGCTGCATAATGCTTCTTGCCAACCCTGTGTGGTGCTTCCTTCTAACCTTGCCAGCAACCAACAATTCCCTCTTCTTTGTGGTTTCACAGGTAGCTGGCAAAGCCTTTTCAGGGAATGGGGGCTGATACCTTATCTCAACTGTCTCTGCTGCTGGCATGCCCATAACAGGCATAGCAAATAGTAAAGACACAGTCATTGGGGAGTTTGGTCAACAGGGTCCTGACTTCCAGAGCCTTCTTCTATGAGCAAGATGAGGAGTGGTAACCAATCTCTCCAGACCCCAGCAATTATGTTTGCAGCTGGATAAAATTACCAGCAGTCTAAGGCCCCATACATCCACACAGTTGTGGATGATCTATTATAATCTCAAATGCCAATATGTCCTTCAGATTATTGTAGGAGGTATCCAGTATTTGCCCATTCTCAAAAAGTATGCAGTTAAATACCTCCAGGTAAATCAAGGTGGGACCTCATATACTGCAACTTTGATCCTATCTCTATTGTTATGCTTCATTCTTAAGATGTATATGATCTTTGCTGGACAACAACATGCAATATTTAGGTGTAGGCAGCATGATATCTCACCTGAAGAAGTCCTCTTACTTGACAATTATTAGGGGCTTCAGCTATAAGTAATTCTTCCAATGTGTTTCATGGAGCAACAAATTTTAAGCATATGCTTGTCCACCACAAGAACTGACACTAATTATCTTTCAATATTCCTTAGGTCTTGGGAATTCTCCAAGAGTCCAGCTTTTTCAGAAAGTAGGCATAACTTTTGATATGCTCCAAGAACTTTGAAATATTGCTGACACATTTTTGGGGAAAAACAAGAACAGTGCTATTCTCTGGCCTTAGCATCATCTTTTTTCTTGTTTTAAGATTTCCTATCTGCATTCTGGATAGCTTGGCTATTATCAGAATTCTAGAATTCTTTTCTCTTACCTTCTGATAGGTAACACGGGGATCCCTTTTTTCAGTCTTATAAGGAGAGTCCTTTAAATTAGCTCCAAATAAACTTTTCCAACTTTTGTCGATCATCCCAAAAAAGTCCTACCAAGACATTTTTTCTTTTTTAAAATAAAAATTAAATGTAGGAGAGTAGATGGAAAAGAAAAATGTTAAAGAAAATTACAAAATACATGGTGCAATAGTTAGCAAGCTTTTCTTGCTTGAATCTATTACAACTGTGTAGTGAGTTCGATCTTCACTGGGTATCCCCATACTTTTGACCTTGTTCCATATCAAAGCGGCCCTTAGAAAATCGGCATATTGTTTCTTGTAGTAGTATTACATCTCCATGTCAGTTTTCACCCAGTGTAATATTTCCTAATCAGAGATTTCCATTTTTCTTTTTGATCCTTATGAAATTGTAACCATGACATCACAGCAACATGTGGTATTGTATTTCTTTTTACATATTAATATCAAAATCGTATGTCATTAATTTTATTACCCACCTTAAAATTCTGGAAGAAGTAACTTTTAGTAATCTTTTCTACATTAGAAATAACCTCTGAAGTAGGAACTTCTTAACAAACAAAAATTGATATGAGATTCAGACAATGGTCAATACCATTTTTTTAAATATTTCAACAATTTATATCTGTTGCCATTAATCTACATAAGAGGTACATTGTTGAATGGACATTTTGTGATAAAATTGCTGACACAGCCCACTCACTCACATTTGTAGTTAATGTCACCTCCTTTTTGGGATTAAAATTTTTTAGAATGTTTTTCTGCAAGTAATTTTTTTCAGTCTTCAAAGTTCAGCAAATACCTCCATATCCGCCTCTTCAGTGTCACTCCAACATCTATCAACAAACTCAAATTTTCCTATCAAAAAACATTGTATGAGGACTAGAAATTCAACTGAACATGTCACTGAAATATCCTCTAAGATAACATTAAGATAGTCCTCAAACACTTTATTGTAATATACAATGTAAATGTGTCAGCATCCCACATTCTACACATTCTCATTATAATACCTTCTCCAAGTTTCTGATATCATCTTCCTTTCTCTTTTCTGACACTAAAACATCATCAATATACAATACTTCATAGAGAATAGGCTGGTTTTCAACTAAAGCTACAAAATCCAATCTGTCCTACTGTTTAACCCAGAGCTGGAGAGAGGAGCAGTGAATACCTTTCCTGATAGTATTTGCATGTAAGTGAATGCAACAAATTCAATTGTAATTCAAAATCAGCTTTTCGATTTCTTATTCCAAGCTGATATTCGCCACACCACAATACACTTCTATGCACACTTAACATTAAAACAGCCACCCACTTATGTAAGAAAAACTAATTAAGTGAAGTGACATAATTCAGAATTCAATCTTTTAATTTTGTTTTTGAGTTTTCTACAAATACAAAAATCAAGCAGCTGTAAAATGCTTAAGTTAAACACAATTCTTTTAATAAATGTCCACCCTAAAATATAGCATTGAAATTTGTCTGCATGAGTCTTTAAATGTATTTTTCTTATATATCAGTTTTCATCAATGCAAAACACTGGAAAGAGTTTAAAATTGTAGTCAAAATTTATATCAGTTATTCACAAATATTATATAAAGAGAGAGAGAAAGAGAGATTTATTGCTTACTTGTGAAAAACAAAAAATATAGTTTATCAAAACTGGATATCAGTAAGTTTTGGTAAGTTACACTAACCACAGCACTAAAAATAACAAGATAACTAAGTTTGAAAACTCATCTTAATTATAATTTTACTTGCAAGTTAATAAATTAAATTTTGTTGAGTAATTGGTCATGGTTAAGTTTAATTGGCAAAATGCTCCAAAAAGGCAACTGACAATTTTTTCAATAAACGATAACAAAAGGAAGAAAAAGAACATGGCATAATTTTACAAAGCAAACAATATATATACAAGTCAAAACTAGACAAAACAAGACTATTGAGCCAGAGATTTCACCAAGTAACAACTGTGTTCACACACAAAAGTAAAATCTATGAATTCATTTATACGGACAGATCTGTTGACACCAAATATTTCTCTATATTAAAATGTATTCATTGATTTATTGACAGCATGATCTTGGGTAAATTCAAATAAAGGGAAGATTGAGAAATACAATGTGAATGCCTTTTTATAGATGTTTTTACTGCTCCGTAACCTTTTACAAATTACAGTAATCTTATGAAAACTTATGTGGAAAAAATGTTAGAAAATTACTCGATAAAATCAAATCTTTTTCTTTTCTAATCAGCTGTGAAACGTATAAATTCATCCATACAAACAGATCTTTTGACATCATATAATCTTCTTTATTAAAAAAAAATCTTTCAACAATCAAATATACTTTTCTCAAAAGGTATTTTAGAAAAAATAGCTGATTAAAAGATTATTAGCTCAGAATGAAAAATTGGAGAGCTGTGTTCAAATACATTTTGTTTGCTTGAGCACAAATACCCATGGGAAATGTATTAATCCATCTTTTCTCCCTCCAGAAATGGGTTGAATAGCAGGAGAGATTGGGTTCTATAAACTTGGTTGGCATTCAATCTACCCCCAGAAAGAAATGGTAACCTCCTGTGTGAAAATCTTCTGTCTAGTCAATCTTGAAAGATCACCCAATGAAAGATCATCCTATGGCAATTAACTGACTGTAATTTGACTGAAAA
The DNA here is from genome assembly GCA_037127315.1 of Ascarosepion bandense. Taxonomy (NCBI): domain Eukaryota; kingdom Metazoa; phylum Mollusca; class Cephalopoda; order Sepiida; family Sepiidae; genus Ascarosepion; species Ascarosepion bandense. The sequence continues at coordinate 2,880,215 of JBBBDQ010000764.1, forward strand.
CAAATATTCTTTTTTACAGTAAAAGTTTGCTGAAAAGTATTTTTTAATGACTTTGGAATGTACATATCATTTATTTCTTAAACAAAGAAAGTTCACAAATACATTATCAAAAAAACATGCCATAAATCAACACTAGATTTGCTTATATAATCCAGCCAATGCATACAAACATACAACCACACAGTGAAAGATCAGATGATAAGATAAGTCTGATTTTAATCTTTACTTCCACCTCGAGCTGCTATACTTCTCTCAGATCTCTCTATTTACTGAAAATTAGTTCTAGATGATTTTTCCTGCTGAAAGACCACACTAAAAACTACATAGAAAGTTCAATAACTGGTTACATCATATGTATTTTTAATTCTGGAATTTGTTATCATTAAACCAATTGTTAGATATCAACACAGTTATTTGATTTGTGCTTTAAACTGGTTTTCAGCAAAATTGTTCAAAGAGCTGTGGAAATTGCACAATTCAAATCTCTGTAGAATCATCACCTCCACCACTGGGCAAGATAATTTTTTATGCTCCAACATGCAGATGTCAACATAGAATGACTGAATATAAAAAACAGCATGCGAAATACTTTGGTTTCAGTACATCTTCTAAGTCTCATGAAAGTAGAAAAAATAAAAAATTGTATTCTTACACTACTGGTTATATAGGATTATAATTATTTTATAAACAAAATAAAAAAGACCCAAAGTGATCAGTTAATTAACATTATTTTTATTTATGAAGTTTTCATATTCAGAATGATTTTTTTTCTAAAAGCCACAGTGTTTGCAAAAAATGCAGATCATATATGACAACTAAGAAAATGCAGACTCCAACACTTGACAGGGATAAGCTTTCTTTTCTGCTTGGGATTGCCTGTAGCTCAGCAATGACAACATCATTGAAAATGCATATTTGAAAATTTCACAAGAAGAGCATTTCTCTGATAGAGATTTGACTATAATGCAGGACATATGCAGGAACAGAAACTCATCAAACATGTTTTCTAGCCTGTGTGTGTTTTCATATGGTGGTTCAAATGTGACCTATGTGAAAAAGCAGATCCACAAACTTCACAAGCATATGGTTTCTCTCCAGTGTGTGTTTGTACATGGATCTTCAAATGTGACTTCTTTGAAAATGCAGACCCACAAATTTCACAAGAATATGGTTTCTTGCCAGTGTGTTTCTGCATATGACACTTCAAATAGTTCTTAACTGGAAATGCAGAACCACAAACCTCACAAGAATATGGTTTCTCTCCAGTGTGAGTGTACATATGGTGCTTCAAATGTCTTCCTTGAAAATGCAGATCCACAAACTTCACAAGAATATGGTTTCTCACCAGTGTGTGTTCGCATATGGTACACCAAAGATGATTTCACTGAAAATGCACTTACGCAAACCTCACAAGAATGTGGTTTTTCTCCTGTGTGTGTATACATGACACTTCAAATATACATTCTGTGAAAATGTAGAACCACAAACCTCACAAGAATATGGTTTTTCTCCAGTGTGATTCTGCATATGGTATTTCATATGTGTCTTCCTTGAAAATGCAGATCCACAAACTTCACAAGAATATGGTTTCTCACCAGTGTGTGTTCGTATATGGCTCACCAAAGATGACTTCACTGAAAATGCAGTTCCGCAAATCTCACAAGAATGTGGTTTTTCTCCAGTATGTGTTCGCATATGGCATGTCAAACATGACTTTTGTGAAAAGACAGAGCCACAAACTTCACAAGAATGTGATTTCACTCCAGCACTAGATTGCATATTGTACTTCAAATTTGATTTCCATGAAAATGTATAACCACCAAATCCACTAGAATATGGTTAATTTCTAGTGTTTTCTTTTCTATGGCACAATACATGTAAATCATGATAAAGTTTTGCATATTTCACATAAATATGACATCTTTTTACTCATATTTAAGATTACAAAGTCCATGATTTTTTGTCAGCTATTGTGTTGATTTTGAAAATACAGATACAGAATTATTACATGATGATTGCAGTATATATATCTCTGTTCTTGATAAAAAGTCAAAAGTCTTGTTTTCTTTCATTTAAATTGTCAATAATAACTGTTTTTTATATTTTGATTTTCTGTCTAACTAAAACACCTGTGAAGAAAAAGAAATGAGACATATTTTAACAGAAACAAAAAATAACGCATGAAATCAGTTCATATTTCAACAGATACATTTTGCGATATTAATAAGGCAAATTCAGCTCATCACAAAGACACAACAATACAGCAATGAGGAAAGATCAATAGAAAAATCAATTAGGTCATCTTAAATGATTTCCTTCTGAGGTTAAACACAATATGCAAGTACACTGGTATTTCTCGGAAAAATTTTTAAATATCTAACATATTATTCTTTCAAGATTCTTCTTTTCACAAAAGACAAGTAGACAACATCAGAGAAATTATGATATAAGGTGAATAAAAATAATTTAAAAACATTCCTTGAGGCATGAATCTTAAAATGAGAAAAAAGCATTAAATCTAAAACATAATGATGAAGTGAAATTTGTTTTGATTTTTCTTTAAGGAAGAGAAAATGCGAAATTAATTCCAAATATCAAGTAATCAAGCATTATTGTTTTTTCATTAGCTATATAAATCAAGATGATTATTTCAATCTGACAATTATTAGTTTGTTGATATGAATCAAACATTACAACTGAATAACAAAATGAAAAAATCTTTGTGCACTTAAGAACATTTTAATGTAACAATCAATCTATGTCAATTCTGTACAACTACAGATGTTTTTGAAAGTGATATGAAAAGTTATTTTCCTTCAATTATTATATGCACCAGGTAATATTAATGAAAAAAAAAACCTGGCTTTTAAAATCTGATAAAAATCAACTATGCATTGACTATGCATAAAATTTTCAGTATTTGAAGCCAAGCCTATTTAACATTTAAAATTAAATTCAAAATTTTAAATTTCAGTCAATAATTTCTATTTGAAATCTACCTGAGTATTTTGCTTACTGGAAATAGTAAATTTCCAGTAAGTCATCGAAAATGAGTGAAGGTACGTAATTCAAACATACCTCCACTCATTTTCGATAACTTTTAAAAGTGAATCAAAAATTTTTAAAGTTTTGTCAAATTTTTAATTGAAAGCTAAATAATTAAAATTACTATTTTACAGATGTAAAAAAGTATTTTTACTAAGATTTAAAAAAAATAATGATTTCATAAACTATTTCATTCATTTGTAAATAAGTCCTGAAAGCTTCATCAAAATCCGAACAACTATTTTTGTGAATTTTGATTTTTCTTGTAACGATTTGGTTTCCCCATAATGAAAAAAAAAACCTGGCTTTTAAAATCTGATAAAAATCAACTATGCATAAAATTTTCAGTATTTATTAAATAATGAAAATTATTTACAGAAGTTTACATTGATATTTTGCAAGAAATGATGCTTCATGTAATTACATCAGTGATTTGAGTTATTTATAAAATCATAAGTTTATCAAGTTTTACAAATGTTAAAGACAGATCTCTGGAGAAAGTTTGTTGAACTTTCATCAAACTAAATGCTCCCGAATCTAAATAAAGCATGATTCATATAATACTGTGAAGAAATGTTCATATAATTTTCGCCCTTTTCTACAAACTGTTGATATTATCATAAAAGTACTTCAAAATTAATATTAAATGATAAATCATGTCAAGTGTGATTGTGCAGGTAGTAGTAGTGGACTTGCTTTCTGGTTTGACTGGCTGAAGCCAAGCCTATTTAACATTTATGACTCACTTCCGTCAATGTGTATATTTTTAACCCTGTAATAAATCTTGACAAGTAACTCACATGCAGAATATACTCTCTCTTGATCGAAATGTGGCAGTATTTTTAATGTGGAAAGTTAAATAGGTATGAAGAGTTCCAATTCTAACCAAGTCTGTTGTATTCATTTTACACTAATGCCTTTCAAAAAGATATCAACCCTTTGTCTACTGCTAATCAATTTAAATGTCTTTATTGTTAACACATTCCAATGTCAAATAATAAATATCTTAAAACCTTGACTTTCCTTTCAGAAGTTCATGCTGTAAATCCAACCAGAGAGAACCTATCACCTTCAACAAACGTTTTTCCTTGCAGTAAGAAAAAACAAAACTTACACATTCAGTCAGCCAGTTAAGTGCCATACATGATATATGTCTGGGTGAACATGTCTCTTTCAATTCACGACTGACTAGGCAGAAGATTTCCTTAAGTTGCTATTTCTTTAGACTAGCAGTAGACTAGTTGCCAACCATGGCTACAGGACCCAGTCCATCCTGCTACTTAAACCAAAGCATTATACATTACAATATTTGGCAGTTTTATTCAGTGTTGGTATGAAAATATTTCATTCCATTCAACAAGGTGTTTTTCGTTATTGTAAGAAAAAACTTTATTAAAAGAAAAATAAATGAAAAGAATTTACAAAGAAATTATTGATCCTTAATTTAAATTTACTTCTTGATTCAATACTTAAGGAAATATAAGAACATTACCAATAAATTCCAACTTTATTACATGCAATGCTCTTATTTTTAGATAATGTTGTAAATGGACATACATACTGCATTAATTTTTAATTTAGATACAATTTTAATTGATTGATAAATGAAATATTTTGAGGATATCAGATTATGAAGAAAATTTTTTCAATCAATAATGAATTTTTATAAGAATTGTTTTCATTTTTTCTTTATTAATTATGATGATTTATAAAGTATGAAACACCTTTTAAATTTCTTATCACTTGGCACCTTTAGTTATTAGTTTAAGTGAAGACTATATTTACAAACTGGCTTTTCAAAATATATATATGAAACCCAACGGCATGAAGGGGGTTAATTCCAAAGGAAGTAACTCCTCACTTGGTAAGGACTGACATGGGCAACAGGTCTCACCTGACCATCATCCTGCAACTGTTAGCACCAACAGCGTAAAGGGGACACATTTTTTTCAAAATTTGTCCCTCACCTGGGAAGGAACGACATGTACAACAGGTGTCTCTGGACCGTTACCCTGCAACTGTGTGCGCAACAAAGAAAGAATTATCTTGGGGACATGGAATGTCAGGATGCTCAACAACTGTGGTCAACTCAAGAATGTCACACAGGAGATGAACAGACTGAACATATTCTGGGAATATGTGAAACTAGAGGGCCTAACAATGGAGACGTCAGCAGCAACAACCACAGGATAATATACATAGAATTGTACTAATAACTGGAGGGAAGAGACGGATTAATACCTTTTCCAAGGGTATTTGCGTGTAAGTGAATGCAAGAAATTCAACTGGAATTGTTTTCTTTTACAGAGTTAAAAAGACGAGTTTTGAGGGGCCTTCACTTTTCACTAAAAAAGATGTAAAAGGTGCCAAACTTGATTAGAAGTTTTATCAAAATGTTTATTGTTAAGACAAATGATCAAAGTATTTTTTTCTTGTTTTATTAATTTTTTTAAAACTCTTTTTAGGATATTTGAAATTTGGTTGAAAATCTCATTTTTCTTGTGTCAGCTGGGTCAGAAATAATCAGTATAGAAAATTTTAACTTCTTTGTGGTAAGAAAAAATACAAATGAAGGTGGAGATGATTGAAAAAATCAAATAATGTTAATGAAATTTTCAAGATTTGTTCACAAATTATTAAATTATTCTAGAATTATATTTCTTTAGAAAATCTTTGTAGAAATATTTTTTCTTACATCTATTATCTGTCCCTTTAAATGTAAATTTTAAAAATAATAACATGGATTTTTTAATTTAAAAAGAAAATATTATAAGATGAAATCAAATTTACTATTTATACTACTTTTTATCAATATATCCAACTTTGCTTTATGCTAGGTACTTCCACTGATTTGCTGAAAAAACAGCATAGCATGAAGAAAAAAAGGCCACAAACCTAATGCCAACAAAGTATGTTATTATTAAAAGGAAAGGCCAAAGTCTTTTCTTATTATTTTTTATATTTTTTAATCCTTTCTAACACATTCAAAATTTTGGTAAAAAGAATATAGTTTTTTGTCATATTTTCTAACTGATTACATTAGGACTTTTGTTTCTAGTGAATAACGCATATAGCAAAAATCAAATAATTGTCAGATATTAATGAAACTTTCAGGGCTTATTCATAGATGAATGAATCATTTTTTACACCATTATTTTTAGAAAATCTTGGGGAAAATATAGTTTTTGCATCTATTACCCCTTCTCTACTTAATTCATGAAATTTATAGAAATTAAATTAAATTCTGATAGCAAACATTGTTTTATTAGTTAAACACAGGACTCCTTGGGGAATATAAATCATGTATTATTTATTTTCAAACAGTTACTACTTTCCAGAAAATCTGCTCTAAATAGTAAAATAAAAAAATGCAATAAAATGATGATATTATTTAATTAGATAAGCTTTTAATTGCTTTTATAAATTCTATGTATTAAGGACATTATAGTATGAAGAAAAAATCTTCAATGAATAATTCATTTTTACAAGAATTGTATTCATTTTTTCTCTTTTAATGATAATAGTTTATAAAATTTTACAAAGTTGTTATGGTTAGGTTAGGTTATTATATTATTAGGTGAATACTATATTCACTCATTGAAAATTAAAAAGCTTAACAAATTTTCATGCACCAAGATTTTAAAAATAATTTTTTTGTATGGAGAAATGTTCTTTCTTTTTTTAAGTATGATACTTCATACATGACACTATCATTAAATGGTATGAAAAAAATCCTCATATAAACTTTTTCAGCTGTTTCCAATTCTTTCATTTCATTCCAGTGTTTTATTTATACATTTTAAAATTCAATAGCTTTTGCAAATCATCACTTTCAAAATTTAAAGTAAGTTAATTTTTTAATTCCTAGTTTCCTCATTTTCTTGAGAATGTAGATACCTCCACTAATTCATGATACCTAAGGTTTTAAAAAAATTGAAAATGCTTTCATTTTAGCTATAATTGAATTTTAAATTTCACAATAAAACCTTGTTTTTATTAAATTTGGGGATTTTTTTTATAATGTATGGTCAGTTTTTATCTAATATTTACAGATTCCCAAATATAAATGACCATTAAAAAAGCTATACTTTCATTTTTTTTTTTTGGGGGGGGGGGGGACAAACAAGAATGAGCAAAATTTAAAGAAAACAATCTAAAAGACTAATGTCATAACCATCATAATAACAATTATTAATAATAAAGAATAAAATGAAAAATAAGATATTAAAAATTATAAATTAATAGGTCTTTGGTATGATGGTAAATTGTATCCGGCAGTAAATCCTCTGATTGGGAGGTTGTGAGGAGCATGGAACCACCTCTTAATTGCTGTTGTTTCCAGGTCCACCCTGACCAGGAGTGGTAGCATCTGTTAGGGTCCTAGCTATGGGCAAATAGTTAACCCCCAAGTTGGGGTCAAAACATTATGAAAGTATAAAAAATGACTTTTATAGAAATATATACATAAAAAGTCTTTTATAGAAGAATATGCATTTTTGAAGTATAAACATTACCAACAATAGATTTTTGTAAGAAAACAAAATTACCATAACACGTTTTTAAGGAAGAAAAATTATTACTCGCAACACATTTTTGAATACAAAACTAGAAGACATCTTCAGTTTTCTAAAATAAAATAAATCATAATAATAAAAACATTTTCATCCAAATCTGACTAAATCAACCGTCGCACTATAACCGAACATTTAAAAAATTATCAAAACCCTACCTTTTTGGCATTAAATAGCTCAGAAAGGTTGATATGCTGTCAAAAAAAAATTCAAATGAATAAATCAATAATAAAATACCATAACATTTAATAAATTATTAAATTGCCTCTATCATGGTATTTCAATTCCATATTATCTCAATTATTAAATTTTTAAATTAATTTAAAAAAATTATATACTATTTAAAATTTTATTCTTTTAAAAAGCAGCTTCAAACATAAGGCTATAAAGCTAAAGTAACTAAAATTCATTAAAATATTAGATAATTGCAGAAAATATTATGTTCATTTTCAAAAGAATACTAGGTAGTTCAAAACCTAAAACAAAATGTTCACTTAGGTTTCATAAATTTATGTCAATTCTGGTCAACCATACTTCATATGACAACATATCTGGCTGTCAGTAATCAATCAACATGTCAGAGAAAGAATACCCCTGTGATTAAGAAATGCTTGTATATTATATATTTCATGTTATAAGCAAGTAATACTTATTTCAAATCAAAGGTCCATATGTTCTTACAGAGAGCTGTCTACAGAGAATTTATTTTGAACATACTATAAGATCTAATAGAGGATGTACTCTTGCTAATATGAAGATGCATATGGTTCATGCATGGGGCTCCAGTACACTTTAGTCACACTGTCCGTGATGCAGTAGCTGACATCTAACATTAAAGATAGTTAGAAGAGGATCAGTTCTATGGCTTGCACATTTCGTAGACCTCAATCCTTTGAATATTTATCTGTGGAGACATCTAAAACAATTAGTTTATGCAGCATATATTAATAATGTGGAGACGCTTCTGCCAAGTGATTCCATACTTTCAGGTTGCTCCCTAATTACTGATCAATGTTTTGACTCAAGAGGCGACCCAAATCCCCTTGGTTAAGTCATTTGTCTTGTCTGTGATTCGCATGCCAGTGACTAGGACCAGTGCAGTAAAATCCCAAGTTGGATTCATTTTGTGGTGTCCATTCAAAAGAAGTACATTTGAAAAGAGGCCTCAAGAGGGCCAACCTCTATAATAAAAGGTCTCTCTCAAGGGTCTGCCCATCATACATATTTTCTTCCTCTTGGGGAATTATTTTTCTTTTTTTATAGATTGGTTGGAAGAGGAAGATTGAGTTGATGGAGCACTAGAAAGGGAAGAGGGGAGGCTCCTTGGCTTCTCTTTCGTTTCTGATATTTCAATTCATACTGGCAAAGCAGGGGAAGATTGAATCTTGGCTTTGTTCATAGTTCTCACTGCCCAGCTCTTTTCCTTTGTTTGATACTTTCCCTCTTCTTCCTCCTTCCCACTTTTCAATGAAGACCAAGGTAGAGGAACCTCTGCCATCTTCACATACAGGTCCAGATGTAGAAACTCCTCCTCCTCCAGATGCATTAGCTGTTGCTGTTGTTGATCTGGCAGCTCCTGTTGATAGTGTTCTTGTTCTTGTTACTGTTGCTGCTCCTCTTGTAGTTAAGCTAGCTATTTCTGGAGTTGTGGCAATTTTTTCTGTTGCTGTTAGGTCTGATTTTGTTGCTGCAGTTTTTTCTGCTGTTGTTGAGTCTTGGTCTGTAAGACATCCTGTAGGGGAGGAGTTGTTGCAGCCTTTTGTCCTCTTCTCACTACTAAGGCTAGTAGGGGCCTGGTTGGACTTGTTTAGCTTCACTGCTTTTTTCAATATTGATGGCTGGTGCTCTGTGTCACCACAAAACCAGCATTGGGGTCGATGGCCCTCCACGACATTGAGTATTGTTCAGATGTGGCAGGTCAAAAATTATTTGCAGGACATTGTCACCTTCAGAATTATATCTTTGGTGGCAATGCTGGCTTTATTCTTCACTGACAAGACCTTCTTGACCTGCATATGCCTCACATTACATTTGATCTCTTTGATAACCCTTTCACCACTATGTTGAGACACTTGAGCACCTTCTCCATTCTTTCCCTGCTAACAAACTCACCAACTTTCTGGTTTTACACCCGATGTCAGCAAAATGTGTTGTGGTGCAGTGGATATCAACTCGGAACGAGAAATCGGAGACCCGAGTTCAAATTTCAGTTGAATTCATTGCATTCACTTATGTGCAAATACCCTTGGGAAAGGTATTAATCCGTCTCTTCCCTCCAGTTACGGGTTAAATAACAGGACAGATTGGGTTCTATAGCCTTGGCAGGCAACCAGTCTACTGCAGAAAGCAATGGCAACCTACTGTGGGATAATCTTCTACCCAGTCAGTCATGTCTCGAGAGAGATATGATTGCCCAAGCGTGTTTCACGTATGGCACTAAGCTGACTGTCAGCAAAATGAATTGTCCTGTTAGTAACTGCAATTCATAAGTGAATGCAATGAATTCAATTGGAATTTGAAATCAACTCTCCAATTTTTCATTTCATGCCAATATCCACTGCACCATAATGTACAGTGGTTGGTTGTTCCAGCTGCTGATGAGACTCAGCAATTAAGGCCAGGGGTCAAACACAGAAAAGCCAGATCATAAAATGAATCACTTATGCAAAAAAAAATTTGGTAAAAAAAAAAAGAAGATACAAATAAGCAATGTAAGATTAATAAAAAATATGTCAAAACTCAAATTACAATGGAACAAAATAAAAAGAGGGGACTCATAAAAAATATAAAGTTTTAAAACTAAAGTTTTATTGAGGAAAGAAAATCAAACAAATTGACAGAAAAAAAATAAAGATTAAATAATAGTCAAACACAAAAGAAAGGTTAAGCTAAAAAATAAAAATTTTCTTACAGAAAAAAGGAAAAGGAAAATTCAAATAATTTAGCAAACTAGTCTAAATGCCTAAGAAACAAAAATAAGAAAACCTTCACTAAAATTCCACACAAGTTTTCTTTAAAATAAACATCTCTGATAAAAGCAAAAACAAAATGTCTGTTTTGTCAGGCAAGTAAAAGAAATGTGTCACAATGGATTCCACCTGCCTTACCCATAATTATAATGGATGGTGAAAAAGAAAACAAGGAACTGGGGTGGAAAACAAACTACATAAATTAATGAAAAATCAGTTGGTGGGAAGGTTTGACGAAATATCAAATAACTCGGTGTACAGAGGGGTGGATAAATGAAAAAATGAAGGAAGTACAGTGAAAGAGAACAAACAACGCACACAGAAAGAATGAAGAAAAGCAAGAAGCATGCAAGAAAAGAGGAAAAACAAATTGTTTTGGCCCATAAAAGTACAGAATCAAACATGAGACTTGATACAAGCCTACATATGAATAAATCTATGTTGCTCCTGTGCTTATTTCATTTTAATTATGCAATGATCTCCATTGATACGAATCCAATCTGATTTATTTCCCTTTCTGCTCAACTGATTCTTTTCTAACTTTCGATCTCACAGACCTTCAGGGGTCAATATTTCCCTAAAAATGATGATTGTTTTTCTCATTTCCCACTCCTGGCGACAAAACTTTTTCTTTATTACATCTTCCTTGATCTTTTCTATATTATAGCTTTTTATTTGTTGCCATGGAAGCATTATCGAGTGTGTTAAATCCACTGTTACAGTACCTTTTCCTTTGTTCCACTTTGTTTTTCTCTTCAGACATTATACATTTTCTTTGATCTTTTCTAGAGGTTTCTATCTGTTGCCGACTAAAGAGTTATCTAATGTCTTAATTCCACTTTTGTGGCACCTTTTACTTTCATTTTGATTATTTATTTTTTTCTAATCATTTCCCCCTAAAAAAGGCAGAACTACCACTGGTGTGCAGGGGGTTATATAAGAGTTGAGTGATGAGAAAAAGGAACAAGTTTCAGGGGTGTCAGAGAATGAGTAAGAAAAGGGTGTGAATACAGGTGTGAAGAGGATTGCATGAGAGTAGAGTGCAAAGGAAGAAGAACATGATACAAGGGTTGTCAGGGAAAGGATGTGAGTCAAGAAGATAAGAGATGGCAATTGACTTTGCATTTAAATTCTTAGAGATTGTCACCATCTGGGAAGCAAGTATACAAAAGAAAATTCCACAGGCGAGAAGTGCGAGCAAAAAAGCTGTTAGAGTAGAAGTTGCGGTTACATTTGATTGGTTTCACTGCAAAACGGTGGGACCTAGCCACTAGTCTAGTAGCGACTAAATTCATGCAGAGAGGGCACCAGAGAGATAAGTTCATCAGAGAAGAAGCCGTGAAAGTAATTGTAAAAGAGACAGAGGGAAGCCACATTATGTCAGTGAGAAAGTGACTGGAGTTGAGCTACCATGTTATGATCAATTACATTACAGATTCTTTGTTGGATTTTGTCAAAAAGCCCAAGATGAATAGCATAGGAAATTGACCAGATGTAAAAGCAGTACTCAATGCACAGGAAGATGGTAGATTTATATATGTGCAAAATGGATTTAGACAAGAAAAACAAGAGGGCAAAGCTGTATAACATGGCAAGAATCAAGGATAGAAGTGGAACAGATATCTAGCAATGAGTCAGTTCTATTAGTGTTATTAGAGAAACACATGGAGAAACCAACTACTTGCCTAAGGGATTGAGTGATTGAAAAGTTCATGGTATGGACATCAGCAAGAGCTGTGACAGAGTTTTCCAGCCACTTGATGTGGTGGGCATTGAAGTCTCTAAACACAAATATATGGGTGAATGGATGAGAGGAAATGACCTTGTCTATATTTTTAGAGATGCTGTCAAGTACAAAACAGTCAGGAGATAAAGGGGAGCAGTAGAGAAAGAAAAGATAGCTAACCAAGCTTAGTAGAGAGAGACTGAGCACATGTAGAAATGCTAAGGAGATTCAAGAGAAATCACCCTAGCTAGAGGGAGAGGTTTACTGACATAAATACCAATTCCATGCATATGAACATTGGAGTCCTTCCTAAAGAGGTGAAGGTGACCATGGATATAGAAATCAGAGAAAGGAATAAAGGTGTCAAGGTTAGTTTCACAGAAGGCTAAGATGTCAGGTGAGTTTACTTTAATGAAGGATTCAATGCTGCAAAAATTGGTACGAATACCACGGACATCCAAAAAAGAGATGTTAATAGGTCTAGGTGATGTATGTTTAGCTGGTTTAGTTTTAGTTCTTACTTTGTGTGATGTCATAATTAGTGATTTTTTCAGTAAAGGAGAGGCCTAAAGTAGTAGTATCAGTCAGTCGTCAAATGCAACATGTGTAAAAAGGAAACTGGCACAGACTGCAGCATAATGTGACCTCAGAGTTGCCCACCAGAAACACTTGCAAGGACACCCATCCATGCGCGACATGGCACTACAAGATACGTTGCCACCATCCACACACATTGCAAAAAGCTTATGACAACACTATTGTTAAAACCTAAGGAGAGGAAAGAAACTGGGAACCTCTTCCTAAACAGGAAACAAAGCATGAGCCTCTACTCCTGTTCAAAAGAAGAAGGAAGAGTATGAACAGGGCGATAGTAGAGTCTATTTACTCCAACTAAAAAAAATAAAAATTAATAATTTAAAATTCGCCAAGTTTTAATTGAATTAAAGTCATGAGATCCCTTCATAATCACTGCAAGAGAATTATAACATACCTTTCTTTAGAAATTCAAACAAAAATTTTAAAATAAAGAATCAGTCAAGTTTAACAGAGATAAAATCAGCTGCCATCAAAATATTAACCAAATTGAGTGAAACTTTAAATTCATCATGGTGAATTCCATTTCACTTTTTATTCAGATTTTGTTATAAAAATCAACATGGTAACACAAAAGAACAAATAAAACAAATATTACTGCTGGTCAGACAAAAGGAAAAAAAGAAGAATTATCAATATAAAATTCTTTGTATTGCCAATACAGACGATCTAAGTGGAATGTCTGTAATTTGAGAAAGCTAGGAAACTTTTGCAAAAACAGAGTAGAGTTAATAAGGCTTGGAGTTGATTCTTTTCGTTAGCTTAATTTACTGGGCAGGCACTGACAATAAAGCAATACCTAATTTTGAAATGAATTTTACAAAATAAAAAATCTTTCTTGAAGCTTTAATAAAAGTTTTAATTCCAAGTTAATAAATTAAATTTGTCAAGTAAATGACTGTGGTTAAGTGTAATGGGCAAAATTTTCCAGAAATAGAAATAACAAAGTTCACAAGAAACAATAAAAGAAACAGATCAAAATAATACAAAGTAAACAATATGCAAATCAAAACAAGGTAAACAATTCACCAAGTAAGAATTCTGTTCACACACAAATGTAAGAACTATAAATTCATCCTTACAGAGATTTTTGACAGCGAATTATTCTCTTTATTAACATTTGAGAATTTTTCTAGTTTTTAACTCTCTAGTAAACAAATTTTCAGTAATCTTAAGAAAAGGCTTGGAGATAATTAGAGAATTATCCAATAAAATTGAAATCTTTTTCCTTTCTTAGCTGTTAAATCTACAAATTGATCCTTAGAGACAGATCTGTTGACACTAAATAATTCTCTTTATTAAAAAATATTTCAAAAATAAAATATTCTTTTCTCAAACATTATGTGAAAAAAATTAGCTTATTTAAAGTGAAATTAATCTGCCCTGAAACAAATATTATGCAGTAATACCTTGCAGAAAAGCATTTTAGTGACTTATGAATGGACATATTCAACAAAGGTCATCTACTTCTCAGACAAGAAAAGGTTATTAATATATTATTGAATAACATATAATAAACCTCTGTCAAAAGTCACCATATTCTTATATAATCCAGCCAATACATACAAACAGGGATAAAGAGAAAGACCAGATGACAAAATAGTAGAGTTCTTGTTTTAATCCTTATATCCTCCAGATGATATAATTCTCTCAGATCATTACATTTAATTTTAAAATTTAATAAATGACATTTTACACACATTAAAGTCAATTGTGGCTGAATAAAGGTTGTTTACAATAATTTTTATGCATAAAATAAACATTAATTTTACAAAATATTTTTAATGCATAAATTTACTAAATGACTTGGAAATCCATCTCCAGGAAAAAATACTGAACTTTTAAAATTTTATAAATTTGTTTGAACTTTCCAATTATAATGGGGTGTGGTGTGTGTTCTACTTCAGTTTCATGTATATGTGTTCTACTTCAGTTTCATGTATATGTTTATGCATTCCTGACAATGTATATGCAAATATGCTTACTTATTATTACTCTGACTTCTTTTTGATAATCTATTGTTGGTCATATTGAATGTTACAACACATGTAAAACTGAAAATATTGAAAATGTATTAAAATTCTAAAAATAAAATGATGTTTGAATCCTCCAGATGAAAATTACACAAGGTTTATTGTGTGAAATAGATAACCCACAAAAATACACAAAAGAGAATAAGTGAGCAGATGACAAATTTCACTTCACAATAATGCTTTCATACATGTTAATTTAAATATAAAGAACACGGACATGTGATGGAAAGAGGATGCCTCATTCAGACTACTTTATCCTTCACATGTGTGCAATATATAAAAATGGCTGTTGAGCCCCTTTTGGGCAAGGCCATCTATTCAAGGTTGAAGAGTAAATTATAAACATTATCAATACAATTTATCAAAAGATTATGACAAAGAATGTTTCTAATATCTGGAATATATGAAATAAATCTGACCTCTATGAAATTATTATATTTTCTCTGATGAAATCTTTAATATTCAAAAAATATCATTTTTTTAATTACATAACATTTGCAAAGAATCCTATGTGTAGTTTTCACCAGTGAAGAGATCCCAACACTTAACATGAATATGCATTCTTATCTGTATGAGATTGCATGAAGTTAAACAATGTTGACATCTCTGACAATGCAGGTTTTCAAATTTCACAAGACCTGATAGGGATTTGAATATGATGTAGATAAACTGACATTTCTATAAACAGAAATTTATAAAATTTGTATGGATATGTTTTCTAGACTGTGTGTGTTCGCATATGGTGGTTAAAAAGTGACCTCTGTGAAAATCCAGATCCACAAACTTCACATGAATATGGTTTCTCTCCAGTGTGTGTTCGCAAATGCCTCTCTAAATGTGGCCTCTGTGAAAATGCAGATCCACAGATTTCACAAGAATATGGTTTCTCTCCTGTGTGTGTCCGTATATGCTTCTTCAAATCTGATTTCTTTGAAAATGCAGATCCACAAATTTCACAAGAATGTGGTTTTTCTCCAGTGTGTGTTTGTATATGACATGCCAAAGATGACTTATCAGAAAATGCAGAGCCACAAACTACACAAGAATATGGTTTCTCTCCAGTGTGTGTTCGTATATGGCACACCAAAGATGATTTATCTAAAAATGCAGATCCACAAATTTCACAAGAATGTGGTTTCTCTCCAGTGTGTGTACGCACATGGTGCTTCAAATGTGACTTTTGTAAAAATGCAAAACCACAAACATCACAAGAATACGGTCTTTCTCCAGTGTGTGTTTGCAGATGGTGCCTCAAATTGTACTTCTGTGAAAATGCAGATCCACAAATTTTGCAAGAATATGGTTTCTCTCCAGTGTGTGTTCGCATATGGCACTTCAAATGTGATTTCCAGGAAAATGAAGATCCACAAACTTCACAAGAATATGGTTTTTCTCCAGTGTGTGTTTGTATATGGCACTTCAAATGTGATTTCCAGGAAAATGCAGATCCACAAATTTCACAAGAATATGGTTTTTCTCCCGTGTGTGTTCGTATATGGCACTTCAAATGTGATTTCCAGGAAAATGCAGATCCACAAACATCACAAGAATATGGTTTCTCTTCAATGTGTGTTTGCATATGGCACTGCAAAGTTGACTTCTCTGAAATGGAAGATGCACAAATTTCAGTAGAATGTGGTTTCTCAACAGTATGTGTCCGCATATGGCGCTTCAAACTTGACATGTATGAAAATGAAGATCCACAAACTTCACAAGTATATGGCTTCTCACCAGTGTGCATTTGCACATGCTTCACCAAATCTGACTTCTTTGAAAATGCAGACCCACAAAATTCACAAGAATGTGGTTTCTCCCCAGTGTGTGTTTGCATATGGCACTTCCAATGTGACAAATTTGTAAAGGCAGATCCACAAATTTCACAAGAATATGATTTCTCTCTAGTGTGTGCTTCCATGTGAAACTTCAAATTTAACTTCCTTGAAAAGCTGATTCACCAAATTATGTTTTTTGCAATATGACACACAATATCAAGATCATGACAACTGCTTGCAAATATCACAAAACATGGATTATTTCTAATTTTTTCTCATATGTAATACTATGAGTCAACAAAACAGCTGTTGTTAATGGAAAGTCAAATGACTTGTTTTCTTTCATTTAAATTTCCCAATAATAACAGTTTTATGTACATCATGATTTTCTGTTCAGCCAAAACATCTGTGAAGAAAAAAAGTAATATAATGTATTTTAACAAAAACAAAGAATTATATTTGAATTTGGCTTATATTTTGATAAATACATCAACATATTATGACTAGTTTAGTCCAACAAAGAAATATAATAATGTAGCAGCCAGGAAAGATCAATAGAAAAGTGAATAATTTTGTCTTAAATGATTTCTTTTTTAGATTAAACACAAGATGCAACTACTATGGCATTTTTTAAACATTTTCAAATATCTAAAATATGATTCTTTAAAGATTCTTCTTTTGACTTGTAAACAAAGTCAGTTTTCCCCAAAACAAGCAAACAACAGCAGAGTAAATTATGGTCTAAATAAGGTGAATATTAATAAAAAAAAACATTCATTTCGGCATAAATTTTGAAATGACATTACCCTGTTCAATTATCATTTGTTCCAATTAATGGAACATGGCCTGGCTGAGCATCACTTTTATTTTTATGAAGATGCCAAGTGTTGTTTTTCCAATGTGGAATTCAAATGCTGCCAGAAAAATAGGATAAAGTAGTAGCTAGCAATGGACAATATTTTCAGTGACAATTTTCTTAATAATACTAATTTTTGTAAATAAAACATTACTTTTCATAAAAAATTAGCCATAACTTATTCAAGATCCTAATAATAAAGAATCTTTGTTTTTACACCAGTTGTATAAAACATGAAGGTGTTTGCAATCTAAAAATTAATAGTTTGTGGTTTTGAATCAAACATCAACACAACAAAAAATATCTTTGTGCCATTAATAAGAAAATTCGGATATAAAAATCAATCTGCATCAACTCTATAGAACCAAAAATATTTTTGAAAGTGATCTTATATTTGAATTTATTATTTCTATTAATCAAAATACTCTGGTGTATTTCAAACAAAAATTATATTGATTAAAATCTAAAATTTTGAGTTGTTTTTTTCAATTTTTTGGCCCATTTTTGAGTTATCAACACATTTGTAAACAAAAGTTAATTCTCGGTTTTAAAAATGTTGTGAAAATAAAATATACATCAGTGACACAATATTTTGGAAAAATTAGCAAATGTAATGTTTAATTACTCTGATTTATACAAGTATTATTTATTTATAACATGAAATTTAGAAAAAAAAATTTCTTAAACACAGAGTTCAATTTTCTGACTTTTCCATCGTATTTGAAATATGATGACAGCTTGACAGATGCAAGATAAGTGTATAGCAACCACAAATGACATAATTATACAAATGAAATGTTCTTCTCATTACAGGAGATGAAACTTTAAAACATATTACCTTTTAATGTATACACAGAAATTACCACTCAAAAAAAACTTCAAATACAAAAAAAAAGAAATTAAAATTTCAAACATACGAAGGCATGAAAATTTGTATTAAACTTTCCATTTTTTATTAGTAAATATAATCTTCACTTAATAAGTTAATAAACTATCAACAACACATCTTTGAAGTATTTTTAAACTATTTTTGATACCTTATAAATTATTATAATTAAAAAAAATGAAAACAATTCTTTTAAAACTTCATTATTAAAATAAAACTTTTTTCTTCAGACTATAATGTCCTTGCTTATTAAAGCAATTAAAAGTTTATCAAATTAAATAATATCATAGTTTTATTGCATTTTTTATTTCAACAGATTTTCGGAAATAAAGGCAAACTGTTAAAAAAAAAATCATAGCTGATTTACATTCCCCAATGAGCCCTTCGTTTAACTAATAAAACCAATTTTCCCCAATAAAATTTAATTTCTTAGAATTTCATGAATTTACTTGGAGGTGAGTAATAGATGTATATTTACCAAGATTTGGAAAAAAATAAAATAACAATTTAATTAATTTGTGAATAAGTCCTGAAAGTTTGATAAAAATTCAACAATTATTTGATTTTTGAAAGAATTTCCAAATTAATGTGTTTGTCATCAGAAAAAAAAAACTGAGTTATGTAATTACGTTTGTCGTTGTAAACTCTCGTAAAGATTTGGTTACCCGCTAACTAAAATCAAAACAATACTTTTGACCAACATTTCGAATGAGTTAGAAGGGATTAAAAATCTTAAAATATAAGTAAAAAATACTTTGATCTTTCCACTTAATTATAACAAACATTTTTATGGAAAAAGTTTGTTTGTTTTCATGCTAAGCTGTTTTTTCAGTGATTTAATGGAAAAGTACCTAAAAAATGTTAAAAAAATAATTTTTTATAAATTTAAAGTAAATAATAGTTGTTCAGATCAGATTAGTTATACGTTAACTTTGCTAATATTCCTCAAATAATGTTTCAGAAAATTATATTCTATTTTTGGAAGCATTTAGACGACTAAGTCAGTCAGTTGAGTGCCATATGTAATACACGCTTAGGCGATCATGTATTGAAAGAGACATGACTGACTGAGCAGAAGATTATCCCAGAGTCGACTGCCATTGCTTTCTGCAGTAGACTGGTTGCCAACCAAGGCTATAGAACCCAATCTCTCCTATTATTTAATCCATAACTGGAGGGAAGAGAGGGATTAATACCTTTCCCAAGGGTATTTGTGTGTATGTTAATGCAAGGAATTCAACTGGAATTTGAACTCGGCACCGCGATTTGTCGTTCTGAGCCGATATCCACTGAACCACAGCGCACATCCCAGATGACTAAGAAAGGGCGATAATCAAATCTTTTAGACAAAAAAACGAAAAAAAAAATCCTTCAAATCAATTTAGTTTTTGAAACGCAGCATTTTTTTTTTGCTTAATGGAGTTATTGAATTTACTCTACTTATTAACTTGAAAGAAAAATTAAAATTAAAGCCTAAAAGAATTTTCGTTTTTAAAAATTCATCATAAACATAAGCTATCGTGTTCTGTTTTGTTTTTTGGAGGCACTGAATCCTGAGATATCGTTTTCTTTTTTCTTTTTCACTTTTGTTTTTAGGAAGTCTTAGTTAATTTTAAAACAATCAGCAAAATAGTTTTAAACCTATTAAACCAAAAATATGATTGTATATGATCTTTTAATTCAAGCAAAAATAAATTTTAACAAGCGTAACATGGATTTTTTCGCTTAAAAAAGAAAAAAAAAGTTCAACAAACTTATGCTACTCTGTGGTTGAATTAAAATAAAAGCAAACTTCAAAGCGAAATAACAAAATTCAAAATCCAACTAATTTCCTTGAATACGGTTTCTTTAAAAAATATTTCTTTAAAATATTCTGACACTAAAATCATAGCTGATATCCTTTTTTTTTTTTCGTTAATAATACTAACATAAGACTAACGACAAAAATAGTGCGGTAAGTCAGTAAATAACGGTTTCTTTATTAGCATTATTTGCCTTCTTCTTCCACTTACCTTGCAAATCAGAAAATGCATTGAGAAAAACGAAACTATTTCTTTTCTTTCGGCTCAAAAACAAAAATCATTTTGTTCTGATTTCTCAGTCATCTGACCAAATTTTGTTTTCTTTGTTCATATCATATTTTATAATTATGTCGAAGTTTATCGAATGACACGAAGAAAGAATTAAAAGATGGAAAAACAAGATACAAACAGGAAAATATTTTGAACGATTAAAATAAGATAAACCGAAAATAAATAAATAAACGGTGTTAGCAGAGATTTAGTTCCTCGTGTTTAAAATCACACTACTTGCAAAATGACAATTTTATATTAAATACAAATTTTTAAAAGCCAAACAATGTTCAATAAACATCATAATGATAAATAATCATTTCTGAAATAAAAGCAAACATGATCAATGGAGCAAAATTAAAAGAAAGTCATTGCTCATTGCTATGCTTGTTTAAAAAACGTTCCATCAAAAAGCAGCCTTTTTATATCTAAAATGAAAAAAAAAAAATGCTAGTCTAAAGCTTTACCAAAAGTTAGCGAATTATTCGATTTTAATGATTTTTTTAGTTGTTATGCATTAATCAATTTTATATTGAAGAGGTTATATTCTAATAAAAAAAAAAACATTTAGAATGTTGCTGGAAGGAAAAGTATTATAAATTTATGTCTCATATTTCCTATGTTAAATCCTCTCTAATTCCTTGTCCTATGTTCATGTACCAAACATGATGAGTTTCAGTAATATGAACCAACCCATGTGTTTTTTCTCACAAAAAATTATATCTACCTCTTTCCTTACTAAACTCAATCTTCCTTTCAAAAACATTTTCCAATGAGAACTCACAAGATAACTGTGTTGTCATATTACTGTAATATAGAATACGACTGTTCCAATGTCCAGTGTTCTATGTACTTTCATAATAACTCCAAGCTTCTTTTATAACCATTCTGGTTCACTGCTTAACACGTCAGCAATGTATGTGATAACTCACAGAATACATTGAATGATACTGTCCACAATTACCTGGAAAATAATTATTATACTTCACTGCAACATGGTTGTGCTCTAATTCACACTAGATGTCAGCTGATTTGTGAACACAAAGAAAGCAAAACAAAAATTTAATTTACCTTATGGCATTCCTGACTAACAGCAAGGGAAGAATCTATTATCATACTTGATTCATGATACATGCCTACATATGAATACACGTTGCACCTATGCTTATTCCACTCTAAATCTGCAATGTCACTATTAGTGAGAAAACATTTTCATTAGTCATTAAAATGATTCATGATACTTGCATTTATTTGAATAAATATATATTGCTCCTCTGCTTATTCCAATGTAAATCTGCAATGAGTTCCATTGATGCGACTTTCATAGTTCATCAAAATGATTCATGATACCCGTATTCATTTGAATGAATCTATATTGCTTCTCTACTTATTCCAGTCTAATTTTGCAATGAGCTCTGTTGATTAGAAGGCTATTTCATGGTTCATCAAACTGATTCTTGATAGCTGCATTCATTTGAATAAATCTATGTTACTCCTCTGTTTATTCCATCCTAATTCTGCAATGAGCTCTATTGATGAGAAGCCTTCTTCATGGTTTATCAAAATGATTCTTGATAAATTTATTCAAATGAATGCAAATATGTTGTTTCTCTGCTTATTCAACTAACTCTGTAATGAGCTCTATTTATAAGAAGCCTCTTTTATATTTCATCAAACTCATTCACTTCCCCTTCTGTTTGGCTAATTCACTTCCTAGTTTAGATTTTACAAACCTTACTTTAATCCTCCAGGCAACAAGCCTCTTTTCTATACTATATTTTAATTACTCTTTTCTGTATTACAGCTTTCTATCTGTTGCCAATCAAAGAGTTATCCAATGTCTTAATTCCACTGTTGCAGTATCTTTTTCTTTCTTTCATCTTCAGATTTTGTTATGGTAATGTGAAAGAATAACAAAACAAATATCACTGCTGGTCAGATAAAAAAAAACAAATAAAAAGAAAATTGTCAATATGATTCTTTTTGTATTAACAATGCTAAGAAGTGAGCAGAATATGTAGACAACTTTTGAAAAAGGTTACAGTTAATAAGGCTTGTGGTTTAATGTTTGTGGCCTTGATTTACTGGTCAGATGTGGTGATGTTGGATGCTTTCTGGGCCTTCAAATAAAGGGATACCTCATTTTTAAGGAAATTTTACAAAATGAAAAAATCTTTCCTGAATTTTTAATTATAATTTTAATTCCAATATATTAAATATGTTGAGTAATTGGCCATGGTGAAGTGTAATTGGTAAAATGTTCCAGAAATGGAATTAACAATGTTCTCAAGAAATAATAAGGAAAAAAAGCAAAGAACAGAGTAAATTAATACTAATCAAACAATATATATGCAAGTCAAAACTAGAATTATATTCACACACAAAAATAAAAAGTATGAATTCATCAGTACAAAAAGATCTGTTGACAGCAAATCAGTGATTTATTGACATGATGGGTAAATTCAAGTAAAGAGGACATAATTAAAATATTAATTGAAGAATACAATGTGAATACCTTTTTCTACAGTTTTTTATTGTCCAGTAATTTTTAAACTTATGACAACACTTAGAAAATGTTAGAGAATTATCCAATAAAAATGAAGCCTTTTTCTTTTGGAATAGATATACAAATGTAATCAATTTCTTAAACAAAGGAAGGTCATGAATATGTTATCAAAAAATATGTAATGAATCAATGGCAAATGGGCCTCAAAATTTTTATATGATCCAGCCAATACATAGACATAGAGACAGGGATAAAAAGAAAGATCAAATGACAAAATTGAAGAGAACCAGTTTTTATCTTTACTTCCTGCTCCACCTGCTATAATTATCTCAGATGTTTTAATTTAATCATTGCTTACTAAATTACTTTTTGCACAACTTTTAAATCAGGGGTGTTATTATACAGTTTTTGTTTGTAACTTCTGACCACACAGACTAATATGCCTGAATAAATGTTATTTTTATTAATTTTGAAGGAGAAATTCAACATTAATTTTATAAAATTCTGTTAATCAATCCATAAATTTTCTAGATGACTCTGAAACATGTTTCTCAAAAAATATTGTATTTTTAGAAGGTTATACATTTGCTGTTTGCATTTTTCATCTATAGTGGGTGTGTAGTGAGTGTCATAGATATGTTTGCGCATTTCTGACAATGTATATGTGAATATGTTTATTAACTATTGCTTTTGGTGGTCATATTAAATGCTACAATATGTATGAAATTGAAAATGTAAAAAAATTTCTTAAATTCCAAAAAATAACATCCAAAAAATATTGATGAATGAATCAATCAGATGAAAATTTAAAGTTGTACAGGCTTCATTACATAAAATAAAGGAAGAGTTCATGGCAGACCTGTAAAATTATGCAAAATAAAATTACTGAGCAGAGAACAAATACTGGCTAAGATAATTTGTCTCCATTTCACAATAATGACTTAATAGATACAAATTGAAATTAAAAGAATTTGGACATCGGATGGAAAGATAATGTTTATGTTTATTCCAACTTCTTTATTTACCAGTTAGGTGCCCGAGATAAAAATGGCTGCTCACCCACTTATTGAGCAAGGTCCTTCCTACCAGGCTGAAGAATAATCAAGGTGAACAACTCATAAAGATTAACAATATGTTTTATTAAAATACCCTGAAAAGGAATGTTCCTAATATTTGGAACATATAAAATAAACCTGACCTCCATGAAATTAATATATTTTCTCTGGTAAAGTCTTTACATTCAAAAGAGTTTTTTTTTTCAATCCATAACATTTGCAAAACCTCACAAGCAGTTTTCACCAGTGTGTGCTTGCATATGTCAGATCATATATGAAATTTATGAAAATGCAGACCCCCAAAACTTGACACAGATATGCTTTCTTTTCTGTATATGATTACATACAGCTCAACAATCTTGATATCTGACAATGTAGCTACCTGATAGAGATGTGAAAATGATCCAGGACATTTGATTTTTCTAGAAACAGAAACAAATTTCACATAGGTTTTCTAGTGTGGAAGTTTGCATATGCTGATTAAAAAAGATTTACAAAATTCTGTTCATAGATATATTTACTAAATGACTTTCAAACAAATATCCAGAAAAAATAATGAATTTTTAAATATTATAAATTGCTTGCATTTTCCATCTATAATGGCTGTGTGGTGTGTGCCATACTTTAGTTTCATGTATATCTATATGCATGTTTGACAACATATATGCAAATATGCTTACTTACTATTGCTCCAGCTCCGTTTCAATAATCTATTTTTGGTCATATTAAATGTTACATGTCAAACTGAAAAACTCATGAATATATTAAAATTTTAAAAATAACATCTGAAAAAAACTGATGTTTGAGTCAGATGAAAATTAAAAATTGTAGTATTTGTTGCATGAACTGAATGCCCTTCAAAAATACACAAAATAGTGAGCAGAGTACAAATGCAGGCTGAAACAATTTTTTCACTTTGCACTAATATCTCAAATGTTTTACTATACGCATATGTTTTATTCAAACTAATTCATTCTACAGGGGTGTTCCCAATATAAAAATGGCTGCTCGGCACCTTTCAGACAACACTACTCCTTCTGTATTGATGAGTAAGTAAAGCAAGCAATTTGCAAAGAGTAAGAATACATTTTACTAAAATTAAATTGCTTTGTTTTCTCTGGTGAAGTATTAATATTCTAATGAAGTTTTTCTTTGATTAAATTCATAAAATTTGCCACATGTCACACATGCAATTTTCATCGGTGTGTGGTTGCATCTGTTAGATCTGCATGACATCTGTAAAAATACTGACTCCAAGAATTGACATGAATATGCTTTCTTTTTTTGTATGAGATTGCATGCAGCACAACAATGTTGACATCTCTGAAAATGCTAATTTTCAAATTTCACAAGAACTGTGTCTCTCTCTGATAGAGATTGGAACATGATGTAAAGCATTTGATTTTTCTAAAAAGAGAAATTCATAAAATTTACCTTTTCTAGCCTGAGTTCACATGTAATATATGTGAAAATTGGATCCACAAATTAAACAAAAATATGGTCACTCTCCAGTGTGTGTTTGCAAATGCCTCTCCAAATGTGGCCTCTGGGAAAATGCAGATCCACACAAATTACAAGAATATGGTTTCTCTCCTGTGTGTGTTCGCATATGCTTCTCTAAATTTGACTTCTTTGAAAATGGAGATCCACAAATTTCACAAGAATGTGGTTTCTCTCCAGTGTGTATTCGCATATGGCACACCAAAGAAGACTTATCTGAAAATGCAGATCCACAAACTTCACAAGAATAGGGTTTCTCTCCAGTGTGCATTCGCATGTGATTCTTCAAATGTGACTTCTTTGAAAATGCAGATCCACAAGTTTCACATGAATGTGGTTTCTCTCCAGTGTGTGTACGTACATGGTGCTTCAAATGTGACCTCTGTAAAAATGCAAATCCACAAACTTCACAAGAATATGGTCTCTCTCCAGTGTGTGTTCGCATATGGTGTCTCAAATTGTACTTTTCTGAAAATGCAGATCCACAAATTTCACAAGAATATGGTTTCTCTCCAGTGTGTGTTCGCCTATGGCATGACAAGGATGAACTATCTGTAAATGCAGATCCGCAAACTTCACAGGAATATGGCTTCTCTCCAGTGTGTGTTCGCATGTGGCACTTCAGATGTGATTTCCAGGAAAATGCAGATCCACAAATGTCACAAGAATATGGCTTCTCTCCAGTGTGTGTTCGCATGTGGCCCTTCAAATATGATTCTCGAGAAAATGCAGACGCACAAATTTTACAAGAATATTGTTTCTCTCCAGTGTGTGTTCGCATATGGCATTGCAAAGTGTACTTCTCTGAAAATGCAGATCCACAGATTTCACAAGAATGTGGTTTCTCGCCAGTGTGTGTTCGCATGTGGCGCTTCAAACTTGATTTGTATGAAAATGCAGAGTCGCAAATTTCACAAGAATATAATTTCTCTCCAGTGTGTGTTTGCATATGGCACTTCAAATGTGACAAATATGTAAAGGTAGATCCACAAATTTCACAAGAATGCAGTTTCTCTCCAGTGTGTTTTTCCATATGACACTTTAAACTTAACTTTCTTGAAAATGTAGATTCACAAGAATATGCATTTTTCAATATGGTATGCTAAATGTAAAATATGACAAATGTTTCTTAAAATTCAAAAACATGATTTGGAATATTTGCTTATTTGTAATATTAAAAGTCTCTGAAAAAGAAAAACATCACACTTAAAAGTACCTGATTTCTTGCTTGTTTATGTGGCTATTTTGAAAATATTAATGCACAACTTTTATATGATGATTGAATCATATATTCCTCTGTTTCTAATAGAAAATCCAAAGTCTTCTTTTCTTTCATTTAAATTTCACAATAATACATTTTAATGGATATCTTGATTTTCTGTTTAGCCAAAATATCTGTGAAAAAAATATAAAACATATTTTAATATGTATTAACATTTATCAATATGTTATGACTACTTTAGTCCAACAAAGATAAACAATAATGCAGCAGACATAATCAATAGAGAAATCAATAAGTTAATAATTTTCTCTTCAGTTGAAACAATATGTCAGTACAGTGCTATTTTTCTGAAAAATCTTAAAATATATAAAATATTATTCTTTAAAGTTTCTTCTTTTCACTTTTAAGCAAACTGTTTTTAAAAAAGATAACAACTGAGTGATTATGATATCAGGTGAATAAAAATAAGAAAAAATGATTTAAGAATGAATCTTGAAATAAAACTTAAACTTAAAACATAATGACCAAATGAAGGTTTTTTTTTAAGGAATAGAGAATGAAGAATCAATTTCAAATAGCAAGTAATAAAGTATTTTTGTTTTTTCCCATTTTTTTTAAATGAGGATGGTGATTTAAATCTGGCAATTACAAGTTTGTTGATATAAATTAAATGTTACAACTGGATATCAACACCATGAAAATTTTTTGTCCCATTAATAAGAAAATTTTGATAAAAATATCAATCAGTGTCAACTCGATAAAATCATAGATGTTTTTGAAATGGATATTATGGAAAACATCAAACAGTAATTGTAATATGCACCAGAAAATATTTTAGGTAACTAAATACAAAAAAATGAAAACCTGTTTATCAAAATTAAATACAAATCAGCTAAGTATTGGCGATGGATAAAATTACAAAAATTATTTACAGAAGTTTCAATTTGAAATTTTGGATGTTAAGTTGTTTCATTTATAAAATTGTACACTGAGTTCTACAAATGTGAAAGATAGATTTCTTAAAAAATTCTGTTTACGTTTTATAAAAAAAATCCTACTGGATCAAGCAAAAAAGTATTTAGAGAATATTAAGAAATGTTCATATATTGCACTTTTCTACAAACAGTTAATATTTTCACACAAGTGTTTTAAAATTAAATTTAAATCCAAAATCATGTCAATAAAAAAAAACAATTTTTAACTTAATGCTAATATGAAGAGAAAAGATCAAAGGTCATTTTGATTATTAAATACATTTTTTATCCTTTTTAGAATGTTCAATATTTTTGCTAAAAATCTTGGTTTTTCTACATCAGTGGAGTGATCAAATATTAGTACAGGAAATTTTAACATTTTTCTGGCAGTGGGAAAACATCAATTTGAAAATTCTTGCAAAAAATAAATATCAAATTAATGCTGGATTTTAATGAAACTTTCACTATAGAATGAAATTCTTTTAAAGTTTTTTGTTTTGTTTTTTTTCAAAAACTTAACAGAAATATTTTTTCCATCTGTCTCATCCTACTTATTTACTTTGCAGAAATTAAATTTTGACCCACTTAATGCTTATATGGGTTAAAATTGGAACACCTTGTATAATGGTGCTAATTTTTTTTAAATAGTGTCAATCTGAAAATGACATTATTAAAAAATAAGATTGATAACTTTAGTAAATTTGTAGCTAAAGTAACAAATTCAATAAGAGAATATATTCCGACATTGAAAAATTACATTAAAAAGTCACTTGATTTATATTCATGTAAATTTTACAAATATATTCTCCATTAGAAAAATATTACGAAAATATCTTCCATCTGTCAACCACCTCAAACAAACAACTATAACCATGTTAAAAAATGAATTTCTGTCATATTTTAAATTAAAGGTAATATTTGCTAAAATCAGACTAATATTCCTCAAATAAAGTTTTAGAAAGCATATTTTATTTCTTAAAATAGATAATTATAGTATGATGAAAGATGACTAAAAATGACATTAAAATCAGCAATTTTAGCCACTTCAAACAAAATCTCATTTCTGTCAATTTAAATTTGTATTGAAATATAGCATAAGTATACTGCTTACTGGAAATATTAAGTTTAATTTATTAGTTTAAAATTAAAACTAAAATAAAAGCTTCAAGAATGATTTTTCATTTTGGAAAAATTAATTTTAAACTTTAGGTATTGTTTTTTTTAGCGGGTATGTACCTATATTATTTTATAAAGTTGAATATGTTGAGTTATTATGAGAATATTAAATAGTTTATTTATTTAATATTCTAATCATTGTTTAATTATCACATAAACTGCAAAAATGTAGGTGCTTTTAAAGATTGCGAAAAAAATGGTAATACATGATGAAAAAATTCCCCCAAACTTAACAATAACAAAATTTGATTGTGCTTTGGTATTGTTGGGAGTAAAGACCAAAGGATTTTCTGATTATTA
Organism: Ascarosepion bandense; assembly: GCA_037127315.1. Lineage (NCBI taxonomy): Eukaryota > Metazoa > Mollusca > Cephalopoda > Sepiida > Sepiidae > Ascarosepion > Ascarosepion bandense. The sequence goes on from JBBBDQ010000764.1 coordinate 2,909,472, forward strand.
GATTATATTTTTTAAATCCTATTTTGAACAAAATTTTTTTCTGTTGGAGATACCTCTACAGATTCACAATACCTAAGGTTTAAAAGGAATTTTTAAAAATGAAAAAAACTTTCTAGAAGTTTTATTATAGTTTTAATTTCAAGTTAACCAATTAAATTTAATATTGCCAACAAATAAAATATGTTCCTTCAAAGTTAATTTAAATTGACTGAAAGAAGTTTCCATTTTAAATGACTAATATTGCTGAACTGTTTTCACTTTTTCAAATTTTAATGAGAATAATTCATAGTTTCACACATTTAAAATTTCTGTATTACATTTCCCAGTTAAATAATATTGTTAAGCAAATAATACAAAAAAAAATAATAATAATAATAATAATAATCACTTTCCATTAAGGTTTCCTTTAAATTTCATTTTATCTTCAAGCAGAGATAGAAAACACGTCTGTTTTACTGGAGGATTTTTATTTTTATATAGCAAATTAAAATTGGTTGTCATTTTTCCTTGTTAAATTCTAAGTTCTGCCATTCAAAACTCCTTCTTAAACAATTTTTTCAAATAAGCACTGAAATGAATCAAGTGAAAATAATGGTGGTTGAAATTAACAAAAACTGGCATAATTTAAAATAGATTCATCATAGTTTTTCAGTCAACTTTAATCAGCTTTATATTTTAAATAAATCATTAAAATTCTAATTCTATGAAAAAGGATTCTTCTTCAATAAGTCACTTATTTTAGAAAGTAAATTATTAAAATCTAACATTTTGGGGATATTTTTTTAACTTTGTTTTCTTTTTAAAGAGTTAAAAAAAGAAGTTCAGTTAAGGCACTCTCAAATTTTCACTAAAAAAAGAGCATAGCCTGATAAAAAAGGTGCCAAACTTGACAGAAACAAAGTTTTATCATCAAAATGTTTATGTTATTATTAAGATAAAAGAACAAAATATTTATTATTTTATTAAACTTTTAAATCATTTCTAGCAGGTTTTAAATTTTGGTTAAAAATTTTATTTTTCTTGTCAGTAGGGGTTGCAAAGATTAGTGTCTTTTTTGCAGTAAGAAAAATACACATTGGGCTGGAAATACTTGCAAAAGTCTAATAATTTTAATGACATTTTCAGAATGTATTTTTTTTTTAATCATATCACTCCGAGCAAGGTGGTAACACCACTGATGTGCAGGGGGCTACATAAGAGTGAAAAGATTGGAAAAGAGAAGGCCGGAAACCACATCCTAAACAGGGAACAAGGGATGAACCTCTTCATCTGCTCAATAGACGTGGGTAGAGTATGAACCGGGCGATAGTTTAGTCTATATTACCAATAAATTATTTTAGAACTTTTTTTTCTTTTTTTTTAGTAAATCTTGGTATGAATATTTTTTTTAACTGTTTACCTGCCCCTAAATAAATGAAATATCAGGAATATGAAGTGGGCCAAAATAATAATACTTTCCATTAAGGTTTTCTTGAAATTTAATTTTATCTTCAAGCAGAGATAGAAAACACATCTGTTTTACTGTAGGACTTGCATTTTTATACAGGAGATTAAAAGTGATTGCTGTTTTTCCCTGTTAATTAACAAATAAGTTCTGTTATTTGAAGTTCCTTTCTAAGAAAACTTTTCAAATTACTACTGAAATTAATCAAGTGGAAATAATGCTTGTTCAAATGAACAAAAAAATGTATTAAAACAATTCATGAAAGTTTTTCGGTAGACTTTAATCAAGTTTTTTTTTTTTTTAACAATTATTAAAATCCTTACTTTTCTTGTCAGTGGGGGTTGCAAAGATTAATATAGAAAATTTTAGTGTCTTTTTTGAAAAATAAACAAAACACAAAGAGTTGAAAATGCTTACAAAAGTCAAATTACTTTAATGACATTTTCAGGTCTTATTCACAAATAAATTATTACAGAACTTTTTTATTTATTTTTTACATCTGCTACCCATGCGATTAATTCATGAAACATCCGAAAATATGAAGCGGGTTGGAATTTATCTTCAAATAAAGTTTCAGAAAGTATATTTTCTTTTAGGATGTCTTTTTAATGAAGCGAATCAGTCAGTTAAGTGCCATACGTGATACAAGCTCGGGCGATCATGTCTCAAAAGAGACATGTTTGGGCAGAAAGATTATCCCGTCGTAGTAGGTTGCTATTACTTTCTGCGGTCGGCTGGTTGCCAGGCAAGGCTATAGAACCCAATCTGTCCTGCTATTTCAGCTATAACTGGGGGAGAAGAGAGACAGATTAATACCTTTCCTAAGGGTATTTGCGCGTAAGTGAATGCAAGGACTTCGACTGGAATTTGAACTCGGCTCCCTGATTTCTCGTTTCGAGCCGATATCCACTGCAACAACATGGCAATAAAAGACGACAAAAAGAAGAGCGCTCAGCTATGTTAACAAAAACTTCTTCGAGTAAATATTAGTTTTCAACAGCTAAGTATTTTGCTTATTGGTATTAAATTTATTATTATAAAATTTAAACTACAATAAAAAAAAAACTTCATAAAAGATTTTTCATTTTTAAAAATTCGCTTTAGCCTTTATACTTTTAAACGAAATGAGGTTTGTTTTTTTTTTGTTGAAGGTAGCTGAGTTTAAAATCTTTCAACAAACGCATTTTTTTTAAACCGATCAAACCGAAAAATATCATTTGTATTCCACAATCTCTTCAATAATTTATATTTTAAAAAGAGTAACAGAAATTTTTTTAATAATAATAAAAAAAAAGGGTTAAAAACGGAGCCAAGTACTTTTTATCGAAATATCCAAAATTATTTTAGGCTACTGTGATTAAATTAAAAAAAAAAACAACTTCAAAGTGAAATAACAAACAATCCAACTAATTTCCTTGGGTACGGTTTGAAAAAAAATTTAAAATATTTAATTATTTTTCAAAATATTTGGAACATAGCGACTGAATTAATTTTCATTTTACTTTGCTACATTCAGCAGAGAATAAAAGAAGATGTTGCCGTAAGTGAATAAATTATTTGTCTTTTTCCACTTACCTTTCAAATCAGAAAAAACAACGAAATATTTTAAAAAAAGAAAAAAAAAGTGATTTCTTTTGGCTTAAATAATCTTGTTGGGATTTCTCTGTTAGTACCTACGAATTATTTGTATTTTTTTTTTTGTTCATAATAATAAGAAGGACACAAAAAAAGAATAAGAATACATTATACAAATGGAGAATTACCTCGGAGAAAAATATTTTGAATGACTTGGTATATATGGAAACCAAAAATGCAAAATTAAACGGTGTTAGAAAAGATTTAGTTCCTTGTGTTTAAAGACGTATGGCACTTACAAAGGTCGATGCTTGATGTTCTTCCGGTAGGGTGCTAATGACTAGGTGCAATTTTCTAACTTTTACACAAAATACAAAGATTATTAAAACCAATTGAGGTACATTAAATGACAAGATTATTAAAACCAAATGATGTTGTTTTCATCATGAATAAACATTTTTTTTATTTCTCACATAAATAAAATAAAATTAAACATGTCCAACTAAGAAAAAATAAAAAGAAAACACTGATCATTGCTATGAATTTTTTAAAATCATTTCATCCCTCCATGCAAGGAGTAAAGCCACTAAGACACAAGGGGGTTACTGAGTGTGAAAGAATAAAACAAAAACATTTTAAGGTGCAAGAACAATAAAAAACAGGAAGACAGAAGACAAGATGATAAAAAAATATATTCCATTTAAATTTTTGGAGATAAGAACTACAAGTGAAAAGAATAAGACATGACACTGTTATCATAGAACTTACAGTTGCATCCAGGCATTTCAATTGTAAATTGATAAAAATATTTTTGCTGATATGGTCAGTCAGTCAGTTAAATAATATACGCGATACATGCTTTAGCGATCATGTCTCAAAAGAAACATAACTGACTGGGCAGATTATTATCCTGCAGTAGGTTACCATTACTTTCTGCGGTAGACTGGTTGACAGCCAAAGCTACAGAACCCAATCTGTCCTGTTATTTAACCCATAACTGGAGGAAAGAGATGGATTAATACCTTTCCCAAAGATATTTGTGCGTAAGTGAATACAAGGCATTCAAGTGGAATTTGAACTTGGCTCCCCAATTTCTTGTTTCGTGCCGATATACACAGCACGACAACGCACATACAGCTCTTAAATTAAAAAAATCTAGGTAACCATAGCAGAATTTTCTACAGAACAATTACCATAAAAGTATTTATAGAAAAATATGGGAAAGCTTTATTAATGTAGTGGGAAAGTAAAGAAACCAAGATGTCAGGTCAGGACCAATAACACTGCAGATTCTTCTTTGCATTTTATCAGAAATCTCTAAAAATATAACAAGAGCACCAAACCATAAATGGCAACAATAAATAAAGCATGGCTGAATGTTAGACTTATAAATATATAAGATAGATTCAAGAGAGAAAACATTTCTGGCACAACACAGTGAATAAACTTTCTTAGCAAGCAAGCCAAGCAATTAATTTAATATAAACTTTCCGCTTCATGTCAGTGGAGAATGTCATCCTAAAATGGTGCAACAACCTACCCACCTGGAGGTTAGCAGTAACCATGCTGATGGAAGACAGAAAACATTTTCTCAGATCCTTAATAGACAGAAGTTTCATTTTGGAGGCATTAAAATGTACAAGCCATTGCTTGCCTCAGCTAACAGCAGATTTTAGGTCATTTTTTTTAAGTCAGCTGCAAATTTGAAATTATCAAACCAGTGAAACTTATTACTGAAACAGGAATAAATAGTTGTGTTGTTCGCACAGATACTGAGTTTGATTTGGACTTGTTGGTAGATAACCCACTATCTACTTAAAACCGAGCTTCAAAGTCTATACATGCATGTTTGGGGACCGCTTGTGAATTTCAAGTTCCTATGTAACTCCAATGAACACACCGAATCTGCGAAATACAACCACTACTTTGGTCCCAGCGCCGCGGGTGTCCAATCAGCAAGCTGGACTATTTGGACGTAAGATGATTCATGACGTGGTCTGCTGAAACTTGAAGAAACTCAAGCACTCACCGCCCATTCCCTTCACCAGTACAAGGTCAATGTGGCCTGCCTCTCAGAGGTCAGGCTTGCAAACCGTGGCTGCAAGACTATCAAAGTACCTCAAACTGACGCTGCCTACCATCTCTATTACAGTGGTCCCACGGATGGATCCGGGTGCCACAGTGTAGCACTGGCCCTAAGTGATCAGGCGAACAACGCTTTCCTTGCCTGGGAACCAAACTCTCTATGTCTTGCCCGTGTCCATCTGTGAGGTGCCCTGTTCAACATTACCGTGGTGGCTGTGTACACCCCCACTCTTGATGCTGATGATGTCATCAAAAATGCCTTCTATGATAGCCTCCAGGCTGTTATGGATGGTATCCCAGCAAGAGAATTAGTGGTAACTGCAGATGACTTCAACGCCTGCACCAGTCCCAGCTATCCAAACACAAGACATATTGTTGGCCCATTCACCGTTGGTGACCAATACTCTAATGAAGAACGGCTGATCAACTTTGCATCTGCAAACCAGCTTACTGTGTGTAGCACCCACTTCCATCACCCCCAGCAACACCTTGTGACTTGGTACTCGAACGACGGTATCACTTGAAATCAAATTGTTCATATTCTTGTCAATTCCCAGTGGGCCTCAAATGTCCTGGACTGTCACACATTCCAGGGAGCCAAAACAGGCAATGAACATGGCTCCGACCATGTCATGGTTCGATGCGTCTTCATATGAAAGCCAAATTACCATTCAACAGCCCAGTGAAATACGATTTATCGTGACTCAGATGCCAGCAAACCAAAGCCGAGTTCCAGCTCCAGTTATCAAATTGCTTTGCCGGTCTTCAAGCATTTCAAACCATTGAGTACACAGCTGAAGACTCCTGGCAGCCATTTAAAAACAGCATAAACAAGGTTGCCTCACAAAGCCTGGGTAAAACCAGTCACATTATCGAACTTGCAAATCAAACCAAACAAGCCCGTTGCTCCGAGAATGACGACTTCCACCAACTGTACCATGAGACTGCCCGTTCTGTGAAAACCGATCTCAATACCTACTGGCAAATCATCGCTGAAGACATGGAGCAAGCAGCATCAGTAGGAGACTCCTGTAAACTTTATCAGACCCTGAAAACAACAACTTAGGGAAACAGGGACTAAGTAAAATGCTACTGGACACAAATGGAACTCCTATCTCCAAGATGGCAGACTACACAATACGTTGGAAGCAACATTTAAAAAATTTGTTGAACCATGATCTCCCTCGCAACGTCTCTCTACCACCCTAACAAATGCCCCTGAGTACAATGCCAACTGCGATCCTCCAACGGAAGAAGAGATACATGATGTCATAAAAAAAACTAAAGAATAACAAACCTGCAGGTGAGGATGGTCTTCCGGCAGAACTCTACAAGAGCTGTCCCAACCTTATGGCCAGATGCTTACACCCAATTCTTGAAGCTGTGTAGCGCTTTGCATAACTACTTCAGGACAGGAGCGATGCAATACTCTTCCCCTTCTACAAAAAAGGTGACCGTCGTGATTGCCGCAACTACAGAGACATTAGCTTGCTTGATGTCGCCTCAAAAATTTTCTCAAATATCCTACTACATCATTTCCAGAATATCCAGGACCTCCAAACCCGACCAAAAGAAGCAGGCTTTCATAAGATGCATTGATCAAACTTTCTCCCTCAGGCAAATTCTTGAACAGCGATGGGCCTATCAGCAATCTACCGCTATTTGCTTCATTGATTTTACCACAGCATTCGACTTGGTGGATTGCAGAAGACTCTCAGACATCATGTGTCATGATGGCTTCCCAACCAAGCTTCTCAACCTCATCAAGGCGTACTACGCACACACCCGAACTAGAGTGAGCTGCTACAAGGAAGAATCCGATCCCTTCGTTGTTCAAACGAGCATCCACCAAGGATGCGTGCTCTCCCCCATCCTGTTCAACTACATCATTGACCGGATCCTAGAGGAAACCCTGGGTGGCTTCACTGGTGTCAGAGTAGGCCACGACTGCTCCATTACCGATCTAGACTTTGCCAACGACATTGCAATACTTAGTGAGTCCTACGCAGAGGCCCAGCATGCACTCAACAAGGTCAGCTGCATGGCCAAAATGGTGGGGATGAAAATTAACGCTTCCAAGATGAAAATTCTCTCTGCAAACTACCCACTACCAGACCAAGTGGCTATGACCCTCAATGGTGAAGCTGTAGAAGAGATCGAAAGCTTCAAATATCTTGGGGCCAATTTTACAGCTACTGGTCAAGCAAAAGATGAAATTACAACTCGTATCAATCTGGCTAGAGCTGCCTTTGTCCGTCTTCAAAAACGACTTTGGTCTCACCAGGAGATAAGATGATTCACAAAGTTGTGAATCTACAAGGCCATGGTCATAACAATTCTTCTCTAAGGATGTGAGACCTGGCCACTACGCAGAAATAATCTTCATAAACTTGAGGTCTTCAATCACTACTGTCTTCGCCGTATCCTGCATGTCCCCCTCTCCGACCGGATCCCCAACTCGACCATCCGTGCTAGCTGCAACATCCTTGGCCTGGAAGAAACTCTGCTAAAAAGGAGACTCCAGTGGTTTGGCCACGTACTGCACCAGCCTGGTGATGAATTTGTTCATAAACTGGTGGCGCCCAATGCACCCACTTGTTGGTGGAAGCACCAAGGTGGTTAGCTTAAGACCTGGCTTGATACTGTCAAGGTAGACATGGAACTCATGTCCAGTCCTTGCATTTTTGGTGTCCAACGCTGGAACTCTGAATGGCTAGATCATGCTGCCAATTCTGCTGCCGATCGATGAGGGTGGATGACCTTGACGCACAATGCGGTTAATTCCATTGGAGCTGGCTCAACCCACTTTGGGTGAATGCCGTTACAAGAAGATCCTGAGTTCAGAAACAATATCACCAGTAACATTGATGAAAATTAGGAACAAAGTAGGTCCAAGAACAGAAACCTTGAAGGAGACATGTATTGATACAAAAAAAATGTCTAGAGTGGCCATTCAGGACAACTTTCATTTAATAATTTAATAAGAAAAACTGGATCAGTTCAAAAATTCATCTTGACATATTCACATTAGGGGAGGTTATGCTTTTGAAAGGTCTTGTGTCAAATATAACTGAGCTCACTAACATAAAAATTCTTTTGAACAGACATGAATAAAGAATAAAAAAATGTTTTGTTTGTAATAATAAATAAAAAATTTATTTAATGAGAGGAAATGACATTATTGTTTAAAAATATATCTTGAAAGTTATGTATAAAGTGTCTGTTCCAAATGTGTGTGTTTTTAGAGTTCATTTTTTCTAAAGTAGATTGAATGATGTGAAATGAATTTGTACAAGAGAAGACACATTTCTGTTTTGCTGTGAGTGTGGGATAATAGTGATGATAAGTTACTTCATTAGTGAGGAAAAAGACAGAAGTGGTATCTTTGATATTCATTTTTTTTTTTTTGCTGACAGTACATAACTAAAAAGGAAGAAAGAGACTCAATGAGTGCAGTGAAAAAGAGAGAGTGAGAGAGTAAGAAAATGTATATCACTTAGTCATGGAGTCCAGTGGACAACTGGGTACTCACTGACAAGAAAACATAAATTCATACTATTTATATATTTGAGACTGATGGAATAGGCTCTAATTCTAGGTTTTTCCTTAAAAAGTTCAAAAATGAGAAATTGCACCCAATTTGTTAAAGATGTCCACATACAGTCAAGTCAGCCAACTATCTCATAAAAAATGATTTTATTTTTGTAGGAATAAGTGTATATGATATTTCAATTGGCTCATGAAAAAAACAAGTGTGCATGTATGTGGAGTTTTTGGTGCAATTAAATTTTATGAATCTGACAATAACATAAGACTTCAACTTTTAAAAAAACCTGTTTGCCAAGCCCTACTGAGCCATTACAAGATATCCAAAGCAACAGACCAAGCTACACTGTTCTTATCTTAAGCTTGGGGAACTCTTTCAGCAATGATAATACCTCAGCAGCTGACCTAGAGAAGCAAAAGGCATACTGCTTGTTGGAAAGACACTTAATCAATTCAGAGTTGATTAGGGCCTAGTCAGTCAATCAGCAAGTTAAGTATCATACATGGTACACATTTAGTGATCATGCCGTAAAAGAGTCATGACTAACTGGGCAGAAGATTTTTCCGCAGTAGATTGCCATTTCTTTCTGCAGTAGACTGGTTGCCAACTAAGGCTTTAGAATCTAATCTGTCTTACTATTTAACCCAGAGATCACCAAAAACAGGTAGGAGAAATACAGACCAGTAAAAAGACCAGACAGTTCACCTGAGTTTGACATATTGAATTACGAGCTAGCTTCAACACCATTAGGTTCTCAACATCAACCACAGTGATTTCTAACTCATCTATATCACCACTATCCAGCTCTTAGATTTCCTTGTTGTCACCACCATCACCTCAGTTTTACTGATAACATTTTCAACCAAAATCCAACAGACATTCTGTTCAACCCACACCAGGACATCCTTAACATCACCATCTTCACACACAGAGATTATCCACTCAATCAACTTACATTACCTATACCTAATCCCTCATCACCACCAATGTAACCTCAGCAACAAACACGCCTTATCAGGAATCAACCCACCACCATGACCTCAATCAACCAACATACCAACTTACCTAATTAGGTACTTTAACATGTGATGTCAATTTTATCCTTAAAGAAAAATGTGCATCTAACTCCACAGATGACTAATCAGCTCCAGACAAATAAACCAAGTAGTCTATCAACTCCTTTTCCAACTGATAACACACTTACATCTAATCACATTCCTTCCAAGAAATGAGGAACCACGCATAAAAATATTTTGCTAAATTTCAAATTATGAATGTATTATATATATCTGAAAAAAAAAACAGGCAAATATATAATCCTTGTTCGCTACTTTCCTTTGCAAGCAAATGTTCATTATAACCAACGCAAAAGAAAACCCAAAAGAGGTTCTATTAAGTATAAATACTCCCATGTGAGATTTGATAGCAATGTAATTGTAAGATTGTACTGTATTATACATGAAAGAGGTTAAGTTACATTAAGGTTGCTTATCCTAGAAAATTTTCTCTGTTTGTGGGCAGCAATCAATCATTCCAAATTGGTTGATGGAAAATTTCTTCTCCATTTATTTGTATTGTAACTTATGCTACAACAAATTGAATAATTCAACCTTTCCACTATGCAAGCTTCATGGATATAATGTTTCCTCACCCCTTTATTTTGATTGTTTGCTTTTCTCTCCTATCAAAGAGCCTATTATCTTTACTATATTTTCATTGAGCTTTTCTATATTGTAGCTTTCTATCTGTTGCTAGTAAAAGAGTTATCCTAGTTGTTTTTCCACTGTTGCAGCACTTTGTCATTGCTTAATTATGACTGGTTTCTCTTCAGAGTTTTTTTTTATAAAAATCCACATGGTAACATGAAAAAAAAAAAAAAACATTATTCCTGGTCAGATAAAAAGAAAAAAGATAAGAATTGTCAATATAAAATACTTTGAACCGACAATACAGAAAATGAGAGAAATGTAGGCAACAGTGAATCCATTTATTGATTCAGTTTATATGTTAGGGATGGTGTCAGTGAGAGGTTGATAGTGAAAATAATTGGGTTCCTAAATTTGAAGTAAATTTTGCAAAATTAAAAAATCCTTCTAGAATCTCTGACTGTAATTTTCATTACACGTTAATAAATGAAATTTTTAGAGTAATTGGCCCTGGTTAATGTAATTAGCAAAATGTTCCAAAAATGGAATTCACAAGGATTTTACTAAACAGTAATGAAAGAAGATAAGAACAGGGCAAAATAATATGAAGCAAAAAATATTTATGCAAGTCAAAACTAATCAAAGTGAGGTAAAGATTTCACCAAGAATTGTGTTCACATACAAAAGTAAAAACTATAAATTCATCCATATGAAACAATCTGTTGATATGAAATATTTGATGTGTTAAGTGATTTATTAACAAGTTATTCATGTATAAATTAGGTTAAAGGAGACATAATTGAAAAATTTATTAAGGAATGCAACAATCATGACTTTTTCTAGCCAGTATTCTTTAACAAAACAACATTTAGCACTCTATCCTATTTATAAATATTACTTATCCTTTTACTGTAGATGTAAAATAGAAATATAGCGTTTTATAACATTTCTGTATATTTGAATTTTCAGTAGCCTGGTTCTCAATTGCAGTTAAGATTGTCTTAGGTGTTGCCATAGAAGGTTATGATAAAACAACCAAGAAATTCAAACTTATCTTCCATTGACAGGACTAACATTGTGCTTGGCTAAAATAGTCATTACTGAGTGCTGAAGTTTAAAAGTAATCTTATGACATTTGTGAAAAAATATTAGAGAGTAAGACAATAAAATTAAAATCTTCTTTCTAATTATTTGTAAAATCTACAAATTTATCCATATGATCTGTTGACACAAAATAATTATCTTTCTTAAAAACTGTCTCAAAAATAAGATATACTTTTCTCAATTTATTTTAGAAAAAGTAGCTGATTCAACATGAATTAATCTGCACTGAAACAAATATTAATTTCTTTTACAGTATAAGTTTGCAAAAAGGCATTTTTTCAGTAACTTTGAAAAAGACATATTCAAAAAAAGTCATCTTTTTCTTAGACAAAGAAAGGTCATAAGTTATTGATAAACATATAATAAATCAATGTCAGAAGGGCCCAAATTTTCTTATATAATCCAGCCGATACAGAGATAAAAAGACATTGTCAATCCGTAAATTTTCTAAATGACCTTGAAATATGTAATGTTACAAAATATCTCTAGCAAAATATTTTTAAAAGATTTAAAATTTTCTGTTTGCATTTTACAACTATAAATGATGGGCGATGAATGTCATACTTTTGTGTGATATATATGCACAGATGCATATCAACTGTTTTATAATTTCAGTAATCTATTGCTGATCAAATTAAATTTGACAATTCAAGTGAAACTAAAAATGTCCAAAATATGAAAATAACTTCCAAAACAAACTGATGTTTGAATCAATCAGATGAAAAATAACAATAGTACAGCATTCACTGCTTAAAATAAAGGAAGAGTTGATGGCAAAATGTATGCAAAACAGAATTGGTGAACAGTGTTCAAATACTGGCTGAAATATTTGCATTCACTTCACACTAATACAAATGTATTTTTTAAAGGCCATTGAAAAGAATGTTCCTGACATAGTGGACATATTAAATAAATCTGACCAATATGAAATCATTATATTATTTTCTCTGGTGAAATCTTCATATTCAGAATGAGATTTTTTTAAATAATAACATTTGCAAAACATCACACATGCACTCCTCACCAGAGTGTGTTTTCATACATCAGAGCATATATATGGCACATATGGAAATGCAGACACCAAAACTTGACAAGGATGTTCTTTTTCTTCAGTCTGGGATTCTATGAAGCTCAGCAATACTGACATCACTGAAAATGCACCTCTGCAAATTTCACAACTAGAGGTTTGAATAAAGGACATTTGACTTTTCTAGGAACAGAAATTCATAAAATTCATGTAAATGTTTTTAACCGGTATGTTTTTGCAAATGGCGGTTCAATTGTGAACTCTGTGAAAATGCAGATGTGCAAATTTCACAAGAATATGGTTTCTCTCCTGTGTGAATTCGCACATGGTCCTTCAAATGTGACTTCCTTGAAAATACAGATCCACAAACTTCACAAGAATGTGGTTTCTCTCCAGTGTGTGTTTGCATATGGGGCTTCAAATGTGATATTTGTGTAAAAGCAGACCCACAAATTTCACAAGAATATGGTTTCTCACCAGTGTGTGTTCGCACATGCTGCTTCAAACGAGACATATTTGAAAATGCAGATCCACAAATTTCACAAGAATATGGTTTCTCTCCAGTGTGTGTTTTTCTATGACAGGTCAAAGATGAGCTATCTGAAAAAGAAGATTTACAAATTTCACAACAATATGGTTTCTCTCCAGTATGTGTTCGCACATGCTGATTCAAACGTGACTTGTTAGAAAATGCAGACCCACAAATTTCACAAGAATATGGCTTATCTCCAGCATGTGTTCGCATATGGCACACCAAAGATGACCTATCTGAAAATGCAGATTCACAAACTTCACAAGAATATGTTTTCTCACCAGTATGAATATGCACATGTTGCTTCAGACATGACTTGCTTGAAAATGCAGATCCACAAACTTCACAAGAATATGGTTTCTCTCCAGTGTGTATTCGCAAATGGCACCTCAAATATGATTTCCGAGAGAATGCAGATCCACAAACTTCACAAGAATATGGTTTCTCTCCAGTGTGTGTTCGCATATGAGATTTTAAATATGACTCTCTTAAAAATGCAGATCCACAAATTTCACAAGAATAGGGTTTCTCTCCACTGTGACTTCGCATATGGCGCCTTAAATTTGTCTTGTACGAAAATGCAGTTTCACAAATGACACAAGAATAGGGTTTCTCCCCACTATGTTTTTGCATATGGCGCTTCAAATTTGTCTTGTATAAGAATGCAGCTTCACAAACCTCACAAGAATATGGTTTCTCACCAGTGTGTTTTTGCAAATGGTACTTCAAAAGGTCCTTCTGTGAAAATGCAGCTGCACATACTTCACAGGAGTATGGTTTTTCTCCTGTGTGGGTTTGTACATGGCGCTTCAAATGTGACTGCCGTGAAAATGCATATCCACAAACTTCGCAAGAATAAGGTTTCTCTCCAGTGTGTGTTCGCATATGGAACTTCAAGTTTGACTTTCCTCTAAAGACAGAACCACAAACTTCACAGGGATTTGATTTCTCTTCAGTATGGGTTTCCATGTGGCAGTTTTAATTGAATTTCTTTGAAAATGTAGATCTGCTAAATTCAGAAGCATATTCTTTATTGTTAGTAATTTTTTATGACACAATTTAAATTATCACAAATGCTTGCAAATATTACAAAAAGAAGTAATTTTTACTCATATGTAACACTTGAATCCAGAAAAAAGAAAAACCGTACATTTCAAAGTGCATGATGTCTTGCAACATAATGATGATTTGAATATATTGATACACAACTTTTACACAATTATTGAATCATATACTTTTCTGTTTTAATGAAAAGTCAAAAGTCTTGTTTACTTTCATTTACATTTCCCACTAATAACAGTTTTTATGGATATCATGATATTCTGTTCAGCCAAAGCATCTGTGAAGAAAAAGTAATAAAAAAGATTTTAACAAAGACAATGAATAATATATAAAATCAGTTCATATTTTAACAGAAGCATTAACATTTATTAATGACTAGTTTATTCCAATGCAGATACACAATGCAGCAAACACAGGAAAGATCAATAGAGAAATCAATAAGTTTATGAATAATACCCTCTTTAGTTGAAACACAATATGCAACTAAAATGTTATGTTTTTCTGAAAAATTTTCAATGATACAAAATATTATTCTTTATAGATTCTTCTTTTCACTTTTAAACAAACTGTTTCTACAAAATACAAGCAATCAACAGTTGAGTAATGATGATATCAGGTAAATAAGAAAAAAAATAATTTAAGAACGAATATTAAAATCATACAAAACTCATTAAATTTAAAGTATAATGACTAAGTAAAGGTTTTTTAATTTTTTAAGGAATAGAGAATGAGAAATCAATTTCAATTAGCAAGTAATTAAGTAGTTTTGTTTTTTCCCATTTTTTAATGTGAGTATGGTGATTTCAATCTGGCAGTTATAAGTTTGTTGATATAAATCTAATATTACGAGTGTATATCAACACCATGAAAAAATATGTATTCCATAAATAGAACATTTTTATATAAATATCAGCCAGTGTCAACTCTAGACCCATGGATGTTTTTGAAATTGATATTGCAGAAACCATCAAATAGTTATTATAATATGTACAAGAAAATAAAAACACAAAAAACCTGTCTATCAAAATTAGATACAAATCAGCTAAGTATTGGTGATAGATAAAATTTCTAGTATTTCATACATTACAAAAATTATTTACAGATGTTTCTCTTTAAAAATTTTGCATAGAAAGTTGCTTCATTTATAAAATCCTAATCTCACTGAGTTCTACAAATGTGAAAGATCTCTTAAAAAATTAGGTCCAACTTTCTCAAACAAAATACTGCTGGATCTACCAAAAGGAGTACTTGTAGAATATTGCGAAGAATTGTTCATATATTGATCTTTTCTACAAACTGTTAATATTTTCACACAAGTGGTTTACAATTGAATTTAAATGCTATATCATGTCAATAAAAATAGACAATTTTCAACTAGGTTATTCTACTGATGCACTAAAACACTTGCATACCATGAAAACACATCGATTTGGAAATTCTTGCAAAACATCAAATAAATGGTGGATTTTAATGAAACATTCTGGTCTTATTCAAAAATGAATGAAATTCATTTAGAAAATCTTTTCTTTTCTTCAGAAAAACTTGGTAGAAATATATTGTTTTACATCAATAACCCACTTATTTACTTTGTAGAAATTACATTTTGTCTCACTTAATGTTTATATTAGTTAAAAGCAGAACACCTTGTAGAGTTTGAAATAAGACTAGCAAAAAATTTAACATCACTGAGTTTGACACATTTTCAAAATTTCTTAAGAAATTCTGTTTAACTCTGATCAAACAAAATACTACAAAATCTACATAAAGAATGATATATAGAATATTCAAAAGAAATGTTCATATATTGCCCTTTTCTACAAACTGTTAATATTTTCACATAGTCAGGTAATTACCATATGTGATACATGCTTGGGCTATCATGTCTTGAAAAAAGACATGACTGACAGAGCAGAAGACTTTCCATGCAATAGGGTGACATTACTTTCTGAGATAGAGTGGTTGCCAACTAAGGTTTTAAAATTCAATTTGTATTGCTTGAATAGCAATACAAATACATAGATGAAAAGAGAAGAAAAGAATTAACACCTTTCATACGGATATTAGTGCATAAGTGAATGTAACAAATTTAACTGGAAATTACTACATTCACTTACACATAAATACCTTGGAGTAAGTTATTGTTTCTTAATACCTTAATTGTTTTAAAATGAAATTTAAATGGCAAATCATGTCAATAACTTGGTACTTCCACTGCTACCCAAAGACATTTGCATACTATGATGAAAAAATGACCTCAACCTAATACAAAATTTTATTGCAAAAATGTTAACGTTATTCTTAAGCGGAAAGGCCAAAGGATATTTTGATTATTAAATTCTTTTTTTACCCTTTTTAGAATATTCAAATTTTGGTTGAAAACCTTGGTTTTTATGCATCAATTTGGGGGTCAAAAATTAGTTCAGTAAATTTCAGAATTTTCCTTGCAGTTTAAACGTATTGATTTGTACATTCTTGCAAAAAACTCAAATAAATGTTGAATTTTAATGTAATTTTCAGGTTTTGTTAAAAACTGAATTATATTACTTTAGAAATTGTCTTTAGAATAACTTGTTAGAAATATTTTATTCCATCTGTGAAACCCACTTTGGAGAAATTAAATTTTGTCCCACTTTATGATTATATTGGTTAAAAGCAGAACTCATTGTAGAATTGAAAAAAAGAACAAGTAAAAATTTGCGATGAATCATAAAAAAGAAATTCAGTTTAAGTAACCCATAATTTAACAAAAAAAGTTTTTGTTTTATGAATATAATACATTATGGATGCAAGTGATTTTTTAAAAAAATGGATGAATAAATTTTCACAAGAATTAATTTCATCTTTTTGAAATTTTTATGAGAATAATTTATAAAGTTTTAAATTTCTGTATTGCTATGTCCAGTTTCACTTAAAAAAGTGAAACTGTTTTTAAGTAAAAACTATATTTATTAAATATAAATGGAAAAGCTTAGTGCAATTCATCAAATGCCAATATTTTAAAAAGAATTATGAAATTTTGTCTGTATAAAGATGCTATTTTTTCAAATAAAGTTGTCCAAAAGAAACCTTATCAGAAAATAAAAATGATAACTACAGTAAATTTTCAGCCAAAGTATCTAAAATTAAAAAAATATTAGATTATGGAGAATATATAACTTGTAAATTTAGGAAAATAAAAGAAAAGACATTCAGATTACATTACTCATGTAAATTTTACAGATATATCTATCATTAGAAAAATATTATATAAACTACCATCTGTCAACAAAGTTGAAACGAGCTTAAACAAACAGCTACAGCCATGTTACCAAACAAATTTCTACTATATTTTACACTAAAAGTTATATTTGCTCAAATCAGATTAATTAAACTTTAAATTGGCTAATAATCCCTAAATAAAGTTTCAGAAAATTGTATTTTATTTTTAAAAATAGATAATGTGTGTGATGAAAGATGGTTAAAAATGATATTAAAATCAGCAGTTTCTGTCAGTTCAAACAAAATCTCCTTTCAGTCAATTTAAATTTGTTTTGAAACATAGTAAAGTATATTGTTTATTCTAAATATTAAATTTAATCTATTAATTTAAAATTAAAACTAAAATAAAGCTTCTTGAAAGATTTTTCATTTGGAAAATTTTAAACCTTATGTATTGTTTTTTTTTTTGTTGGAAGGGGGGATGTACCTATATTATTTTATGGTGCTATTTTTTCATAGAGTTGAAAATGTTGAGTTATGAAAATATTAAATAGATAATCTTGTTAATATTCTCATCTTTTTTTAATCATCTTATTTGGGCTTACCTTCAGAAATGTAGATACTTCAAAAGATTTGCTAAAAATCAGTAATACATGATGAAAAAAAAATGTCCCAAATTTACCAACAAAAGTTAGTTATCAGTATCTTTGTTATTATTGAGGGTAAAGAACAAGTGATTTTCTGATTATCAATTTATATTTTTTTAATTCTATGTTAAACAATCAAAATTTTGCTCATAGATTCCACCACAGTTTTGAAATATGTAAGGTTTAAAATTAATGTTAAAAAAGGAAATGTGATTTTTGGATTTTTTTTTTAAATTCATAACAAATTAAATATTTCCAATAAGTAAAATACGTCATTATATTACAAAATTAATTTCAACTGAAAAGAGTTTTCATTTTTAATTGGCTAATATTGGTGAATTGTTTTCACTTTTTCAAATTTTAATGTGGCTTATTCATAGTTTAAAATTTCTTAAATTTTTTGTATTGCTTTGTTCCAATTAATTAATATGGCAATTAAGCAAATAATACAATAATAATAATTATTATAAACCTTTTCAATTCAAAAGGTTTCCTTGAAATTTAATTTTATCTTCAAGCAGAGATAGAAAACACATTTGTTTTACTGTAGGATTTTTATTTTTATTTAGCAAATTAAAACTGGCTGCTTTTCAGGCAACTCCACATTTTCATTAAGAAAGAGCATAGGATGATAATAAAAAGGTACCAAACATGATAAAAACAAAGTTTTACCATCAAAATGTTTGTTATTCTTAAGATGAAAGAACAAAGTATTTATTATTCCATTAATTATTTTAAAATCATTTCTAGCAGGTTTGAAGTTTGTGAAAAATCTTGTTTTTCTTCTCAGTGGAACTGTAAAGAAAATTAAAAAATTAAAAATTAGAATAAGAAATTAAAAAACTGAATAGAAACTTTTAGTGGATTTTTTGCAGTAAAAAAAAAAAGACATCAAGTTGGAAATGTTTGCAAAAGTCAAATAATTTTTTAATTTTAATGATTTTTTGGGACTTATTCACAAATATTTTTAGAATACTGAAATTTTCATATTAATGTTTAATGTTTTTATTTGTATTTTTTTTACATCTGTTACCTACCTTGTAATTAATGAAATATCCAGAAAAATGAAATGAGTTAAAAAATAACTATCTCAAAGTTTTAGAAAAGTATATTTTATTTTAGGATAGTTACATCCACTAATTCACTGAAAAAACACCTTAATATAAAGATAAAAAGGCTGTAAATTTATTAAAAACTAAGTTTTTCAGTCAAAATGTTTATATTATTATTAAGAGGAAAGAGCAAAGTAATTTTTCATTATTTTTAACATCTTTTAATACTTTGTAAAATATTCGAAATTTTGCTAAAAAATCTTATATGTTATATAATGTTTATATCTTATATTTTGCTAAAAAATCTTATATGTTTTTTTTCATCAGTGGGTAACTAAATAATTAACAGATTTTAATACTTTGTAAAATATTCGAAATTTTGCTAAAAAATCTTATATGTTATATAATGTTTATATCTTATATTTTGCTAAAAAATCTTATATGTTTTTTTTCATCAGTGGGTAACTAAATAATTAACAGATTTTAATACTTTGTAAAATATTCGAAATTTTGCTAAAAAATCTTATATGTTATATAATGTTTATATCTTATATTTTGCTAAAAAATCTTATATGTTTTTTTTCATCAGTGGGTAACTAAATAATTAACAGATTTTAATACTTTGTAAAATATTCGAAATTTTGCTAAAAAATCTTATATGTTATATAATGTTTATATCTTATATTTTGCTAAAAAATCTTATGTTTTTTTTCATCAGTGGGTAACTAAATAATTAACAGATTTTAATACTTTGTAAAATATTCGAAATTTTGCTAAAAAATCTTATATGTTATATAATGTTTATATCTTATATTTTGCTAAAAAATCTTATGTTTTTTTTCATCAGTGGGTAACTAAATAATTAACAGATTTTAATACTTTGTAAAATATTCGAAATTTTGCTAAAAAATCTCATATGTTATATAATGTTTATATCTTATATTTTGCTAAAAAATCTTATATGTTTTTTTTCATCAGTGGGTAACTAAATAATTAACAGATTTTAATACTTTGTAAAATATTCGAAATTTTGCTAAAAAATCTTATATGTTATATAATGTTTATATCTTATATTTTGCTAAAAAATCTTATATGTTTTTTTTCATCAGTGGGTAACTAAATAATTAACAGATTTTAATGTGGATAATATAATATTACACAACTAATTTTTTTTCTGGTGTAAATATTTAGTATTATTTTGTAAACTCTTACAAAAATCAAATAATTGTTAGATTTTAATGAAACTATCAGGAGTCATATACAAATGGAAGAAATTGTTTTTTTTAATTATTATTTTTATAAAATCTTGGAAAAAAGTTTTCTTTAACATCAGTTACCCTGCCTCCATATGACTTCAGGTAATTTTAAGAAATTCAACACAAAACTCCTTGGGGAAGGTAAATCATCTTTTTTTTTTTTTTTGTTAACAGTTGGCTAATTTTTTTTCCAAAATCTACTCCGTTTAGTAAAATAAACAATGCAATAAAACTATGACATTATTTAATTATATAAGCTTTTAAAATATATATAGATATATATTAAAAACATAGTCCAAAGAAAAAAACATTATTTAATAGAGAATGAATTTTTACAAGAATTGTTTTCACTTTTTTAAATTATATTAATGTATAAAGATTCAAAGATATTTTTAAAATACATCAAAGACTTGTAAGCATTAGGTTATTAAGTGAGAACTATATTTACTTATCGCAAATTGAAAAAGTTTAATGCAAATCATCAAGTCAATAGATTTTTAAAATAATTTTTAATTTTTTTGTAATTATGATATTTTTTATGTTATATTAAAAGGTCATGTTTTGCCCAGTTTCTTCTTACAGGTAAAATAATTTGGACAATTATATCAATTCTGGTCAATCATACTTAGCTTATATCCACACCTGACTATCATCACACATTGACCACATTAGGTTAGAAAGGTTAACACTCCATGATTAAGAAATAATTTTGTTCTAAATCTTATGCTATAAACAAGTAATATTTCTGTAAATCAGATTACTTTAAATTTGCTAATTTTCAAATAATTAACATGTCACAGATCTCTATTTCATTTTTGCAACATCTTTAGAACCAAAAATTACTTTTGTTTACAAATGTGTTGATCACTCAAAAATGGACAAAAAAAATTTTAAAAATTTAAAAATATTTGAAAATTTTAGATTCTAATCAATATAATTTCTGTTTCAAATACACCAGAGTATTTTGCTTGCTGGAAATAGTAAATTTAATCATTTCGCTTTCAATTAAAGCTTCCAGAAAATGTTTTTTATTTAGGCCTGTCAAAATTCAATTTAAAACTTAGGTATCAGAATTATAGGTTGTATGTTAATGAAGAGAATAACATGGTTATAAAAGACAACTAAATGAAGCTATGTTTACAAAACACAAAAACGTCTACCAGTCAATTTATAAATAAGTTTTAAAATACAGCAAAGTATTTTGCTTATTGGTAAGATTAAATTTATTAGTGTGAAATCAAAACTACAATAAAAACTTAAAGAAAGATTTTTCATTTTTAAAAATTCACTTTTAATTAATTGAAATATGAGGTAGGCTTTTCCTTGAATGTAGTTAGCTCTAGTTTAGGTACTACAACACATTTTTGATACATAACATTTAAAATGAATTTTTTAAAAGGAAAGTTTTCTTGAAATTTTATTTTTAATTTTAGTTTTAATTGAAAGCTAAATGATTAAAATTTACTATTTCCAGTAAGCAAAATACTCTGGTGAATTTCAAACAGAAATTATATTGCTTGGAATCTAAAATGTTGAGATTTTTTTTAATTTTTTCCATCTCTCTCTGACATTTTTGAGCAATCAACACACTTGTAAACAAAAGTTAACTCTCAGTTTGAAAAATCTTGCAAAAATAAAATATACATCCATGACACGTTATTTTTTGAAAATTCACAAATTTCAAGTTAAATTAATCTGATTTATACAAGTATTACGTAGGTATAACATGAAATTTAGAATAAAACTAATTCTTAAAGGCAGTGTATTGAACTTTCTGACCTTTCCCATATATTTGAGACATGTGATGACATCCAGACAAATGTGAGATAAGGTAAGTGAAATTGACAAAATTGTCCAAATTTTTTTCTTGTAAGGGGAAGAAACCCTGAAACACATGACCTTTTAGAAATTACCATACAAAAGAAAAACTTCAAATACTTAAAAAAAAGAAAATTAAAAATTATTTTAAAAAAAGGATGAAGATTAAACATGTCAATATTTAGTAAATATAACTAACACCAACAAATCTTTGAAGTATTTTAAAAATATTTTTAAAACTTTAGAAATTATTATAATTAAAAACAATGAAAACAATTCTTTTAAAATGTCATTAAAAAGAAATGTTCTTCAGGCTATAATATCCTTACTATTTATAAAGCTTAATGTCATAGATTTTTTTACCGCATTTTTATTTTACTATCGGGAGTAGATTTTCGGAAATAAAGGCAAAAATGATTAAAAAGCAATACATTTCCCAAAGAGTCCTTCGTTTAGCTAATTTAATAAAACCAATTTTCCCAACAAAATTTAATTTATTAACAATTTTATGAATTGACAATTGACATAGAGATGATTCCGGTTAACAGATGTAAACAATGTATTTTTATTACTAAGATCTTTTGAATATAATTTAAATAATTTGTGAATACGTCCTGAAAGTTTAATTAAAATCCGACAATTATTTGATTTTTCTAAGAAATTCCAAATTAATCTGTTTTTCACCGAAAAAGAAAAGACAAAAAAAAAACAACTGAGTTTATCCATAAACTTTCGTGACGATTTGGTTCCTCGTAAACGAAAATCAAAATAAGATTTTTTTTTTTACCAAAATTTCGAACGCGTTACAAATGATTAAAAAAAAAACTTCAGTAAAAATACTTTGATCTTTCCTCTTTAAACCTTTTGATGGATAAAATTCGTTTTTATAAAGTTTGGGTCCTTTTTTACGACTGTGTTTACTGTTTACAGATTTAGTGGCGGTACCTAGAAAAATCGTTCCAACAACAAAAAAAAAAAAAAACATTTTAAACCCATCAAATCAAAAATATCATTTGTATTCCACAATCTTTTCTATTTAATTAAAATTTTAAGAAGGGTAACAGAGATTTTTAAAAAAAAAAAAAGTTTGTAAAACGATGCCAAATTTAAATGAGAAGAAACTAATATTTTTATCGAAATATCCAAAATAATAATTCTAGGCTATATTGGGATTGAATTAAAATAAAAACTTCGAAGCGAAAAAATAAAATCCAACTAATTTTCTTAGATACGGGTTAAAAAAATAAAATAAAAATATTTTAAATTATTTCTTCAAAATATCTGGAACATAGCTGTTGAATTAATTTTCATTTTATTTTACTTTGCAACATTCAGCAGGGAATAAAAGATATTGCTGCAAATTACAAATAACGGTTTCTTTTTTTATCAAAACTATATCTTTTCTCACTTACCTTTCAAATCAGAAAATACGAGAAAAAACAAAAAACGTAATGATTTCTTTCGGCTCATATAATTCGCTGCAAATAACTGTCAATTTTTGTATTTTGTTTTTTTTTTCATTTCAACATAATGTCGATGCTAAAGCGAATGACATAAAGTAGAAATTTAAAAAAAATATGATACAAAAATACGTGTGAGAAAATATTTTCAATAGTTATGTACATAATTTTGGAAACAAATAAAGGATAATGAAACGGTAAGAGCGAAGATTTAGTTCCTTGTGTTTAAAGATGTATTCTTCAGATCCGGTTATAATGAAAAAACAAAAGAAAAACACAACATGAATAATTGGTTCTAACATAAATAAAATGAAAATAAACATGTCCAACGGAGGAAACATAAAAAAGAAATACATTGATCATTGCGATGAATATTTTTTTTAATCATTCTACTGAGGTAGGGTGGATATGCGTTTGTGGTACAGTGGATATCGGCTCGGAACAAGAAAACGGGGAGCCGATATCCAGTTACAATCCATTGTATTCACTTACGCGCAAATACCCTTGGGAAAGGTAATCCATCTCTTCCTTCCAGTTATGGGTTAAATAACAGGACAGATTGGGTTCTATAGCCTTGGTAACCAGTCTACCGCAGAAAGCAATGGCAAACTACTGCGGGATAATCTTCTGTCACTTTCGAGACATGATCGCCCAAGCGTGTATCACGTATGGTACTTAACTGACTGACTGAGGTAGGGATGGTCAGCCATGTCTGGTACAAGACAATTCACAAACATAGCTGCCTGACACTAACTACAACTTAGAATTATTCCTTATCCTTAGAAAGTGGATTTGCGGAAGAATAAAATTGTTTCGTTTGTATGTTTAAATTAAAATCTTATTAGCATAACAGAAAAAACATCATTTTGATTTTTGAAAGAAGTGAAATTCTTAAATGTTCAAAAAGAAAGTGTAGTACAAAGTTAAAGGAATCAAGATTTTGTACTTGTAAAGTAGTAAGTTCTCATTGTGTGCATGCAAAAATTAACAGGATAGTAATAAAGTTTTTGTTCCTTTCGTTTTTTTATAGCCGGCAAGGAAGTGAAAGAGAAGGTACAGCAATAAAGGAAATTGGACATATCAGACGTTAATTTTAGGAGTCAGTTGAAGTGCCTTGTTTTTGTTACTGTTATCATCTTTTTTTTTGATAGCAGCAAAGACACTGAAGATGGAGAAGAAGAGGTTAAGGAAAATAGCACATGGGAAAGAAGGAGAACGAATGTGTGACTGACCTTGTGTCCAGGTCAGTAGCTTGAAGTTTCTTTTGTCACAT
Source organism: Ascarosepion bandense (assembly GCA_037127315.1). Taxonomy (NCBI): domain Eukaryota; kingdom Metazoa; phylum Mollusca; class Cephalopoda; order Sepiida; family Sepiidae; genus Ascarosepion; species Ascarosepion bandense. The sequence continues at coordinate 2,934,198 of JBBBDQ010000764.1, forward strand.
TTTAGCATGTCATCACTCTCTGCTCCCATCTGACTGACTGATTCCCCTTTCTTTGCCTCTTTGTTTTATAGCAATTTAGTTTTTCACACTAGATTGTTAACTTTTCTCTCAGTTTTGCAAATCACTTCTTTCATTGGTTAAAAAATTAATTATAATATTGGATCGCAAAATTTGGCTTCATCTTTTTCTTTCAGTACAGGGTCAATCTTTTTCCTATTCCTCAAAATTAGGATTTCACACTGGATTGTGAATTGTCGTTAAAACGGAAGAAAAAAAAATGCGAATTTTAATTCAATATCCACCACGCCACCCCCAAGCGAGAGAGTAAAAGGTTAGATTTTTAAAATGCAAGAATAATAACAGTACAGGAAGCAAGAAGACAACATCATAAACATTTAACAATAAATTTCTTTAAATTTTTGAAGATCAACATCAAGATGCTGGAGAGCATGGAAATATAAGTGAGAAGAACAAGAGATGAAATTCTTAGCATAGAACATACAGTTGCATCCAGCCATTTCAACTGCAAATTGATAAAATCTTTTTGCCAATATTGCATTGCTCTTAAATTCATAAAATCAAGGTACCATAACAGAATTTTCTACAGAATAATTACAATGAAAGTATTTATAGAAAAGGCACAGGGAAGTTACATTAATGTCGTAGAAAAGTGAATGAAACCAAGATATCAGGACCAGGAACATTGCAGAATCTTTCTTACATTTTATCAAGAATTTCTAAAAATATAACAAGAGCACCAGACCATATATGGCAACAGTAAACAAAGCATGACTTATAAATATATAAGATAGATTCAGGAGAGGAAAAAATTTCTGGCACAACACAGTGAATAAACTTTCTTAGCAAGCAAGCCTAGCAATTGATTTAATATAATATTTCCACTTCATGCCAGTAGAGAATGTCATCCCAAAATGGTTCAACAACCTACCCACCTGATGGAAGACAGAAAACATTTTCTCAGATCCTTAATAGACAGAAGTTTCATTTTGGAGGCATTAAAATGTACAAGCCATTGCTTACCTCAGTTAACAGCAGATTTTAGGTCATTTTTTTTAAGTCAGCTGCAAATTTGAACTTATCAAACCAGTGAAACTTATTACTGAAACAGGAATAAATAGTTGTGTTGTTCGCACAGATGCTGAGTTCAGAACTGATATCACCAAGGACAGTGATAAAATTTAGGAAAAAAGCAGGTCCAAGAATATAAAACCTGAAGGAGACATGCATTGATACAAAGATGTCTAGAGCAGCCATTCAGGACAACTTTCATTTAATAATTTAATAAGAAAAACTAAATCAGTTCAAAAATTCATCCAAACATATTTCCACTAGGGGTTGGTTAAGCTTGTGAAAGGCCTTGTGTCAAACATAACCAAGCTCACTAACACTGAAAGAAATTCTGTTGAACAGACATGAATAAAGAATAAAAAAGTTTTGCTTGTAATAATAAATGTAAAATTTATTAAGAGGAAATGACATTATTGTTTTAAAATATATATTGAAAGTTCAGTATAAAGTGTCTGTTCCAAATGTGTGTGATTTTAGGGTTCATTTTTTCTAAAGTAGATTGAATGATGTGAAATGAATTTGTACAATAGAAGACACATTTCTGTTTTGCTGTGAGTGGGATAATAGTGATGATAAGTTACTTCATTAGTGAGAAAAAAGACAGAAGTGGTATATTTGATATTCTTTCATGTTTTTTTTTGTTTTTTTGTTTGCTGACAGTACATGACTAAAAAGGAAGAAAGAGAATCAATGAGTGCAGTGAAAAAGAGAGAGTGAGAGAGTAAGAAAATGTATATCACTTAGTCATGGAGTCCAGTGGACAACTGGGTACTCTCTGACAAGAAAACATAAATTCATACTATTCATGTGTTTGAGACAGATGGAATAGGCTCCAATTCTAGATTTTTCCTTAAAAAGTTAAAAAATGAGAAATTGTATCTAATTTGTTTACAAAGATGTCCACATACAGTAAAGTCAGCCAACTGTCTCATAAAAAATGCTTTTATTTTTATAGGAATAAATGTATAAGATATTTCAATTGGCTCATGAAAAAAACAAGTGTGCATGTATGCGGAGTTTTTGGTGCAATTAAATTTTATGAATCTGACAATAACATAAGACTTTAACTTTTGAAAAAACCTGTATGCCAAACCCTACTGAGCAATTTCAAGATATCCAAAGCAATAGATGAAGCTTCAGTGTTCTTATCTAAACCTTGGAAGACTCTTTCAGCAATGCTAATCAGCAGCTGTCCTAGAGAAGCAAAAGCCATACCACTTGTTGAAAAGAAGGCTCTTTTATGTGAGACACTTAATCAATTTAGAGTTGCTTATGGCCTCTAGTCAGTTGATCCATAAGTTGATCCTATACGTGATACACACTTAGGCGATCATACTGTAAAAGAGACATGACTGACTGAACAGAATATTTTTCCGCAGTAGATTGCCATAACTTTCTGTAGTAGACTGGTTGACAGATAAGGCTACAGAATCCAATCTGTCCTTAAATTTTGCAACACTTTTTTAAGTGTTACTTATGCACACACGTTAATTGGATATCAACAGACTCTGGATTCAAACCCAGGAATAGATATTTGGAAAATATCTCTGTATGTATATATTTTTCTCTTCCCAGAAAAATCAACTTTTTTTTTCTTAGAATGGGCTGAGAGAGGGAGAAGGAGGAAGGAAATAAACACTGGGAGAGGGGCTGAGAGAAGCGAAACACAGAGCATTTATTAGATGACATGTTGATATGATAATAATTTAACAATGTCCAGCTGATCTGGCGAGGATAGAGAATTCTGTTTCTTTCTTCCGTGTTTGTCTGTTATTCTTTCCCTTCCCTCTCTTGGAGAAGGAAAGAAAGGAAACGATGGACAAATGATAAAATTTCTGTGATAGACCACCCATGAATTATGAAATTGTAATTAATGCTGACAGGTGCAGGTGTAAAGTCAAGGAAGTGGAGCCAGCATGATGGAAAATGTGGACAATTGAGCTGAATAAGATAAATGAAGTTGATGTTATATTTCAATGGAAAGACATTTTGACGTCTTCCCCACCCCATGACATATTAAAGCAGTTTCAACACAAATGCAACAGATTTGAAAATCAAGGCAGAAGAGAAGAAGTCATTGACAGAGGTATGTCAGATAGACGAAGAAAGCGTGAAGTGAAAGACACAGAAAATCCTCTCTTTCTCTCTTCCACACACTCATGGCATGAATAACGCTTATAGGCAGAGAAGCAAGATGACTGTATTACTTCTAACAGCAACAGACAGCAGCAGTTCGTGGCCACTGCAGAAAAAAAAAAAAGAAAAAAAAACGCGCAAATACATGCAATATATTTGAAGGTTTAATTAAACTACACTTATCACTTATTTTCATACATTTTAATGTTAACTTTCTTCTGAAATTAAGTACATGCAACTTTCTTCTGAAATTAAATACCAAAAAAAAAATTGCGCAGTAATTTACAGTAAAGGAAGTAAATAGGCTGAAATTAGCTACCTACACCTAAAGTCATTCTGCAGCAAATAACATATGAAAATGACGGTTGTGGTTGAGAAAAAGAGCGAGAAAAAGTTTGATTTTTTTCTGGTCGTTAACATAAAAAAGATAGGTTTCTTCAATATCTAATTGTTGATTGGAGTTCAGCATATACATTTGCATGGAAATAAGGATGTTTTGGAAAAATTTGAAGGGATAAAAGCCTTCGAGACCTAAAACCAAAAGAGAAAAGGAATGAAAAAATGGCGTGATAATGCAGTTGTAAATAATGATTTCTTTTTTATCAAAATTATTTCTCTTTTTTCAACTTACCTTTCAAATGAGAAAATTTAATGAGTAAAAAACAAAAAAACAAGATTTTTTTCTGTGTTCAAATGATTTTGTTTTGCTGTGATTGCTTTTTGTCTAACCTTCTCAATTTTTACATTGTTTGCTCAATTCATATAACAAGGGTCAAAGTTGAAACGACATTTTATGAAAAATGAAACTGTATCTATTGACAGGGTGAAAAGAGCTTTTCTTAACACAAACACACAAGAGCCACATATTCCCCCTACTTACATACATGAACATATCTTTACACCCGTTGAAAACAATATGATGCCAACAGACAACTATGTCGCCACCACACGCAGTGGTCGACGAGTACATTGGCCCAAAAAGCTCTGTAAAACTGTTTATATATAAATTGTACCCTTCTTTGTTTTATGGCCGCTATCTTTTTCTCTGTCGGCTTTCCGCCTAAGCAGGGGGTGATGTAGCAGCCACAGATCTATTTCCTTTCGCGAATCAGTGCCCCCGACGGGAGATTCGGTCACTCACTGACCAATCAACGGGCGGAGCGCATTGATTCCTCTCTAGAACTATTTTCCTAGTCCCTGTTTGGGAGAACGGAGGAAAGCAGAGAGCCATGAGCCCGCGGCAGTAACGGACGCCTCTCTCACATCGCTGCCACTGATTCCCCATGGAATGCTTTCATGGAAGACGCTGCTGCTAGCTTCACCATGGACACTTACATACTATCTGCTGCTAGCTTCACCATGGACACTTACATACTATCTGCTGCTAGCTTCACCATGGACACTGACATACTATCTGCTGCTAGCTTCACCATGGACACTTACATACTACTAATCTTGTACGTTTACTGTATAATAAACCATTCTTTGTTGTTATTCTAAAAGCAAGTTTCGTCATTCATTTGTGTGCCTAAAAAATATAGTGTTGGGGAAATTAAGCATTACCCATAACCCCTATACATATAACAAGGGTCAAAGTTGAAACGACATTTTATGAAAAATGAATTTAGAAAAGGTTAAAAATAGGAAATCACTTTTTAGAAAATATGTTCAATGATCATAAAAGCCGAAAGAAAAAAGTTAAACAGAGTTCATCAAGATTTGGTTCCTCATGTTTAAAATCCATAGATTAAGTGGCATTTAATAAAAAAATCAATGCATGACGTTTCTGCTTATATCTGGTCTCTGACACTGCTGGTGCTAAGGATTCAGTGCTTTTCCCGCAACACGAAACATAGCAAATTTCTAAGCATATCTTAGATGTGGTACAAGGACAATATTGAAGATCAAACTCCCTATTTAGTCACAACTGATCTAGCAAGAAGACAGTTTGGAAAACATGACCCCGCATTAAAGAGAATATATATATATATATATATATATATATATATATATATAGTTAAATATAGCAGACAATTAGTGTCTATTAAATTTAATCATGAGCTGTTCTAAACATTTTATTTTGGCTTTAATTTCAGGTGAAAATAAACAAAAATTGTCCAACATTTGGATATTTTTATTATGCTAATTCTAAGCTTTCGGATCACGTGAGCCATCTTCAGAGAAGTTACAGGGGCATTAACATAAAGACATTCACCATCAAAGGTGATTTTATCTTGTGTTGACATAAAACATTGCTATGCGACGATAACAGTATATATATATATTCTTTATTACTCAACAACATTATTATTGCAAAAAATAAAATTAGCCACTGTTAAAAAGAAAAAAGATGCGACAAGAGCTTTTATAACTTGTAGTAAATAGAATGAACTGAGCTGATGCTGCCACAATAGTTTCTCATAACAGTCTTTATGATAATGGACTGGATAATACAATGTGTCAGGTTTCCAGTGTTTTATTCACTCACATTATAATACCCTCTCCAAGTTTCTGTTATGATATTACTTAGTATTTGTTGACATTATATACCATCAATATACAGTAGCAGCCATTATCTTTCCTTTGTTCCATTTAATCTTTATTTAAAAAAAAACTATTTTGTAAATGTTTGTAACTTTGTATAATATTTCTGCATTACACCCTAATCTTTATTCAGTAAAAATTTCATTTCTAATCATGTATTACTTTTTAAGTGATACACATATTTATGTTTTTGTTGTTTCCGTTCCTTATATTATGGTCGCTACTGTATGCTATTACATACAAAATAAATTGAATCAAGCATTCCATAATTCTATGCAAAATACTTGACACAGAAGAAATATTAAAAGAGTGACTGTTATGCTCTTGATGCTGTTGATATAATTCCGAGAGTGTTCTTTGAGTGACCACAACACATATTAGGTTATGTGAAGAATGTTTCTCTTCCTAATAAAACGTCTGTTTGCTAATGGATGCTGAACAATTGGCAATGATCTCTATTGATGAGAATCCCCTTTCATGATTCATCAAACTGCTTCATGGTACTTACATTCATTTGAATAAATTTATGTTGCTTTTCTGCTTATTCTACAATGGGCTCCACTGATGAGAAGCCTCTTTCATGGTTCATCAAAATGATTCTTGATAGGTTTATTCAAATAAATAACATTCCCTAGCAATTCAGTTGTTCTCTGTCTAACTTCCTCTGTTTGTAGAAAGAGAAGTTTGAGTTTTATCTAATGGCATATCAACATCTGTGTGGGTTATTTAATGCCAAAAAGGGTGGCGGGGTTTAAGGAATTTTTTTTTAATGTTCGGTTATAGTGAGAAGGTTAATTTAGTCAGATTTTGTCTTTATTCTTTTTTATTTAAGAAAACTGAAAATGTCTTCTATTTTTGCATTCAAAAATGTTTTGCTGAGAATATTTTTTTTCTTCAAAAATGTGTTATGGTAATAATTTTTTCTTCAAAAATGTATTGTTGGTAATATTTTTACTTCAAAAATGTATTTTTTTCTATAAACATCTATTTTATTTATATATTTCTATAAAAGTGTATTTTTATACATTCATAGTGTTTTGACCCCAGTTTGGAGGTTAACTATTTATCTATAGCTGGGACCCTACAAAGTGCTACCATTCCGAGTCACAGTCGACCTGAGAACAACAGCAATTAAGAGGTGCTTCCATGCTTCTAACTACCTCCTAATCAGAGGCTACTAATGTTCTAAAATGTTTATAGAAAGAATAGTTCTTTCATGGTTTAAAACATGCATGACCATGACATTACAACAGAAAAATTAAATATTTCATTATGGATTCTAATGAACGCTAAGCAATTTGTCAACCGTTATATTTGAAGCAAAAAGAAAATTTACAGTAATTGTGGTTATTTTTTGTTACCACAACACAGACCCCTGAAGATGATTTCAGAAGGAGATTGAAAGTACTTGGGAACAACAAGAAATGAATAATAATATCACCTGTCAAAGTTACAGCTCATTTCTTACATCTTTCAATTATAATACACAAAAGATTATCTGTGAGTATGAACAGATTTTATTAAAAATAAGCAGAAAAATGTTTGCAATTTATTTAATCTGACATGTCTAAAAAAGATTTACTACCTAAATACACAAATATATATATATATATATGAGGATCCAAGGTTTTATGATTTTGAGTCCCCTGGCATTTATTTTTTTATATCAACAGTGCTCAATACAATAAATATTGTAGAGCTTAATATGATCATATAATTATGAATTAAATATACATTGCGACATGGAAATTTATGTTTCGAGATAGAATCTCGTCATCAGGCAATGTTGGATGTTGATTGTGAAAATGATTTACATTTAAATACAAAAAAACATTGGTTTGCTATTTATGTATGTGGGAAGATATAAAATTTATGTGTGTGTTCCTTTTTACCTTATTAGAATAAAGATTCACTTTGAAATTTGGCCAGTAGTTTCTACATACTTACTTACTTTTTTCTTTCTTTTATCTATTTTACTTTTTTCTCCCTAACGGTCAGAGTGTCAACCTACTTTTAACTTAATTTTCTTTTCTTTTTTTATTTTTATTACTTCTCCCTAAATCGTATTACCTTTGATGTATCTATTCTAGTCCCAAAAATGTCCTTCTGCTTTTTCCATATTTTGACCTCTTCTTATAGAAATCAAGAAAGGGATGAAGAAAGGAAAGGAATTTTTATATTATGTTCAAACTTAGGGGGGCTTTTGAGTAAATTTACTCTTCTTATCAGTATGTATTTATTTCTAATTTTTTCAAAACATTTAATTTATAAATAACATTTCTATTTTTTTTCCTAATTTACTTTCTGCTATCATTATCCCATCTTTCTAATATCTATTTATTTATTTTGACAATTTATTTATATAAAAATTTTATATACCAATTTACTTACTTTATTACATAAATAAATATGTAGAAACTACTGGCCAAATTTCAAAGTGAATCTTTATTCTGATTAGCTAAATGGAACACACACACAAATTTTATATCATACCACATACATAAATAGCAAAGCAATGGTTTTTTTTTATTTAATTGTATTTGCTATTTCAATGGGCCTTAGGCTTTCAGAATCACATTTTTTTTTGTTAAAACACTCCCTAAATATTTAGATTTCATTTTTTGCAGTTCATTTTGCTGGCATATATTCTGTCAAAATCATTTTGTTTGTAGGAAATATATATAGATTCAGAATATTCAACTAATATGAAGTCGTAAATTATTTGGATAATTTTCATACATTTTTTTCTTATTTAGTTGCTAAAAGAAAATCATATCTACAAGGATCAATATTAACGCAAGGGTTATTTATCATTCTGTAATTAATTCTAGACTAATTCATGCACATTGATAAAAAGTTAAGACTGGAATGCATTTTGTTTTTTATTGAGGGGAGCAAAATAAATATGTTACTGGAAAAGTCAGCTGTAAGGTGATATTTACAACTGATCAGACAGCCATGATAGACACATATAATTGCACATGGACCAAGTTCATTTTGTATTCATTATGTATCTATCTAAATCTAATCTAAACTTATTTATAAATGGAACTTTGTCTGTGTGTGTGTGTGTGTGTGTGTGTGTGTGTGTGTCAGTGTGTGCGTCTGTGTGTGTGTGTACGTTACCTATAGACTCCGAAACGGCTGAACCGATTTTCTTGAAAATTTACACAGTTATACTATAAGCATCTGCGAGTGTTCTTATCTAGGTTTTGTGTCGAGATACCCCTGATAAATATTGAAAACCAATAATTGAAAAAATCAGGTTATAGACGGAGTGGTCTGATTTTAATCAAATTTGATACACTCATAGACAAAGACATCAGAAATGATATTCAGAAGTTTCAAGGTTGCAGTTCTTACAATAGTGCAGAGAATCGATTATATATATATATATATATATATATAAAAGGCAAGATGTTTGTATATGTGTCTGTTTATCTGCCTGCATGTTTGTATCTTTTTCAGCCCTTTTATTTTAATTTTTGCTTCAGGTTTGGCTCTAAGTAGGTATAATTGTAGTTCTTAGTCTCAACCATGATACTATTTACTCAGAGGACTTATTTAGCCTTCAAAATTCAGTTTATGACAAAAAAAACTTATTTGATATTGATACCAAGAAATCAAGATTTGACTTACATTCATTCATTTTTCTTTCAGTCTACAGTTTCGCTTTAACTGGAAACAACTATTGCTTTTTAGTTTTTCGTGCCAACGTCCAAATAGTCTGAGCTCCAGGACCATGGATTAGTTTTAAAGCTTTCATTACACCTGAGCAATGCCGGGCTATACTGCTAGTGTTTAATACATGTAAGCTGTTCGTTGATTGGTCTGATATAGCCAATCAAAGCAAAGGTAAGGATGCAATCTTTTCACTGCCAATTTGTTATGTTGTTTAATCCGCGATAAACATTTTGCCACAGAAAAATTACTCGGTTGCAGCAAGACATTCATCAGGTCAAAAACATGGCAAAAACACGATGATTCATAACGCCCAACTCACTCTTCTTTACAAAGTCTAATTTCAGTACACTTGGTACTAAGAACATTTTTCGGAACTTTCATGCATGAACAATTTCTCTTAACAGAACTATATATTTTTCTTAACACTGCTTGTACACTTCAACAAGAATGAAAAATACAGCATATTCTAAAATTTGTAACAATTATTTTCATACAGTCAATGGGAGGCAATTCCCACGCATTTGTGTACTATTCAACAAAGGCACGTATTTGTTAATTATATGTCATTACATTGTTTTGTTCCAAACTGAATGCGTTGTCAAATTTATTTCATCATATTCTTTCTTCTTGTTCAATCCCAGAATTTTGATACTCATAAAATATAAATGGTGGGTTGTAGGAATTTGGTTGAAAAATCCATTTGGAAGTGGCCTTGTGCCAGGTAGATTTTCAGAAAGAGAAAATTATCCAAGTAAACTTGCAAGTAATCTGTAGAATTCTAGATTATAATTGAGCACACCCCCACCCACAACATGATGTCAGCTTTAAGTTTAGGAGGGCAGAAGGTATCCTTTTCATGAACAATAAAAAATATATTGTTTTTTAAATTTGAAAATAATAAACTACTAACAGTCTGCCATGAACATTATCTGTGGAAATCCTTTACAAAGCCAATTCTAAACAAAGAAAATTTAACAGACAAAAATATAACAAGTTTTCATAAGCCATCTGGTTTTCTTTTAATACACTTTGTGGTGATACCAACCGAACAAAAGCGATGAACCAGATGTGTGCTCTCTCACAACTAAAAGTCAAATGAATAAAAATCATCATACGCATCCGGATCCGCGCAGATATTCCGGTTGAAAAATAAAAATTAATCAAAGATCAAATTACCAATTTTATTTATCAGCCAATGAGAAGCCCGGATCCAAATACAAGGAAGAAATTCGAAACGAGCCAGTTGATCCAAAAATGCTGCTATAAAAAGCAGAGACTAAGCACCAGAAAACAGACAGGCACAGACAAGAGGAGAAGATAGTAATTAGTTTCTTCCTTGACCTATGTCAAGCTGCTCCTATGCTCGCCTTCTTCTTCCTCACCTGTTCTCAAAGTACTAACTGATCTTTTCTAAGACATTCCACACAAACCAACTCACTGACTCATTGACCTTAGAAATGGCAACTTGAAAATGAACATTTCTTTTCTTTCAGATCATCATACCTTCCATGAACTCTTTTACCTCCGTTGAACTTTTATTTCAAGCATTACTTATTTTGTAAAACAATTGATTGAAATGTATATATGTATAAATGTTATTTTACACTCAAAATTTGCCTTTCTTGAATTTATGAATTATAGTGGGCTATCTTCCCACAAGGCCAAATTCCGTTAACCTACTACGGAATCCTACCACCCCTCACTACAAATGAAATAAGAGAAGAGGTACCCGCTATAACTTCAACCAAAAGTAAATGTAAAACATATCTAGGCTAATATAATATTTATATTTACTATTATTATTATTTTTAATTATTTTTATTGCCAATTAATAAAAACTTTTTATAAGTTGGATAATACAAACAGGTTTTAAAAAAACATAGAAAATATTTTGTATTTTCCTTAGTCAGATGTATGCGATATCATCAGAAATTCAAAATACACAACTCCCATTTTTAAAACTCATCAAAAGTCAGTGAATTATCCAATTTAAATAAAAGTTTCAGTATTTATTCATTAGTGAATGAATAATATGTTGAATAAGTCATTATTTTATTAACTCTTTATGGAAATAATATTATTGTGACATTGTGTAAGTTTTTTTTTAAATGGGAGCTAATTGTTTTACTTTTATTAACAAAATCCTTAAAGATTTTAATTTACTAAATAAAATAGTGCAATATGATATGCATATTTATCTCAAACCATAAGATAATTCGATAAAACTCTAAAATACATTTTCTTGGGTGTTTTTTTTTTGAGCTTGTAATGTTTGTTTTTTTTTTAATTTGATAGGTAAAAAAAAATAATATTCAAATTCAATATTTTTTTTTTTTAATTACTTTGCCAAGCAAAATAAACGCATTACTGTATGTGTCGGTTAGCATACAGACATTATTGTATTTATTAAACAAAGATAATAAATATAAATTATTATAAATGTTCAATTGATGACTTATTTTTCATAAAAATGAAAAAAAATATCAGAATCTAAAAATTGTCTCCCTTGACTTTCGCTTTTGATTTGCGTCGATCATAAATGATGGCTGCTTTTTAAGCTAATTCAACGATTTCTTCCTTTATACTCTGACGTTAGATCGCCTTTCAGGAAGATAAAATCAGTTGAAAAAAAAAACAGAGGTAAGTACATTTTTAACTTTTCGTCAAGTTACTTCTGTTAGAATTTTTACAAAAGTTTTGCATTTCGTAAACTTTTAACGAAAAAAGGTTTCTTATTTCTTACCTTTTCAAACTACAAAGATGAAAAAAGAAAGGGGAAAGAAAACAAGGAAAATGGTTTCTTTGTTTTTTGTTCTTCCTCTTCTGTCTTTTTTTTTTTTGTTTTGTTTTTTCAAATATTTCCAAAACATATTCTGAAATTTATCGTCTTCACATAGGAGGTACTTCTATTTTTCGGAATATCTACGAAATTCAAAATTGCTTTAGAATTCTTTCCGGTGTCCTTGTTGTTTTGACAAGGACCTTTTTTAAATGTATTCTATTTTGCGTGTAGGCCCCTCCTTTTCACAAATTTCCCAAAGAAAATTGTACCATTCATTCAAGTAAAAATGTTAATTGTTTACGTAGCTTACGTTCATTTTGTTCCAGCAAATCAACTTAACCACAAAAAAAAGTTTAAAAAATAACGACAAAAAAGTATTTTTAAAATATTTTAATAATTTAAAAAAAATGAGAACAATTCTTTTAAAAAAAATTTTATGAATCGAAAAAATGTTTTTTCTTCAGACTAAAAAAAGCAATTAAAAGCTTATCAAATTGAATAAATGTCATAGTTTTCATTGCAACTGAGAGTAGATTTTCAGAAATAATAAAAGCAAGATGCTAAAAAAAAATGATTCACATTCCCCAAAGACTAGAGTCCTGCGTTTAACTAATAAAACCAAATTTCCCAATTAAATTTAATGTTTAAAATGTATGTTTTGAATGTGTGACCTATAATGGTTATTGCTATGAAAAAAAAGGAATCATAAAGATCAAATTCTGTTGAATTCACTTTACCTTCATACTATTAAATATTAGGAAAAGCATGAAAAAGCATCTCTCTTCCCCTCAAGTCATGGGTTAGATCCTCATATGGTGGCAGACTGTGCAGGAATGACAATTGAATTGAAACTTTTTTGTTGTTGTTGTTGTTGAAAGGCCTCTGATTAGAAAATTGGAGTTTTTGAGAAGCATGGAAGCACATTTTAATTGTTGTTGCTGTTGTTGTTCACAGGGTCACTCTGACCCAGGGTGGTAGCACATGTTAAGGTTTCAGCTATGGGCTAAATAGTGAAGTAACAGACAAAAATCAAATCGTTTAGTGAGAGTGGGGGGAGGGGGTATAGTAACAAAACCAGTGATATACTTTTATAAAAAAAAATGTCAACTACTGATTTTTGTTGTAAAATTACCAACGATACATTTTTAAAACAAAACGACAATACAGCATTAAAAAAAATGTATAAAAGTACATTTTTATAGTAAAATGACCAGTAATATATTTTATCATCTATAAACTACATATCAAAAAAACATGTTTGCCCTGGAAGTATAAAATTATGTAAAAAATAAATATCCATAGTTGAAGCCATTAAACTGCAGTGAAAATATTTAGATTTCAACATTAAATAACCCATAGAGATTGATATGCTTATGTGCAAATACCCTTGAGAAATGTATGAATATGTCGCTTCTCTCTCCAGCTATAGGTTAAATAGCAGGACAGATTGAGTTCTTTAGCCTTAGTTGGCAACCAGTCTACCACAAAAAGTAATGTCAACCTACTGCAAAAAAATCTTTTGCCCAGTCAATCATGCCTCTTTTGAGACATGATCACCCAAGCATGTATCACATATGGCACATAACTGAGTATGTCACAATAGTATTTCAAACATGAGTGTTGCTTGAATAGGGGATTACAAGCAATATTTAATAACAACAGTTTATTGCCTTGGCAAACTGAAAAAGAAGAATATGAAATAAGTAAATGGAAGTGAGTAGTAGGGATGTCCTTATTCATATGTATCATATATAAAAAAGTTCTCTGGAAGATATTAAATGATTGAGATTAGAGAAGATTTTTTTTTTTTTTGTTGCTTGGGTAAAGTTATCAGTTTAGGATGTTTCTAAGGTATGTCTTGTTCAATGATGAGGACTAAGTCTATGGTAAGGGTAACAAGACATATGTAACTTCACTATCATGGTAAAGAGAGGAGGAGAGAGATTTTATGCCTTTTGCTTTTTGGCAACACCATCTAGTGTTTTCTAGCAAGAGATCCTTGGCAGATAAGTAGAATAATCTCACAAGTTAACAGTTTCACCCTATAACACCTGCTTGCTACTTAAACAGCATCAGCATTAGCTTGTATAATGCCAGGGTCATTAGGAGTTTACAGGTCCAGTTGCATTTAAGTTCATTGTTTCTTAAAAAGAAAAGTACAAAGAAATATATTTTTCCTAATTTCTCCCCCTTCTTTGTGCAACTTTCCTGGTGATGTAGGGATAAACTTTCCTTGCTGAGTATAATGTCCGATTTTAGAATAAACTTTTATGACTGAATTAATGGAGTTAATTTTTAAAACAGTCAAAATAAGAACTCTAAAGATCTACACATTTCTTTTATCAAGTTACAAGTTTATCTATACTTCAAAGATGAGGTAGTATTTACACCATTTATATTATTCAAACTATTGATCTTATCTTTGCTGCTATGTTTACAACATTTCAGCCATTGTACATTCCAGCCTTTTTCAGGGGCTAAGAATTTTCAACCAAACCCTTGTTTACAATTACTGGGGTATATCATTCATATTCCATGTGAAATGCTACTTCTGGTAGCCATGTAGTTATTTTGCTTTAACTTAATTCTTCTAAATTATTTGAACTCACAACACTTTGGGTCAACTCACTGAAACTAACCAACAAGTATATCCACTGGGTCATGTGTCCTTGAGACCAACAGCATGTGAACTGCTGGTACCTAAACCTAATGTCTCAGTAACCGTGGTTCATGTTGCAATCGTTTGATGCTAATGATTTTCTGTAGCATTTTTACCAGAGCTCATATTGCAATATTTGCTAATGATTTTCTCTAGTACTCCCTATTACTGATTCCCATATTGTATTTATTGCTATGCTTGGTCGGCTTAGGACATTTTTGTAGCCTAGCATATGTGCCAATTCTTTAAGCTTACATAGTTTCCGGTGACGTTCACTATCTATTCGTTCAACTTCATCCCATGGAAGAGAGGGTGGTTCCCTTTCTCTCTCCATATATGATCAGCTACGCCCGATGTTTCTATCTCTCCTCATGTTACAGTCTTGCGATGTTCTTGTAGCCTTACCTTAAACAGCAACAAATGAAGAAAAGTGATCTTTCATCATGACAATGCACCATGTCACAAGTCGATTGCAACAATAGCAAAACTACATGAATTGCACTTCGAATTGCTTCTGCATCTACCCTATTCTCCAGATTTGGGCCCCAGTGACTTTTAGCTGTTTGCAGACCTCAAAAGTATGCTCCAGGGAAAGAGATTTGACTCCAATGAAGAAGTGATATTGGAAACTGATGTGTATTTTGATATCAAAGACAAATTGTACGACAAAAAGGCATCAAATTGTTAGAGAAGCATTGGGCTCAGTGTATTACCCTAGAAGGAGACTATGTTGATGAATAAAGCCTAAAAGTTGTTGTTTTATTAGAGTGATGTGTTATGCTGACTATTTTTTTTTGTTTGTATGTCTCTGGGTCACCTATTGTGACTTTTGCTGGATGTTGCAGACGATCCCTTTCTTTACTTTGTATGAATGGTGGGAGTTGAAGTTGAAGTATTATCTGGTGAATGCTGGCTTACAATATAAGGATGCCTTGCACTCCCTTAATGTTTGAGATATTAGTACATCCAGGAATGCCAGTTGTTGCTCTTTTTTGCTACAGTGAACTGTATCGATGATCTTACTGAGTTCTCATGATCCAGTAGTGTCTGGACCTCTTCCTGGTGTGGCCAGAGTATGAAAATGTCATCAACATATCTCAGCCATAGAGTTTGCTTTAGAGCTGTGGATTCTAATGCCAACTTTTCAAAGTATTCTTTGTATATGTTAGCCAGTGATAGAGATAATTGTGAACCCATTGCTAAGCCTTCATCCTGTTGATATATGTCTCATCCCATTCCAAAGCATGTTGTTTGTGTACAGAAAGTCAGCATCTCCATAGTGAAATACTGGTACGTTCTTCTAGGGATGAGTCCAAGGCCAGTCTGTCCCTGACTACCAATAGTGCCTCTACCACATACGGGCTCACTATCTGGTTGGATGGAAGTCTCTTTGATAAGTTTCATCAAGTGGGTTGAGTTTCAAACATATGATGGTGACTTTCTTATCAGTGGGTCAATTATATTTACAAGAAAGTGACTTGGAGAGTAGCACACCAAACCTTAGCTGCTAACAATCAGCCTGAGCAGAATAAAATCTTTGTGAATCTTAGGTAGACCATACATGTGAGGTAGTTTGCTGTAGTGCTGAGACAACTGCTGTTTGTCTTAGGCTGGAAGTGATCCTTGTTCTTGATTAGGATCTGCGACAAGTGTCATTCTGTTTTCAATGTGGGGTCTTTCTTTACCTTGCTATAACTACCATTTCTAATGAGGTCTTCCAGTTTCTTGGTGTATTCTATTTTTCTATCACTACAGCTGCATTACCATTGTCAGCTGGTAGTATGATGATGTTCTCATTCCTCTGTGGGGTCCTGGTTGTCAGCCCCTCCTCTTTTGTGATGTTTGGTTTAGGTGGCCTGGCTTTTTCAAATGTCTGTCTCACTTTCCATCTTAGCTCACTCACCCAAAAGATGTTTAAGGCTATTTCTTCAATATGAGCAATAATGTTTAAGTATGGTATCCACCTGATGGTCATTGCAAAGTTGAGACCCTTGTTCAGCACTGACTCATCAAAGGCACTCAGCTGATGTTGAATGATATTGGCAACTGCCTTTATGGGAGTGATAGGGGAAGGTGACAAACCTTGTGTCACCTTCAGATCTTTTAATCTATTTAGTTTCTGTACTTGATGGACCGTGACTGCATCAAATTCTTATCAGAAGGATTTTTTCCAGCTTGTGCTGGATCCTTTTTCAGTCTTCTCCATCAGTGATCCTGCTCAGGAAGCCCTTGAGCCTCTGAGAGATATCAGACTATAATTTTTCTTTCATCCATCGCTTGTACTGGATTCGTTCTCAGACCAGGGTGTGTCTTGCTTTTTCTGTGACCTGACAGGCTCTTCTTGAATTGACGGTAAGTCTTGGTACCATACCTGCAGGAATGAGTCTTAATTCCCTACATCCATGTAGGAATGTCAGATAGTTTGATATAGATATTGTTTAGTTCCAGTGACTTGACACATAGTTGTGAGTTCAATTCCAAGCTACAGCAGTGGTGAACAAATAACTTAGAAGATTTAAGTAAAAAGGAGATAACTACATGGCTATCAGAAATGGCATTGCACATGGAATGAGAATGTCATACCTTAATGATCGTAATAAAGGTCTGAGTTCAAATTCCTAGCACATGAAGAAAGCTGGAGTGTACAATGGCCAAAACATTGTAAGTATGCCCATGTAAGTTACAAACTTATTTATGCCTTTTAAAGTTTTTGATGCCAACGAATGTTTGGTTGAAGTTATGCCACTTCTTTGCAATACAATATCTTTTTGCTTAAAAAAATTGAAAAGAAGCTTGGAAAAGGGATATTGAGTGAGCAAGAGATGAGGGGGAAATTAGTGAATGTAGCAAAGTCTTATATCCCAAGTCAGGGAGCCTTTGCCACATCATTCTGGCAACATGTGGCTCAGCATTGTCAAAAATCAGAATTGGATCTCATTGATTAACCAGTGCTGGTTGCATTTTACTTAACTGAATGTGCATTTCATCCAGTTGCTGGCAATAAACATCAGCAGTGATGCTCTGGTTAGAGTCCAGTAAGCTGCTATGGATAATGCCAATGATGAATCACCAAACAGCCACCATAATCTTCTGTTGGTGTTATTTCAGTTTTGGAAAGGGATTTGGTCCTTCATCAAGCCATTGAGCTGATCACAAAGGATTTCTTTTCATGAGTCATTGTTTGATCAATAAATTGATGATTCGAATTTCCAAGATGCAGCATCAAACACACTTGAAAACATCTATGTGAAATCAATTTATCAACATAAATATATAATGATTTAAGTTATTCTGAAAGCAGTTGATATAAAATTAACAAAGAGACCATTTTAATCATTAGAAATGAGTAATGTATTTTCGTACAACTACAGGGTGCCCCACAAGAAAACAGGAAATTTTAGATTTCGTATGTGGTGAAAAATAAATAATTAACATAAAAAAATTAACTATATATTTTACTATACAAATGAACTAAAAAAATTAACTAAGCATTTGTTGTTCTAAGATGCTGCAGTTTTCAAGTGTTCCATGCAAAGTGATTGTTCTCTTTAAGAAAGAACATTAACTTAGGGACTGAAAAAAATGTCAAGAAATTTTGCCAGAGTTCTTTAGCTCAATAACTAAAAATCAGTTTACCAATGTTGCAACTATTACAAAAATTTCAACAATTAAAATGAGACACCCTGCATGATGATAATATATTAGACCACAAAAGGGTTATTCTTAACTCAGATATCATTTTCTGAACAGTCTAATAGGTCCTGTTGATTCTCATATGTTGTATGCCATGTAGTTCTTTCAGCTTTTAATTTCCCATGCAACATGTACTGCTTTCTTGAAATATTTGGAATCACCCAATCAGACTTTCTTCACCTTTAAGAATGTATTTAAATTGATATAAGCACATTGAATATTGGCCGAAGATTCATAATTTGCTATCAGCTTCAAGCTCAATTTAGTTTGTAATTCCCTTAGAATTTTATCAACATTTTTGCAGGTCTTGTCATTTTTAAATTTGACTACTACCCATGAATGAACTGTAGCCAAGTTGATCCTGATCTTGGGTTTTATGCAGTCTTCACCTCAAAGCCAACTGAAGTCCTTTCAATATATTTGGAAGGTTGAAAATGATGTGGTAGATAACAAACTAACAACTGGCAGACAAAATAGAAAAAGTGGTAGATACTGCCAGCCTTATTCCACTGTACTTTGAGGGAGATAATTCTTACATTGTATTTGTTTGCAATCAAATATTGGCTTCAGTATGAACAGGTTTACTCATATTTTTTATCAATGATAGTATTTGTTTTTTTCTTAAGTAAATTGATGCAAAAAGTAAAAAGGCTTAGCTTTTAAATAATAATATTTGATTTATTCGTTCTTAATTCAAGAACATTATCAATCCTATTTCTGACTAAATACAATGAAATATGAATGAAAGCCATACTAAATTATTATAGTTTTATAATTTTTAAGTAATACATGAATTGTTGTCTTTAATAAGACTTCTTTTTCATTCACAGATATCATTTGCAGTGGAAAATAAATTTATCTGAAGAACATATGTAAACATTGTATAAAGAACATGAATTTTCCATTGAGGATAAACTGTCATCGGAGAAAAAATCATTTAATTCCAAACTAGAAAGACTGCACTTATATTAAAAGACACCAACTGGAGAGAAAATATTTTTTTAAAAGTATATGGATGTGAATTTTCATGAAATTTATTATGGAATAGTCACCAGAAAAGACACTGGAGATAAATTTAATTCATGCAGGGCCTGTAGATATTCATATTTAAATTGATATAAACATCTCAAAACTTTTGTGAAAAGTTTTGGCCTCAACATATTTAAAACATAGTATTTAGAAAATAGAGATGCAAACTCATACTGAAGAGAAGCCATATAGATGTGAGATTTGTGGATCAGCATTTTTACGCAATTCAGTTTTAAAAATACACATACGAACTCACACTGGAGAAGAACCTTACACTTGTGAAGTGTGTGGATCAACATTTTCACAGCGTCCACATTTAAAAAGACATATGCGAACGCACACGGGAGAGAAACCCTATACTTGTGTAGTATGTGGATCAGCATTTTCAGACAGTTCACATTTAAAAAGACACATGCGAACACACACTGGAGAAAAACCTTATACTTGTGAAATGTGTGAATCAGCATTTTCACAGGGATATAGCTTAAAAGCACATATGCGAATACACACTGGAGAAAAACCATTTTCTTGTGAAGTGTGTGGTTCAGTGTTTTCAGAGAGTTCATACCTGAAAAGACACATGCGAACACACACTGGCGAGAAGCCTTATGCATGTGAAGTGTGTGGATCAGCATTTTCACGTAGTTCCTATTTAAAAAATCATTTGAAAACACATACGGGAAAGAAACCGTATAAATGTGAAGTGCGTGGGTCAGCATTTTTAGACAATACACATTTTAAAAAATCACATGAAAGCACATACTGGAGAGAAACCTTACTATTGTGAAGTGTGTGAATCTGCCTTTTCTCACAGTAATGCATTAAAATACATATGTGAACACACTAGAGATGAGCCATTTTCATGTAAAGTGTGTGAATTAACCACTTGCACATAATTGTAGTTTAAAAAGACATGTGAACAAACACTGGACAGAAACCATATTCTAGTTATGTGGATCAGTATTTTCACTTTTAAAACTTCACACTGAAAAACAGCCATTTTCTTGCTAAGTTTGTAAATTGAAATTTTCTCTAAATTTTTATTTGAAAATATGTGTACACATATTGGTGAGAAACCTTATATTTGTGAAGTGCATGTAACAGCATTTTCACTCAGTTTGTATTAAAAAACACTTGTAAATACACTGTTAAAGAGCAGTTAAAAATTTACTTGCAAATGTACACTGGTGGGTAAATCTATCCAGCTATGCAAAGTTGTAGATTAAAGGTAGATATTTAATTGCTCAATAGAGAGGAATCATTTTTATGAAAATTCTGTGGATTAGCATGTTCAAAGAGACATGCATGCACACATGAGCGAGAAATATTTTGTACCAAATTTTTCTGTGTTCCAGTTTAACTGATGTTTGAAATAGAACATGGATAGACGTTTTAGTGGGATGAAATTGAAAACAACTGATGAGAAAACTCACTCTAAATATTTGATGTTTATGTAAAATGTCTGTTGCAGTATTTTCAGATTGCTCAAATTTATAGTTACACATGAACAAATTGGAAAAAATCATTCTTTTGGTATCTCATCACTTTTTCATCTTATAATAAACACATTTCTTTGAACTGTGTGGGTCAATATTATTAAAGACTACAAATTTGAAACAGTACATTGGAGATAAGCCATATTTTTGGGATATATGAACCTTAGTTTTGTATACTTTGTTAGGTACCTCCACTAATTTTTCTATACCTAAATTTAAATTTAAATTTTAAAAATGAATAAGTTATCTTCAAGCTTTAAAATTAACTTTAATTGAAAATCAAGAGATTAAATTTAGTAATTCCAGTAAACAAAATACACTGGCGTATTTTAAAGCGAAATTATATTGATTGGAATCTAAAGATTTAAAGATTTTTTTAAAAAATTTAAAAGTAGTGCCATTGTTTTGATTGATCGACAAATTTCAAAACAGTAGCCACATTCCTGTTTTAAAAATCTGGCAAAAATAAAATATACATCGTTAACACATTATTGAAGTCAATTTTTAAATAAAAACTAACCTTTATCTGATTTCAAACAATTGTGCCTGCTTACACTCAGAAAAATTCCCTGTAATATGAATGTAATTTATTATGTAAGAGAAGACAATCACGTGACCTTTTAATGCTAAATATCACGTATGGGCCCCCGTACAAATAAAATACGGGCAATCAAAATGCACACAATTAATGTTTTTAATTATTTTAAAAATTGACAGGGTCAATTATTTGTATTAAGCTTTTAAATTTTCAATTAGTAATTGTAGTCTTCATGCATTAATTACATATCCTAGCTGGCCTGTTAGAAGAAGAAATTTAACAATAATTTTTAAACTTTTTATATATAATTTTTATATATAATTAAAAAAATGAAAAAAATGAACATAACTATTGTAAAAATTAATTAGTCATTGAATTTTTTTTTCTTTTCAGACTATGATATGCTTAATTTATATTGTTCATAAAAGCAATCAGAAGTTTATCCACATAAAAATTGGCATAGTTATTGCATTTTTCACAATTCGGACCTACTTTCTAGAAAGACGGGGACTATTGAAGAAAAAAAAACAGTGAATCAGCATTCCCCAATGACTCCTGAATTTTTTTATATTAGTTTTAGAGTGGCCCGTGATCGAATTGTTACACATTTCTGGAATTTAATTGGTGGTGGTGGGGGGGTAACATACTTAAAAAAAATATATATTTTTACCAATATTTTCTAAAAATTATGCAATCAGAATTGATTTCATTCAATTATAAATAAGTTCTGAAGTTTTCATCAAAATCCAACCATTATTTGATTTATGCAAGAATTTCCAAATTAATGTGTCTTTCACAGCCTCAAAAAGTGCATTACGTAATAATTATGTTTGTTTACTTAATAAAATAGCGGCAATTTGGATATCACACTTACATAATAAAAAAAAACTTTCTACAACAATTTCGAACGTGTTAGAAATAATTTAAAAAAATTTTTAAATATTTAAAAAACACTTTGTTCTATCCTCTTAATGGTAATATAAACTTTTTGCGAATAGAACTTTGTTTTATTTAGTTTGGGACCTTTTCCCTTCTGACTATGCTGTTTTTTTCAGCGATTTTGTGGAGGTACCTATACTTTGTAGAGTTACATCCTCATTTAATATTTTGGATTAATGTATGGCAAAGATGTGTTGAGGTTGGTGGGGAAAAACCTAACTGCTTTTCTAACCACTTTGAGGGTAATAGGCAGGGGGGGAAAGAGACAGAAGTTAAGAAGAATAATGATGCCTTGGAAACCACAGCAACTTAAGGAACAAAATAGCCCACAGGGCTGACTTCACAAGACACTGTATCTTACCACTTACTGGTTTTCCCAACTGCTTTTATTGACATAAGACTAAAACACAGATTTTGACCATTTGCAGAAAAGCTCATATCTATACATACCAAACTGTCTCACTGTTAATGGGGGCAGGGGAACCCTGGATGTATCTGGTGTTAAAAGACATGTGATCTGGGGTCTTTTTTGCATTTGTATTTATGTGCATTTGCTACAATTGTGTTTGATTCACAATTTACGGCTTATCAACCCATGGCAGGTAATTTAAAGCCAGAAAATATTTTTAGATTGCAAGAAATTTTTTTTTTGTTTTTTTGAGATAATAATGGTTTAGTGATAACAAGTGTTCCCAATTAGTCCATGGCTGGGGGTCGGGATAGATTCATACCTTGAATAAGTGAATATAAAACCAATGAGAATTGGAATTCAGCTCTCTGGTTAACAATTCTGAGCCATTATCATTTACATCATCCACACATCCAAACTTCTAACATCTGGTATTGCTACATGATCACCTATCTCGGTATTGACCAAGCTCAACATTATTTAACTTCAGAGATAAATTGTTTTAATGTGATATGGCTGTAAGCATGATATTTAAGTCAAAATATATGAAAACAAAAGAAACCATTTTCTAGCACATTTCTAAATTATTTTTTTACTTGTGATGAGTATTTTTAAGTATAGTCTTCCATTAAAGAAAACAAATTATGAAATACATGGATATGCATGTTATAATGGTTACACTTATTAAAAAAATATATTGATCAATAGCAAACAATGTATAGTTCACATAATGGAAATCACTCAGAACTGAAAAAATTGTGAGCCTAAATCAAATTTCTAACAGTATGTGAATTTTTTCACATGTGACAAGTATTCTGCAAGATGGTCTTCAATTATAGAAAAAAATGAATGCCATATTCACATAGCATGTAACTTTTAGACCTAATTTTAAAAGGTTGCATCATACACAAGATAAAAAATTAGCATGTTAATTTTATATCTTGCAACCCCCTTAAAAATAACTTCAAAAAGTGGATCATAGACAAGATATAAAATTAACATATGTTAATTTAATATATTGTGTATGATGCAACCCCCTTAAGATTAACTCCAAAATTAGGTCCTCAAAAGTCACATAATACATGAGTATATATGGTAAATACAAAATAAATGGTTTGTCTATATTATTGAGATGAAGTATTGTTATTATTAACATTGCTTGGACTGTTGTCCTCATCTTTGTTGCCACATTCACATTTTGGCAATTGTACATTCTGAATGGGACAGATATTAATCAGTCTCTTCCCTCCAGTTATGGGTTAAATAACAGAACAGATTGGGTGGCAACCAGTCTGCCGCAGAAAGCAATGGCAACTTACTGCGGGATAATATTCTGCCCAGTCAGTCTCTTTCGAGATATGATCACCCAAGCGTGAATCACGTATGGCACTTAACTAACATTCTGAAGTGTACAATAGCTGAAATATGAATATGGCAACAAAGATGAAGACAATCGTTTTAAACAATGTAAATAGTGTAAACAAAACAAATTATTGAAATATTTCTGTAATAAGTTTCCACAGAACAAAATATAAAATTGACAATTTTTTATCCATAATATTGAATGTGTTAAAGTATCAAACTATTTACCAAGACAAATTTCAAGTTGATGTTAAAAGTTGCTGCAACATATTGTTGATTTATTTAAGATGGTTCTAATTAGATCAATTTTATTTATTTTCAGTTTTTCTAGTTGAATTGTTCTCCTATATTGCATATGATCTGCTACTGTACATAATTAGGCTACAATAAATCAGTATTTTGTATGAAAAATGAAATGTAGTAGAGTGGGGGATCACATAGGTTGGTGAGAGACAAAACTCTTGCATTGGCATTGTTCATACATATATTCTAGCATATTTAACTGTCACTTGTCATTTTATGGTTTTGAAACTCAAGAAAAACTTGATGCATTTGTTTTTTTCATGACATTTGATGTTTAAAATGTTATAAATTTAGATCATGTTTGTGTTGGCATGTCATTTGTAAACTGCTTATACAGACTTTTACTGAAATGAAAATGGGACACTTTTGAAAACTTGAAATTTCTGCCAACAATGACAGATACACATACTAAGTCAAGATGTCAAGTATTGAGTGAAACCTTTGAGAGCTTCTTCATATAGTATGACACTTCGTATAAGTAAGTTCACAAATGATTTCATCTATTTTACACACGCACACACATATACACACACACACACACATATATATATATATATATATATATATATATATATATATATATATATATATCCAGATAAAGAGAACAAACTGGTATAGTGTTCACAGTTCTGGCATTTACTTTTTTTAAAAAGTGGTCAATACACGATATACTTAAATGTATTTTTTATTAAAAGTAATTTAAATCATGACACTGAAATTTGTTTTGAGACTTAAAGTTTTTATCTTAAAACTTTAAATCTCCAACCATAGAAATTTTCATTTTGCTATTTAAATTATTTTAAATATATATATGTGTGTGTGTGTGTGTGTGTGTGTGTGTTGAAAGTTTCACTAGAAATGAAAGACAAGGTATTCATGTTTATAGCTGATATTATTAAGTGTTGAAGTTTTCTTTTTTATTAATAATGCTTCTATTATTTTTAGCCTTTTTATGCAAGTGGATGTGCTCATTGTTTTCTGAATATAAAACATAACAATGACTTAACATATCTACACAAACACCTTATATATTCAAATCAAGTAAAATAAAATTCATCCTTGAAAATGGCTGAAAGTATATATGAAAGCACTTGGAGAAATATAACAATAGGACAATTCTTAAATTATTTAAAAGAAAAAGATCACATGAAAAATTATATAAAAAAATAACCATCCCACCTTGTCTGTTATTTTTTAATGAAACCTGCATAAAAGAGAGATTGATGCTTAAATACACAATATATATATATATATATATATATATATATATATATATATATAAATGCTAGGGAATGCTGTTAATTGATTTGATATGTCCAAACTACTCGACCACAAAGAAATTTGCAGTTAGGCTTGCTTATTTAGACTTTGTCTAACTGCAAATTCCTTTGTGGTTAAGTAACATCAGATCAATTGACAGCATCCCTTAGATCTAGGCGTTGCAGGTTCAAACCCTGCCAGAGGACACATATTTTTCTCACAAGATTTCTCAAATATTGAGGCTGGTAGGTATATTTAAATATACTGTTTAATTATAAAAAAACAGAGTATCTACTCAAATATGAACATCCATTAAAAATAATGTTCAAACAAATTAAAAATTTGTTCATATATAGACATACATAAAGAGTGCAGAATAAATGTTATTGCAAAATTTAAAGTGAATTCTACTTTTAAAGTTTTGGTCATAATATTTGCTTTTTCAGAGTGTTTTAGTATTTACTGTCAGTAGTGTTTATAGAAATTAAAAGAATGTAATTGAGCAACAAAAAAACAGACTGACTCAATTTGATATTTTTAAAACAGGTAAACAACCTGGAATGAGTAGAATATTTATCAAAAGGACAGTCAATCAATAGGAGACTTCCTTCATCAAATATACACAAGAACATCCTCACACCCCTAGAATACCAAAACTCATTAAACATATACATGCAAAAGTCAAGTGTAATCAAATGAGAAAATTGACTAAGGAGGTTAAAATATGAAAGAGAATCATTCCGAGGTTGAAATGACCTCAGGATGATGCTCTATATAACCAAGACAGCTTCTTTCAGCAGCCATAATGGAAAAGAGGCTTTAAAGAAGTAAGCAGTTGTTGAAATAGATTCATGATAACACACTGTAAAACATCATCTATACTGATGTTGAACAGACTTTTAATCATCAAAATGACTGTTCTTTCAACAAGTCATCAGTCAGTTCTTGCAACTTTAAAAAATATCTCAGAACTAGAAGCCAGCATCAGTTATGGCTTGTGCAGGCATTTCAGAAAGAGGGAATTTTCCTGTTGTTTTTGTCTCAGGGGATAAAGATCAACAAGGAAGCGGACATGGAGAACATCTTGGAAGGTGCACTCAAGCTGTGGTGCAAATGCCACTTCTGGTGATGCCTCAACAAGATGGAGTGATGAGGCATACTGCTTGTGTAACAGAGCAGTGGTACTGAGACAATTATTCTGGCTTCATCAAGAACAGATGACCTCTCTCATCACCAGATCAAGACTCTTGTTTGTGAGAAGTTTTTGAGAGTGAGGCCTGTTCTACTCAGAACCATAATGTTGGAACTCTGAATATTGAAGAGATTATGAAGCAAAATTTCCATGGAGACTGCATGCCATCATCAGTGACATCTCCGAAAGACTGACTTCTGATGAAAGCTAAAGGGAACCAGACTGAATAAAATTTTCTGGTGTCATTTAGCAGATTACTACTTTGTATACAAATATTTCAGTGTTCAGGTGTCAATCTGAGGACAGTACATAGGATCCAGAAGAAGTTGGATGAGTTTAATTGTGATTACAAAGGTACACTGCTCAGAAAACTCACTCTGATTATTCTTATCAGAAAAGAACTCCCAAATTTGTTGGTGAGGGTCTCAAACTCAACACAGAGTTATACATCATGCCTTAAGGAGGTAATGCTTCCCTGGGTCAAGGGGGTCACTGCTGGAAGACCCTATATCTAATAACA
Organism: Ascarosepion bandense; assembly: GCA_037127315.1. NCBI lineage: Eukaryota > Metazoa > Mollusca > Cephalopoda > Sepiida > Sepiidae > Ascarosepion > Ascarosepion bandense. Next base: position 2,961,833 of record JBBBDQ010000764.1, read on the forward strand.
GGACTCTGCACCATGCATCACAATCAGAAGAACCCAGTCTTGGCTGTCAAGGCGATTTCTACAACAACATCACTGCTTACATTCTGGCCACCAAACTCCCCAGACTTGCAACCCTCTTAATTATTATGTGTGATACACAGTTGAAATGAAGACCAATAAAATTCCTTGTAATACCAAAAATGAACTGAAGGCAAGGATTATGGTAGCATTTTCCAACTTAAGCAAGGAGACTGTCCATAAGAGCTGTAGGAAACTTCATAGTCATTTGGAGGCTACAGTTGAAATGAATGACTATTTTATTTAATAAATTTACTCTTCAGTATTTCAAGACAATTTTGTGTAATTTTGGTAAATATATCTGTTAATATGAAATGTCAGTGTTGTTTTAATTTTTGCATAATTTAGTCAACAATTTATCTGTGGCACTCCATAGTTTCTAAAAACTCTTCAAATATGTATTTAAATAGCAAGTATTCATTGCAACTAGTTGAATTAAAAAATTGACAAGTTCTGTATATTTAACATTTTAATTATATTTTTCCAATTTTCAAATGAGGTGTTGTTTGTTCAACTACTTTCAACCATCTCAGTCATTTTCAGGAATCAATGTGAAGTCTGTATGGTAGGTAGAGTTCTTTTGTCTAAATCTGGTATTCTTTGAAGAAGTTTAAAATGCTCTCAGGTGATGTCATATTTTTTTTTTTAATCATATCACCCCAAGCAAGGCGGTAACGCCACTGATGCGCAGGGGGCTACGTAAGAGTAAGAAGATTGGAAAAGAGAAAACCGGAAACCACATCGTAAACAGGGAACAAGGGATGAGCCTCTTCACCTGGTCAATAGATGTGGGTGGAGTGTGAACCGGGCGATAGTTTAGTCTATCTACTCTAATATATATATTGCCTATTGCAAACAAGGCCACTTCAATCTGTATGTGAGCATAATATATATATATATATATATATATATATATATATATATTTATTTGTTAATGAGTTATTATGCAACTCAGGTTTTTGCCTTCAGGTGTCTTCAGGCAATTTAGAATAACTGATTTCAGCCTTTTTTTTTTTAAGAAGGCTCATATAACGGATTTTTTATAAACATGCAATTTTCAAAATTGGGAGAAGTTAGAATGTTAAATAAAAGATAATTATTTTTAGCATTCAAGATTTTCGGTAAAAGACTTTTGCATATGAAAAGCTCTTGCTGGGATGCATGCAACAAACTTTATAAGATCTGGAGGTCTAACCTTCCATGTTCCTTAAAAGTTATAACTTTCCAAGTATAGAGCTGGTGCTTTTTCTATTGTTCAAAGACTTGGACTTTGTCTGCTCGTTTGGAGAAATGACTTGATAAAACTTATACCAGTACGTGCTTCACAAGTATTAGAGACTTTACCTCTTTGAATTATGGAGAAGGCACTCGGTCAGTTAAGTGCCATACGCGATACACGCTTGGGCGATCATGTCTCGAAAGAGACATGACTGACTGGGCAGAAGATTATCCCACAGTAGGTTGCCATTGCTTTCTGCGGTAGACTGGTTGCCGACCAAGGCTATAGAACCCAATCTGTCCTGCTATTTAACCCATAACTGGAAGGAAGCAGACGGATTAATACCTTTCCCAAGGGTATTTGCGCGTAAGTGGATACAATGGATTCGAACTCGGCTCCCCGGCTTCTCGTTCCGAGCCGATATCCACTGGACCACAACGCACATCCATGGAGAAGGCACTAACCTTCCCAAAAATACATGCCAATTCTCAGATAATAAAGATATATATAAATTGCAATAGGTTTGGTACAGCTAAGGTGAATAAGCCATTTGATTTGAAGTTTGGTTAATTTCCATTTTGGTTCTGTTCCATCCAGAAAATACCTGAATTTTTCTATTTTCTCTGCATCCAATGGAATCAAAGGAAACAGTTTCAACCATTCAAACATTGCTATGAAGTTAGAAGATAAAATGGAATATTGTATAGACTGGCGCATTTGATCTCTAGTGAAGAAAAATTATGGAAGATATCAATATTTACAATGAAAAGTCACTGTTGGAAGAAGTCAAATCAAAACCAAGACAAATAGAAAGTGCAGATTTATCTTCAAGTTTGCCAAGGTAGTATAAAGTAACTGTGGTGTCAAGAGAAGAAAAACACGGCTAAATGCACACACACATACGAACTTGAAATTTGATTTACGTTAACTAGACTCCAAGCAAATAGAGAATCAGGATTCATTTTAGTGGTTTGTTTACAGTGTAACTTAAATGATGTCAATGTTGGATAAAAAATCAGGGTCCTATTTGTACATTACGAGCAGAATCCCTCACTTCAGAGCCATTTTTGTTCATTTCCATGTTTAAGTTTTCATTTTTATCCAAAGTGAACAGATTCCCAAAGAAAAATATTTACTTTCACTCAATCTTTACATTTTTCTTATAATTATTAAAATTTATTAAAAGAAAATGTCTTATTTTGTGTGACATTTGTGGAAAATGTGTTTCAATAAAGAAATAAATCATGACAAAAACAGATTTTATTGCATACAAGTAAAAAAAAACTTTAAATTTACAACAGAAATTCAGTTTTGAGTGATTTCTGAAAGAATTATTTGAAACATCTGAATACATTATCAAAAAAAGAAGATAAATCTGCACTTTTCATTTGTCTTAGTTTTGATTTGACTTCTTACAACAGTGATTTTTCATTGTAAACATTGATATCCTCCACGATGAAAAGAAATTTTGTATTTCTTCACAAGAGATCAAATGAGCCAGTCGATGCAATATTCCATTTTATCTTCTAACTCCGTACACACACGTGAAAATCACGTGATAATCTTGCTTTCTCACTTTTTCACAGGATGTATAAATAGCAGAGACATACGTGCCCCATAGAGCACAGCTGCAGCAGTTCCCGTTCGAGTACCAAGCAAGGCAGACAGTAGTTTCAGCTGCCTGCAGTAGCGCCATGCTATCGCGGGGTCGCATTCCTCAATCTCGTCTAATTCTCTCACACACCCGCACACAGTGCAGGACGCAATTAGATGTCTTTTATTTCTTTATCTAACATGTACAAAATAATATAGTTGGCACTGACATTTCTTAAGCACACATCATGTCAAAACTCAACAAGACTAAAGTCCAACTCACTATTATATTCAGACTCTACCTTTTGCACATCTAAACCATGAACATTATTCATGAAATCTCAGATCTGAACAATTCTTTTAAGCAACAATTTTCCTACATAATTTTCTTAACACGCTGAGAATTCTTTCAGTAGCAATGAACATTCAGACTTACATTTAAAATCCATAACAGTAATTCTCACACAGTCTATGGGAGACAATTTCAAACAACCAATTTCACATATTATTCAACAAATGTAATTTATGTATTCTTCTTGTTAAATATTTGTTAATCCACAGTATCATTGCAAATTAATGTTTTGTCAACTTCATTTCACTTTCTCTTTGCTTGTTTAATGAATGATTTTCAATGCTTATAAAAATAATGGTGGTTTATAAGGATTTGGGTAGGAAGTTCCTCTTGGAAGTGGCTTTGTGCCAGGTGTTATCCAACAGAGAAATTAATCCAAATTAACCTTGCAGCATAAAAGCCACCACAACGTAAAGAAATTTTTTCTCTTAATGTTTTTCGAAGTTGTGATTGCAATGTTTTTGTTTGATTTTTTTATTTTAGAAATAAAAGAAAATTATTTACTGATCTAGAAAATATCATACTCCAAAAAATTTAAGTCGTACAAAAATTGTTTAAATAATTTATGACAATGTAACTTAAAAATAAATAATTTTTTTAATTATTAAAATTAAAATAAATTCTACAACATTAAAGACTTTAACAATTCTATAAGTCTTTACCTCTTCGATCATTTTTGTTGCAAAAGTTAAGTTAAAGTACTAAAATGCTATTACTAATTTCATAACAATAACATTGACTACATTTTTTGTATTTGTTGTGAATGTGAAGTTCACAGTGTGAACTGTAACAATTTCTTTTGTAATTTTACAAAGACAGTAGTATTTATTTACCCATTATTGTTGGCATTTCTTTTTCTTCTTTTTTCTTTTTTTTTGTGTTATTATTATTAATAATTATTTACCAGTACGAACACAAGAATCTCTACACTGCCTGGTAACTGTCAGTTTCACGTCACAAAAAATTTCAAACACTTTGTCTCCATTGATGAGCAGTCTCATTCTCAAAAAACAACCTTTTTTTTTTTTTTTTTTTTTTGAAATATAAGATTATTTTTTTATTTATTGCTAATATTATTATTGATTATTGTTAAAATATTTTTATCGTTAAAAAAATATTCGCTTCTAAAATCTTTAAGTAGTTTATTAAGATATTGTTTCAATCATATGACTGATTTTTTAAATTAGTTTGCTTTGTCATAAATGTTGTTACAAATTAAATTGTCAAAAATTGATTCGCACACTTTAAAACTTTTTTTTTTACAAAAATGAAAAATTTTCAAAAATTTAAAACTTCACAAAACCTAATCAAACTTTTTACAGAAAATACATTACTTCAGTTTAACGTAGGTATCTCCACTTTTTCAGCATAAATTTTCGATACTTAAAGTTTAAAATGAAATTTTTAAAATGAAAAAACATTCTTGAAGATTTCATTTAAGACTAATAGAGTTATATTCATTAAAGTTTATATACTCACAATTTACAATAAAATGTAAACACAAATTCTACTCCATTCTTTCCTCGCACTCCCCGCCTGTGGAATTCCCTTCCATTTACTTGCTTCACCGACAGCTACAATCTCCAAGAATTTAAATGTAAAGTCAATGGTCATCTCCTATGTCACTAACCTGCATCCTCTCTCTCTCATTATCCTTTCTCCGTTCACTCTACTCTCATCAGTATTCTCATCCTTCTCTTACTCACTTCGTGACACCCCCTATAACCTGTTGCTCTTTCTCATAACTTTTCTCCTCCTGCAAAACAGTGGCAGTAAAATGCCTTGCTTGGGGCGATATAATTATAAAAAAAAATCACTGAGACTTAATTTTAAATTGATAAAAAATATGAAAGAAATTTTCACAATTCTCTTGTTAAGCGGTGTTTTTAATGCAAGAGACAAATTTTTGTTCAACACCGATTGCTTTTTTATTTTTACTTTATCATCGAAAACCTTTCAGTAATCATTTTTAGATGAATAACAAATGACAAAAATATCTTCTTCTTTTTTTTTTCAAACTGAAGAAACAATGATTTTCATCGCCGCCTACTGATTTCTATACTGATTGCTTACGTCTTTCTTTTTTCTGCTTCAATTTCATGAATTGAACAAACAAACAAACCATCCAAATTCAGGTCAGCATTTGAAAGCGAAAACAGATTTCAACTTGTGCAAATTTTTTGTTTCGTCTTGTGACAATTCAACATCCTGGAAAATAAGTTTAAAAAAAAATTAAAAATGAATGAATTTGAATTTTTAAAAACACATATCTACACTACAAACTTGTATTTCCCGGAAATGAAATTTAAAAGAAACAACAAACATCGTCACTTGATTTTTATTTTGTAAGTTTCCTTTTTCTTTATATCGACTTCATCTTTAATCACCAAGATAATTTAAGAAATTTTAATTTTATGAATTTGTTTTAACAGCAGTTTATTGGTGTAGGTACCTTCACTTTTTTACTAAAAAAAACAAAAAAAAAACTAAAGGAGCATCTTTTAGCATAAAAGGGGCCCTACGTTTAATTGCGAAAACGAAAAGTATTATCGTCAAAATATTTAATTTGTTATTAAAGCGGAAAGACCAAACCTCCACTAATTCACTGGAAAAAAAAAACGAAACAAAACAAAATAAAAAGCGTATATTTATGAAGAATAAAAAAACGGCTCAAACTTAAAAACTAAGTTTTTTCATCAAAATATTTTTGTGAGGATTTTTAAAAGAGGAAATACTTAAAGTATTTTTGATTATTTCTAAACACGTTCGAAATTCTGAATTTTGATAAAAAAAAAAGAATCTTGTTTACTTTTGAGTTTCGTTAGCAGGTAACCAGATCGTTACGAGAGTTTTAAATGGATAATTTTACGTAACTCAGTTTTCCCCCCCCCCCCCCCCCCCGGAGAAAAACACATATTTGGAAACTCTTGCAAAAATCAATTCAAATAATGGTCGAATTTTAATGAAATTTTCAGGTAGGTACCTCCACGAATTTGCTAAAAAAATAGCATGATGAAGAAAAAAGGCCCTAAAATGAATAAAAACAAAGTTTTATCGGCAAAAAAAATGTTCATGTCATTCAATGACATGAACATTTTTTTTTCCAACGTATTTTTAATAAGCTTTTAATTCTTTCTAACTCGTACGAGATTTTGGTATAATCTTGTTTTTCTTTTTCGTCAGCGAGTGACACAATTTTATTTTTACAAGGGTTTTCCACGGCAAACTTTTTTGCCGCTGAAAAATATTAGGAAATTTTTGCAAAAATCAAATAATGGTCGGATTTTGATAAAAATTTCAGGACTTATTCATAAATGACTGAAATCATTTTTTAAATAATTATTTTTGGAAAATCTTGGTAAAATGATTTTTAATAACCCATACCACCAATTAATTTCCTGAAATGTCTAGAAATTCGCGAGAGTTTACCCATACACCTAGTAATTAAATTCGGGAGTTATTGGGAAATGCTCATCAAATGGCATTTTTTTTTTTTGTTTTGTTTTTTTTCTAAATTAGCCCTTTTTCAGACAATGTGCTCTGAATTGTGAAAATAAAAATGCAATAAAACTATGCCATTTTTTTATTTAATTGGGTTTATAAACAATATATATTAAGGATATCATAGTCTGAAAAAAAATTCAATGAATAATGAATTTTTACAAGAATTGTTTTCATTTTTTTTGTTATAATTTATAAAGTTTCAAAAATCTTTTAAAATTTCCTGCTTCATTGTTCATGCTAGGTTGTTAAGTTAATACGTGGAAGACTATATTTACTAATCAAAAATTGAAAAGCGTCATACAAATAATCGAGCCATTCAATTTTTAAAATAGTTAAAACATTTTAATTGTGTCCATACTGATGACCCATGTTTTCTTTTTACGGGTACATAATATATATCATTAAAAGGTTGCGTGTTTTATACACAGAAAAAAAATAGTTTTTAATATCTTTGTGCATGATGATTTGTATTGAGCTTTTCAATTTTCTATGAGCAAATATAGTCTTTGCTTAATAACTTAATAGCCTAAAACAGACAAAATTTGGAAGAATTTTTTAAAGATTGTTGAAATTTTATAAATTATTATAATAAAAAAGTGGAGGTACATAACTTAGTTAAAAGCAGGACTCCTTGGAGAAAGTAAATCAACATTTTTTTTTTTAAGCTGTGACATTATTCATTTACTGAAAATCTGGTCTGAATTGTAAAATAAAAATGCAATAAAACTATGACATTATTTATTTAGAAAAACTTTTAATTGAATTGTCTCAAGAAAAATGTTTTCAATAAATAATGAATTTTTACAAAAATTGTTTTCATTTTTTTTATTTTAATTAGAACAATTTATAAAGTTTTAAATCTTTTAAGCTTCTGTATTAATTTCCGCCTTTTAGATGATATTGTTGTTAAGTAAAAACTATATTTACTAATCATAAATAGAAAAGATTGATACAAATCATCACATAGCAAAGATTTTTATAACAATTTTGAATGTGTTTGTTTTTTTAGTGTATAAACATCCCGATTTTTCTAAGTACAGTTGACCATAAGTGGCATTAATAAGAAAATAAGAGCAATAACTATTTTAAATTTAAAGCTAAAACTTCTAAAATTCAACAAAACATTATAGAATATTTTTCTAAATTTTCAAGATTACAGAGTACTTACAAATAATATAAAAAAAGTTCTCACACCATTTTGTTGAATTATATTTCACAAATAAAGTCTCTCTAGAACAACATTAGATCTGTCATCACCTTGTCAAAAACATAAACGTGGCTACTGTCAGTTAAAAACACAACTTCAGTTTGGTTTTAAAATTTCTGCTTTATTTTAAACTTAAATAATATTTGTTTTAAGTCAGATTAATTATATGAGCTGATATTTCTCAAATAAAGTTTTATAAAAGTATATTTTATTTTCACAAGATTTTTAAAACCAATAACTAACTTGTTTACGAATATCTAAGAAATGGTTGACTTTGACAATGTTACTGAAAAAGAAAATTCACTTTTAATCAATATAATTTTTATTTGAAATGTACCAGAATATTTTGCTTCATGAAAATAGTAAATTTACTCCTTTTAGCTTTCAATTAATGCCAAAATGAAAGTTTCAAGAAAGCCTTTCCATTTTAAAAAAAATTAATTTAAACTTAAGGTATTGTGATTTTTGTAGAAATACCTAGGTAAATGTATACATATACTATTTGATTTGAAACCCTTTGAATTTTTAAAATGTTTTCATATTGTTTTCTTCTGCTAAAGAAAATCTTTTGTTTTTTTTCTGATGGGAAATGTTTTCTTTGTTAGCCATTTTTTAATATAGCTCCGTCAATTAAAATACAGTAAAAGAAGTTGAAACGAGCTTAAAAATACAATTGCATCTTTCATTAAAGAAGCTACTGGAAAATTTTAATAATAATCAGAATCAAATGAAAAAAATAATTTCCAAATGTGTCAAATTGGTTTAAACTTTAATTTAGTTCTTGATACATACAGTATACATACTCTTGCCAAATATTACTTATTCCCAAATGATTTGCATCAAGCCAATTTTACTCCTGGTCACAATACCCTAGTTAAAGTATTACTTCATGAATTTAGTGATATCATATTATGAGCTCAGTCTCTGATCAAGATAATAATGTATTTAATTGAAACTATACTAAGGTTACTAATAAATGAGCACTATTAAAAAGAAAACAAAATAAGTTCCTCTATAGATATGAGTAGTATAGGAACAATCTACTCAGGTGTAGAATTCAGTTTTAAATTCCTTGAACCTTCTTTAAATTGGCTGGCATCTGGACAAGCTGAAATGTAATAATTACAAGGAATATAAGAACTTAGTCCAACTGTATTAATTCTGATTTAATTTTAGCTTTCTTTAATTTCAAGCAGGTATTGCTGGCATGTATATAAAGGTTTTAGAAGACCAGGCGGCTTCCTAATGCCCATCTCAGACACAGCAGTCCAAGTACAGTTTTTTTTTTTAATTGAGACGCCATCTCTAGGAAGGTTGCCATTCAAGGCTTGAAACTCCATCTTAGCTCATATGAATTGATAGTTTTATGCAAACACTGCAAATATTTTTCTTTAAAATTTAATTATAATCATACATTTATAAATAATTATGAATAAATTGAGAATCAGTTGTGGATATAAAAAAATAAGAAAATCAAGATTGCAATTTTTTCCTTTCCCAAAACAATAATTTCTAAATATTTTTAATTGCTTCTATCATATCATTTAATTAAAAGCATATGTTGAATTTTTGTTAATGCTATTTCATTTGTATTACAGATAATACAGCATGGAAAAATAGAATGTCTTTGTTAAAACTAACTGAACACAAATGAATCTGATTTTCATCAAGTTTGCTTTGGAAAGAGGATTTGCTAATACAAAATTGTAAAGACAATAAATTTTTAATGGATTCAGCTTCAAGTAAGAATATGGAAGTACGCACTAAAAAAGTATTTTCATGTGAAGTGTGCAGGAAGTCACTTTCAGATAGTTCAACTTTGAAAAGGCACATGCAAACACACACTGGAGAGAAACCATATTCTTGTGATATTTGTAAATCTGCATTTTCAAGAAGTTCATCATTGAAACGACACTTACGCACACACACAGGAGAAAAACCATTCTCTTGTAAAATATGTGGATTTTTATTTTCAGACAATTCAAATTTGCAAAAGCACATGCAAATGCACACTGGAGAAAAACCCTATTCTTGTGATATTTGTGAAGCTACATTTTTAAGACGTCCAGATCTGAAAATACATTTACGAACACACACCGGGTTAAGGCCATATTCTTGCGAATTATGTGGGTTTGCATTTGCAAGCAGTTCTGCCTTAAAAAGACACATTACAACACATACTGGAGAGAAACCATATTCTTGTGAAGTCTGCAGTAGTGTATTTTCTGACAGATCTCTTTTGAAGTTACATATCCGAACACACACAGGGGAAAAGCCATATTCTTGTAAAATTTGTGGAGTTGCATTCTCATATAATTCTAATTTTAAGAGGCACCTACTCGTACACACTGGAGAGCAGCCATATTCTTGTGAAATATGTGGATGCTCATTTTCAAGTAGAGCAGCTTTCAAAAGACACTTTGCAATACACACGGAAGAAAAGCCTTCAGGATTACATAACTAAGCATTTTCACTTAATTCTAATTCAAAAACACAAGGCCAAACGGACACAGAAGAAAAAATTTCTTCCTTTGAATCTTTGTAAATTTTTCCTTTTAATGTTTAAGAATCCTTCTTGATGGACAGAACAAATTCGACAAGAAAAATCTTTTATGTTCTGCTTTCTCACTGGAAATTTATTTCACGCGACCTGAGATGATAGTGCAAAATAATGAAGTAATTATCAGCTGTGTTTGAATATTGAGGAAATGTCTGAATTATCTTTATTTCTTTATTTTGAAATTTTTCTTAGCTTTGGGATACATTTCTGCTTCTCACAGGTAATTTATATTTATTGCGTTCATATAATCTTTCTCCCAGTAAAAATAAATCTTTTGCCATAGTTTTCTTTTTGGCTTACAAATAAAATGTAAAATATTAAGATTGAATTTCTTGGTTCTGTAAAGATATTTGTGTGTGTATTCTTATAAAAAGCATTTTTTTAGCAAAGTTTTCAGGATTAATTCCTTTTTATTGATTAATTTTCTACAACATATCAATCCTTTACAGGTTAAAGCCAGAAAATATTTTTAGATTGTAAGAATTTTTTCATTTTAGATAATGTCATGAAGAAGGATGCGTTGACACCAACATGTGGTTGAACACTGATCACCAGATAACAAATAAAACAATAAGAATAGATTATTCCACTGGGGATCATGTGACCACAATAATAACCTATATTAAGCACCAGACAGAAATCTGGGTGGATCACCCAAATTAGTAGTAACAGCAGCAGTCATACTAGTTACAGCCAAGTAGCAAAGTTCAGTATTCACAGTGCAATATTACTATTTCTTGAGTAAATTACTCAGGCAAAAAGTGTACTGTTTTTGGATACCACACAGACAATTAATGCAGTAAGACAGTTTGAAAGAGAAGGGAAAACTGAGCAACTCTGGTCATCAAAAGAGGCTGAAATATTTACATACATAGGGGTGTCATGTTATAAATTCTGAGATCCATAGAAGATAATTGATGTTAAATACTATTTCTGTCCAAAAGGAAAAAAACAGTTGATGATTTCAATCGAAATGGGAATGCAAAAAAATAAAATGTGTATTATGTAAAAGACACTGGTTTTCAAGGTAATGAAATATAAAACAATTAGAAAAGGAATGCGGCTTGTAACCTACTAAAGTCAGCTTACATTAAAGGAATGAATTATATTTTGGTGAGCCAACAAAAATATGGTTTTAACATCAGAAACAATGACAAAGAGAAAGAAAAAATTTTCGTCAGGGCAGCCATGTCAGTCAAACATTGAGAAAAGCAGGAATTTGATGATATCAAGATGCAACTGGCTAAAGGCAGTAATCGATGTGTGCATTGCCTGGAGATGATGTAATTAGATGAAGCTCAATAAATCTGGACTTATATAAGCCTAAGGTTTTCTGGGTCGAGTAGACAAAGAAAATTCAAAGAGAACACAAGGAAAACAACTTCAACCTATCACTCCCTCATGTGTGGTCTTTCCCCTGACTATCCTCTATGCACAACTGTCACCAAAGAGAATAAATATATATGATAATAATTTTATATATATGTTGTTCATATTGGTCATTGATGTCAAGGCAATTTTGTTTCAGCAGCAGTATATACCAAAGTGGTATAAAACACATGCTGCTGCACAATAATGACATCTACATGCAACCAACCTGGTAAAAATTTTCTGCACTATTGTAAGAACTGCAACCTTGAAACTTCTGAATATTGTTTCTGATGTCTTTGTCTCTGAGTGTATCAAATTTGATTAAAATTGGACCACTCCTTCTATAACCTGATTTTTTTTATTATCGATTTTCGATATTCATCGGGGGTACCTCGACACAAAACCTAGCTAAGAACATTCGCATATGCTTATAGTACAACTGTGTAAATTTTCAAGAAAATCGGTTTAGCTATTTCAGAGTCTATAGGTAGCGGACCCACACATACAAAGTTCCATTTATAAATAAGTTTAGACTTAGATTTAGATAGATAATGATTAATACTTTTGTTGATTATAAATATTACCTAGGGGTCATGAAAGGTTACTTTGTTTTTTTTTTTACATAGTAGGTTTAATATTGATTGGTGGGAGAGTAGTGTGATTGTTTATAGCACAGATAATGATGGCAATTATTTTGTGGTGTAACCTCATAGAACCGCATAGCAATGTTTTGTCAACACAAGAAAATATCATCTTTGATGGTGGGTATCTTTATCTTAATGTCTCTACAACCACCCTGGAGATGGCTCATGTGAGCCAAAAGCTTAGAACCAGTGTAATAAAAAAATCTAAATGTTGGATAATTTTTGTCTTTATTTTTACCAGAAATTAAAGCCAAAATACAATGCCTCATGATTAAACATAATAGACATTCATCGTCTATTATGATTATTAAGAGCTGACTTACCCTGACGAGCCGTAGGGTGAAACCTAGGTAGGTCTGTTGACTCTTACTTAGATTTATTCTTTCTTATATATATATGAAGGAGTGCTGAAAAGTTTTCAATCTGACCAAGAAGTTATTAAAAAAAATAAGAAAAATTACACAGCACTTATTTCAATTAATTACATTTTTTAGGATGATTACTTTGTTGCTTATGAAAATGTAAAAACTTTATGGCATATAAACACTAACAGGCAATAGTATAAGTGACAGATAGCTATAAAAAGACATTGTTGATTATTTACAACTAATTAACTTACATAAAACACTGACAATTGTTTGAGGCATGTGACAATAATTGTAAGTAAAATAAGTAACCAAGTAATCGTTTTAACTTCTCTGAATATTGGTGCCTGACAAAAGAAAGAATACAAACTAGAAATGGACCAGGCTGTGAACTTTGCAGCATCCACTCTCAAAATATTCTTTTTGTACTAAAACAAATAAATGTGGTACAAGGCTAAAAAATAGATGATGGGGAAAACTGGACTTCATCTGTCTTAATTAAACTTAGCTAACCACAATTACTGACCCAAACAGATAATTTCATTTTTACTACAGCCCCCTTAAACTTCAGAGACTCTCTCTACGGCCCTAACCTATCTCCATATGTACAAAAAATATGTTGGGGAATGAAATAACAACTTTTAAAATTTAAAAAAATTAAAGGAAATACTTTCACAAAAAACAAAACAGTATTAACTGTTAGTCAAAGAAACTTTCACAATCCGTAAATACCGTACATTGAAATTGTTAGCGCTTAATGTAAAATTTTATTTCTCTCGCTCTTCAACAATGAGACCAAAAAGTTCCTCAACAAGGCTTGTTGTAAACTACATATATTCAAACAGGTTTTGTTTTATCTCAGTAAATCTGAATTCATCTCTTATCTTTCAAATCTGCAGAATTAATGGAATTTTTACGTTTGACATGACTGCGTAAGTGCTTGATGCTTTATTAATTAACTGTAGTAAATTAGTTTTGTTGATGACCCGTTTATCTTTCATGACTTGATTCAGAAAATACTGAAACCATAAAAAAAACCGTAATAATAGTCTTTGTTTTTGAAATTTCTAAAATGAAGCATTGCTTTTTTTTTCTTCTTCATAATATTTCCTTCATTTCAGTTTTTGCTTTATTTTATATCGCAACGTTGATCGTTTTTAACTGAAGGACTATTGAATGAATGATGAGGGTATTGGTCCCTTGGTGATTTTCTGGTCGTGAGATGAGAAAGAAAATAATTATGCTGGTTTAAGCTTTGAATTGTTTATTAAGAGGGTAAAATCCAAATGAAATCAAACCCCATCTTTTTAATCATCGAAATCGAACGTTTAGATAATCTTGTAAATTTCTAAAACTTTACTTTTTTAATTAAATTAACTGAAACTAACTGGCGTTCATCGATTATGATAACCATACGTATTAACGTATTATCATCATATTTTGTACATTTGACGTGTTTCTGATGGTTTAATAATACTATATATTTCTTTTTATTGTGCCTTCAATAATAGTCTTTTTTTATGTAATTTTCATTCATATTTTTTTCTTTCCTGTAATTTTAAAAGGTCTACTAGTTTCGGGAATTTTATGCATTGCGGGACTTTTCACTTTACACGGTGTTAGGACAAATATTGTCTCCTATAAAAGTAGATACCGCCACTATTCATTGAAAAAAAAAAAAGAAAAAAAAGCATGGATTGATGTAAAGAGAGCCCAAACTTCATAAAATCAAAACTTTATCATCAAAATATTGATCTTATTATTAACTGAAAAACTAAAGTATTTTTAATTATTTTTTTAAATGTTTTAAAATCCTTTCTAACAAGTTTTAAGTTTTGGTTAATAATCATTTTTTTTTTTTCTTGTTAACAGTGCACCAGAAATAACTACGGATATTTTAGTGCTTGTTTTTTCGGTGAAAAACACATTAATTTGGAAATTCTTACAAAAATCAAATAATTGTCTAATTTCAATGAAACTTTCAGGAATTATTCTTAAACGAATTAGGTTATTTTTAAAATTACTTGTACAATCTAACCCAGTGAAGAAACTAGAGTTAAGTTCTAAATTCGAATCACCTGAAGAAGGTTAAATTTTAATCACCTGAGCCCACAACAACCAAAACATCAGGAATATAGCAACAAAGATGAAGACAACAATTCATACAATGTAAATAGTGCAAATAAATGCAATATACCATGTCAGAAATATAGACAAATATATCCAAGGTTTTTATGAAATTATCTTGTTTGTTTAGAGATAGAAGTTTAAAAAGAACAAGCTCATGAAAGGATTTTAAAAATTGTAAAAATCCAAATCTCTTTTCTCATATTTATTTATATTTTATGAGCAGTTTCACTTCACTTCAAAAACTGCCCACTAAATAAAAGAGGGAAAAGTTTGTGTATGCATGTCAAGGTGAGTCCTCAGAAAAAAGATATGTTGTGGGCATAAATAAACATTGAGATGTGGCAGAATCATACATAGGTTTGTTTACTATCAAATATTAATTACTAACAACACACATTACCAAAAGTCACAGTATCAGTTGCATTGTTTTATAAAAGAAATAGGTTATCTACCAAATATAACATGTTAATCTGTAGGAGATCTGGTATTGCAAAGAAATATTTTCCTGCAAATTACTTCCACAACACAGAGAAAAATCACTGACTCGAATATCGAGCCAGAAAAAGAAAATGTCAAAAATTCAATTCGCCGGTACACTCTCAGAAACTGTTATCCACGTAACCAGTCAGATAAAAATAACTCAAGAACGACTGCTTTTATCGACCGATTAATTTTTTCCATTGGCTGACAACTCGAAGACAATACTAAATATTTGCATATATTTTTATAGCGACTCCTGCAATGGACTTGTTTTTTTATTTTAAATATTTCATCTTCAGGATGTTATGTGGAATATGTGCCCCTTTTTTCTGTTTGGGTCAGTAATTTTTTTTTTTTTCGCCGCATTTTTCATCACTTGGTTTGACGAGGTAAGCCACTGTTTTCTTTGCTATATAATCTTATTCTAATTCATCATGTGTGTCCTTTAGTTTTTCAGTACATATGTTACACCCAACAAATAATTCACAAATAAGAGACTATTCTGTTTTAGGAAAAATGGGAAAAACATAGATATGCTACTTGATTTCAGGGAATAAATAATGAAAGAAAGAATGCAAGAAAAAAGGAAGATAAGTGTTTAATGTCTGTTTCAGTGAAATTGAAAAGTTACCAATTTGAAATCATTTTAATTGTATCTCATGATTTATGACTGTTATTGAAATATTTTGCTAAAGTTGTTAAGATCAAATATTTAACGGATAAAAGACTGTACTTTATTTCAGTGACAACATAAAAGAAATAAAGAAGTAATGAAGTCTTTATAATAAAAATCTAATAAATAAAATAACATCATCTGCTGGATTATTCTTTTTAATTATTATTAAGAGAAATGTTCATAAGACAGGGATTTGGCTGGAAAGAAAGAAATAAGAGAACATAAAAAATACTTAACATCTCCTGATAATACCTCATAAATAATGGACTATTCTGTTTTGAACACAAGAGGGAAAGAGAGAAAAGATACTACTTGATTTCAGTAAGAAAATGAACAAAGTAAGAAGGGAAAATAAAAGTGGCTACTGGCTGTTTCAGTGAAATGAAAAAAGTTGAGTACAACATGGCATCATTCTTCTTCCTCCCAGTACTGTACTGGGTGCAGACATCAAAGGACTTAACTGCTGTTGCAAATATCAGTCAACCTCCTTCACTCACCCATACACAATTTTCAGCAAGGAAAGGACTGACCTATCTCTCTTCTCTACTAATAAGGCCTTGTATGGCTCTTATCATAGTATAAATTATTTTTAGAAAGTTTTGGTAAAAATATTTTTTACATCTGTTACCTCCCCTCCAATTAATTTCATAAAATTTCTAGAAATTTATTACTGCCTATAAGCTTTGTTTTATTATTTAAATGCAGTAAATCATCTATTTTTTTCTCAAAAAGTAGATTTTTCCAAAAATCTGCTTCAAATAGTAAAATAGAAATTGCAATAAAACTGCACCATTTTTCTAATTTAGATAAGCTTTTAATTGCTTCTATAAATAATATATATTAAGGATATCATATTTTGAAGAAAAAATTTTTCTTGAAGAATAATGAATTTTTACATAAATTAATTTTAATTATGATGATTTATAAAGTTTCAAACATCTTTTAAATTTCTTCTCATAATTGTCTGTATTCAGTTATTAAGTAAAGACTATATTTACTAATCAAAAATTGAAAAGCTTAATACAAATCATTTTGCATTAAGATTTTAAAAATAATTTTTAATTTTCTTTTATAAAAGTCAGTCAGTTGAGTGCCATACATGATACACGCTTGGGCAATCATGTCTCTTTAGAGACGTGACTTACTGGTCAGAAGATTATCCTGCAGTAGGTTGCCATTGCTTTCTGCAGTAGACTGGTTGCCAGCCAAGGCTATAGAACCCAATCTGTCCTATTATTTAACTCATAACTGGAAAGAAGGGATGGATTAATACCTTTCCCAAGGGTATTTGTGCGTAAGTGAATGAGAGGAATTCAACTGGAATTTGAACTCAGCTCCTTAATTTGTCATTCCAAGTTGATATTCACTGCACCACAACACACAACAGGTTTTACTTAGCAATATCACCTACAAATTAATGCAGAATTTTAAAAGATATAAAACTTTATGAATTAAGGTAATTAATTAAGGTAAGAAATGAAAACATTTCTTGTAAATATTCATCATTCAATGAAAATTTGTGCATAATATATCATACTTATAGAAGCAATTAAAATTTTTTCTAATTAAATAATATCTTGGTTTTATTAGCATTTTTTATTTTACAATTCAGAGATTTTTCATCCTGTTTTATAAAACAATGATTTAAATTCTCTAATGAATTGTGCTTATAACTAATATAAATAATTAGCAATCCGAGTTTGAATTCCAGTTGATATTTCTTGCATAGAATGACGGACTGACATGATTTGTAACATTGCTAAAAATCAGCTATTTTAGCAAGTCTGTCATCACAGCATAATTGTTTTTATTAAAAACACTTCCAAAAATAGAATATACATTTCTGAAATCTAATTTGAAGAGCATTAACTACATAAGCATAAAGATTTGAAACTGAGATTCTCTTTACTCTGATTCATTTATTTTTGTTTGTTTTTTTATTTTGTTTAAAGAGTTTTACACAACTTTTTGTCTGTTAAATACTTTACTAAATATCTATCATCATACTTCTTTTTATGATAAAGTCTATTACAAAATAAAAAGTGTGAGTATTCAATATAGCCATGCTTCTTTCAATGAAACTTTATTTACTGTTTCTGATTGTACATGAAATATGTAGGAAATCTTAGAAAAAAAAACGGACTTATGATTTCAGGTAATGAATGAATCTGGTATCTTCATTAATAATACTTCTTTTTGTTCACAGATATCAGACCTTGTGGAGAACAAATTAACTCATCTGATGGTAAAAAATACATTGTATTTAAATAAAAAACAATCATTAAGGAAAAAATATATGTTTGTGAAATGTGCTGAATGTAACATCAGATTATTTATATTCTTAAACAATGTTTAGAAAAAATACAGTTCAAATATTTGGGACAAATGTCAGTACATTTTTAAGTTTTCATTCAAACACCTAAAAACACATTGGTGAGAAACTATTCTTCTAAATTGTGTGACTTTGCATTTTCAAAGAGCCCACATTTCAATACAAATATTCAAACACTCAAGTGCCAGCCTGCTTTTGTAAAGTGTGTGAATTTCAGTGTTTTGGTTTCAAAAGATATACAAGCACACACTGAAGAGAGTCCATATTCTTGTGAAATATGTGGATCAGCATTTTCAAAGAGTGATAATTTAAAAATACACATGCGAACACACACCGGAGAGAAACCCTATTCATGCAAAGTATGTGGATCAGCATTTCCACAAAGTTCCAAGTTAAAAAGACGTGCGAACACACACTGGTGAGAAACCCTATTCTTGTGAAATGTGTGGTTCTGCATTTTCACAAATTTTCAAGTTAAAAGAACACATGAGAACACACACTGGAGAGAAACCATACACCTGTGAGGTATGTAGCTCTGCATTTTCACTGAGTTCATGTTTGAAACCACACATGCGGATACATACAAAAGAGAAACCCTATGAATATAAAGTATGTGGGTCTTCATTTTCCCAGGGATCATCACTAAAAAACATATGCGAACACATACTGGAGAGAAGCCATATTCTTGTGATATGTGTGGATCGGCTTTTTCAAGAAGTTCCCATTTAATAAAACACAAGCGAACACACACAAAAGGAAAACCTTACTGTTGCAAAATGTGTGGATCAGCATTTTCACAGACTTCATATTTAAAAAGGCACATGCAGGCACATATAGGAGAGAAACCCTACTCTTGTGAAGTATGTGGATCAGCATTTTCACAAAGTTCCAAGTTGAAAGAACATATACGGACACATACTGGAGAGAAGCCATATTGCTGTCAGGTATGCAACTCAGCCTTTTCAGTGAGTGCAAGTTTGAGGAGACACATGCAAACACACACAAAAGAAAAACCTTACTGCTGTGATGTTTGTGGATCAGTGTTTTCACAAAAATCTCATTTGACAGGTCATGTGCAAAAACACACCAGAGAAAAACCCTATTTTTGTGTTGTGCGTGATTTGGGATTTTCACAGATGTCAGGTTTAAAAAGACATTTGCAAGCACATACACACAAACATTAATTTAACAAGATGTGTATATTAGTATTTTTAGTGTTCATATTTAAAACTCACAGTAGAGAATAACCATATTTTTGTAAAGTTCTTATTTAAAATCTAAACAGCTTACCACCATATTATGTTGAAACAATAGTTCTCATGCAATCACCAAAGTTAAGTAACATTGAACCTAGTCAGTACCTAGATGAGTGACCACTTGAGAATACCAGATGCTATGAGCTTGGATCTGCAGGTGGTGTTATGTATAATATCTGAGAATTGGAAATTAGAGAGCCAAGTTCTATATCCATTCGGGTTGATTATATCTAGTCACGTACAAGTATCCTTGAGAAAAGGCATGAATCCATCTTTTCTAACTCCAGCTATGGATTAATTAGTGGGACTTGTATCAGTAAATTTTATTATCTTGAAACATTTTTACATTCTAAAAAATATTTTCTGGCATTAAACAACTTGGAAAAGGTTGATAAGTCATTAAAAAGTAAAGCAATCAGTTAAAATGCTAACATATAAAGGTAACGAACGAACCTTGTGAAATGTACGGATCAACTCCTTCACAAGATTGAAACTATGAGAAAATAAGCTGGTTCTGATGAAATAATTGAATCATATTTAAAAACATGTATGAGAGAAATCATTTTTCTGTTAACAGGCTTTTTCAAAAGAGATTGTTGCTAAAAGATGATTTGTAGGCACTGGAAAGCAACCATATTCTTGAGTAGTGTGGATTATTTTTTTCAACTTCTCATTTAGAAAAAATATCAGATTATCTATTCTAGTGAAGTGTGCAAAGTATATATGTGAACATACAACGATGTCTTTTTGTAAGGTTTTTACAAACTAAAAAGTGTTACTCCATGATTTTTTCAATTCTTATTTGTGTTGGTGCAAACAAAATTTGGGAAAGGCCAGGTGTAAATTCAATAAAGCAACAGAAGATGAAATAATTCCTTGGGAACTTTGTCCGTTAGCTGAAGTTGGACCTTGCACTCTCTCTGGGGGTACTATTTCCACCAAACAATTGCTATCTATGTGATTTGTTGGATGGATCTCTCCTCTCTCTAATCATCACTCTGACTATCACTTAATTATATAAGCCCACAACCAGAATCCAAGCAATACTTGATACTGTAAATTTTTATTTATTCATTTTTTTTTTATCCCTACTTGTATCTGCACCAAAAGCTGGGAAAAGGTTTGATGCATGTTCACATTATAACACAGTGAAAGAGAAACACCACATTGTGAAATAATGTAAATTCTGTTTCCCATATTATATGTATTGAATTCTCCAGAAAGTTCATGCCAATTTTTATTTGTTCATGTTCCATTATGTTAGAACATGCCAAATTTATCGACAGATATCATATGCTTACCTTTCTGATTAGAGTATACGTCAAACAATCTCATCAGAAAAAAGTTTTAAATTACTTAATTTGTGTTAATTTTGCATCCCTATGAAAATGAAAGATTGTAAGGTGCATTTTAAACATTCAATGCATTCTTTATCGCAGTAAAGACAAAAATGTCTTGCAAGCAACAAAAAACATGTGCTGTGTACAGTGAAGATGCTTTATCTGACAACTGTACGAAAGTGATTTGTAGAGGATTGTAGCCTTATTTATAAAGATTGCTTTGGCAGACCTCCTCACTACAGATGACAATCAACATGGAGGAATTGGCAGAAACACTAA
Organism: Ascarosepion bandense; assembly: GCA_037127315.1. Taxonomy (NCBI): domain Eukaryota; kingdom Metazoa; phylum Mollusca; class Cephalopoda; order Sepiida; family Sepiidae; genus Ascarosepion; species Ascarosepion bandense. The sequence continues at coordinate 2,983,198 of JBBBDQ010000764.1, forward strand.
ATTTATAAAAATCCACCATATATGAGCACTTACTGAAGCTTGGGTATCAGATAATCTGCATGAAAAGGATGTTTTGTGTTGCATTTCTACTTGTGATTTGCTGTATAAATGCAATAAACATGCACCATTTGATAAACAAATTGTGATGAGTGATGAGTGATGAGAAATGGTTAGTTTACAACAATGTTTAGCAAAAAAGATCCTGAAGTAAGAGACATGAGCTAACTTTAGCCACTCCAAAAGAAGATCTTCATTCTAAGAATGTCATGCTGTGCATCTGGTGGGATTGGAAAAGAATCCTTTATTATGAGCTTCTGCCAAGTCATCAGTTGAAAGTATTGCTTGTAACTGAATGAATTAAAGGCAGCAATTCAAGAAAAATCTCCAGAATTGGTGAACAGAAAAGGTGTTGTTTTCCATCAGGATAACACCAAACTTCATGTTTCTTTGGCGACCTGACAGAAATTGTTGCGTCATGGCTGGGATGTTTAACCCCCAACCCGCCATATTCACTAAACATAGTTCCTTTTGATTTTCATTTAATCAGATCCTTGTGAAATAAATTCAACAGTAAAAATTTTCATTGTTTGGATGTCATAAAAAATCACCTTGATGATTTCTTTGCCGAGAAACCACCAAGATTTTGGCAAGCCGGTATCTTTAAGTTGAAGGAAAAATAGAATGAGGTCATGCAACAAAATGGTTCAAATTTAGTGGACTAAAGATTTAATCGCATGATTTTTTTTAGTGTTTTAATTTCCCTTAAAAATCAGCATGTTTTATACAACCCAACAGATGTTTCATTCAGGGCTTAGTGTGCTTGTCTGGTTGGATAGGTAGGTGATACATAGGTCAACTTCTGCTATGTCAGCTCTTTGTCTTACTGACTCCTTGCCCATCTACTCATCCTAATATATGACTGGCAATACAAATGGATGGCATAGGAACAACTCGTCAGAGAAGTCCATCTTCTGCCAGGGGAAAACCAGAACACTTTCCAGTCCCAAGCATGACTGGTAATACAGAGCAGTACCTGGATCTACCTGGAGATAGGTGCGGTTGTCTATGGTGGTTAATTGATAGCAGCTCGGTTTTAGAAGCATTAAAATTTACTAGCCATTTCTTACCCCAGTCCACTACAGATTGGGGGTCCTTTTCAAGCTCAGCTGCAAAGTTAGCTTTGTCGCCCATACCAGATTTTTGATCGAGGCGAGAGTAAACAGCATACATACCTACTTGGGATCTTAAGGTATCAGGGAGATCATTAATGTAGATCAGAAAGAGTGTAGGACCAAGGATAAAGCCTTGAGGGACACCCGCGTTCGTATGGTAGTTCTGGGAGGCATGTCTGTTTCACACCACCTTCAATGTGTGGTTAGAGAGGAAAGACTGTATTAGTTCAAACAAATGTCCAGTTATACCATAGCTCTGCAGTTTACATAGAAGGCCAGCATGCCAAACGCTCTAGAGATATCCAAGGCAACGGTTCGGGCTTCGCCATTCTTGTCGAGTGCCTGGTATATATACTTGGTGATGGTCATTAGCATATCAGCAGTAGACCTGGTGAAGTGGAAACCATACTGCTTGTCCAAGTGGAGCCTGTGTGCTGTGAGATGCTGAACCACCTCAGCATTGATAATGGCTTCAAACACTTTGCCAAAAATCGGAAGAAGGCTGATAGGGCGGAAATTTGCAGGGTCAGAGGGTTCTCCAGTGTTTTTAAATATAGGAACTACAGAGGAAGATTTCCAACAGGCAGGAAAGCAGGAAGCAGATAGGCAGAAGTTGTAGAGCTTAGAAAGGACAGAGGAGAGTTCAGGGGCACATTTCTTTAAGACTTTGATTGGGATTCTGTTCTCTCCGCTTGCTTTGTAAGGATCAAGTTTTGAGATTATGTTAGAGATCAGCAAGGGTGTAATGTGGACGTCATTCAGTTGAGCCTCAGTTCTAGGTGAGAAGTCAAGTGTAGAAACTCCAGACGAGTCCGGTCTCGAGTTAGTTGAGAATCTGCAGGCAAAGCATTCAGCCTTGTCCGCTGAGGAGGTGAGGATCTCAGATTTATTGATTAGTGGGGGTATTGAGGACTTGCTCTTGTTAAGTACTCTTTTACAGAGTCGCCAGTAGTCTTTGGTACCGAACTTAGAGGATGCTATGCATTGCTTCATTCTGGCAGCAAACAACATCTTAGCTTCGTTAAGTATCTTTTTACAGTTATTGCGAGCTGAAGCGAAAAGGCACCTGTTTTGGTCCGACACATAGTTATGATAGAGTCGGAAGAAATGATTCTGGTGGGCAATGGCAGCCGAGCAAGCGGGCAAGAACCATGGAGACAAATGAGATTTAAGCTGAAACTTCCTGGCAAGGATGAAGGCATCGATGCCAGCCTTAACCCAGGAGGAGACCTCAGATGCACATTCTTCGACGGGAAGACTAAAAACGTTATTCCATGGGACATCACAGAGAAAGTCTCAAAACGAATCCCAGTCTACTCTTTGGTAGCAGTAGGATGTTCTACTGGTCTGGGTTTCTTGGGTTGGGTGGGAGTGGAATGAAATGTTGATGGAAACTACGGTGTGGTCGGAGTTTCCGAGTGGGCAGAGCTGTCTGGTAGAGAGAGTCTGGGATGGAAGTGAAGCAGAGGTCTAGTAGTGAGTCCCTTCCGTTTGGGTTGTTGGAGAAATGCGTGGGGAAGTCCACCACTTGTGTAAGGGATTGGGTAATTGAAAAATCCATGGTGTGGACACCAGCAAGGTCGGTGACAGAGTTCTCCAGCCACTTGGTGTGGTGGGCGTTAAAGTCACCAAACAAATATATGGGCAGAGGTATGGGAAGAAATGGCTTTGTCGATATTGTCAAAGATGCTGTCAAGTAACGAACAGTCAGAGGAGGAGGGTGAGCGGTAGAGGAAGAAGAGATAGCTAATCGAGCTTAGAAGTGAGAGACGGAAGCACATGAAAGAATGATCCAGGGATTCAAGAGATGTCACCCTAGCTAGGGGAAGGTGTTCGCTGACATACACACCAAGCCCATGCATATGAACAGTGGAGTCCTTCCTGAAGAGGGGAAGGTAGCCAGGAACGTAAAACTCAGAAGAGGGGATAGAAGGGTCAAGGTTAGTTTCACATAGGGCTAAGATATCAGGTGAGTTAGTGTGAAGGAATGATTCTATGCTGAGAAAATTAGTGCGGATACCATGTATGTTAGTGAAAGAGACGCAGACGGGTTTGGGCGTTTTCAGACTAACTTGTTTAGTTTTGCTGTTATGTTTGCTTTTTTCCATAGTGATTTAGTTAAGGAGAGGTCTTAGAATAGAATCAGTCGGTCATTTGTTTGCAGCATGTGAAGGATGGAGACTGGCTCGGCCTACAACATAATGTGGCTTTGGGGTTGCCCACCAAACGTTCATGCAGGGACGCCCGTCCATGTGCGATATAGCACTACAAGAACCCCGGTATTATTCAACTGGTGATCAAAGCAGTCTCTCAAGACGCTACGCAAGAGTTCAGGCTCTTAACTACCAGTCGGAAGCAGCAACCAGGAAACTGCCAACCCGGTACCCTCAGAATGTAAAGACATTGCCACCATACTCAGAAACTGCAAAGAGCTTCCAGCTGAACTAACACTAAGACCGAAGAGGGGATGAACCGGGAACCCCTTCCTAAACAAGAAACAAGGCAATCACCTCTATTCTTGTTCAAAAGAGTTGGGTGCAGTGTGAGACCGGGCAATAGTAGGAACTATCTACTCCAATTAAAAGAAAAAGAGTAACTGAAGTTTCCCAAGTTTTAACTTAGTATAAGTCACAAAGAACCTTGAATGGCAAAATAATTTACACAAACTACTTAAGTTAGTGACAAAAGAACAAAAATAAAATTAAAATTCAATAAACAAAAGGGAACCAAAAAAAAACCCAAAAATAAAGTTAAATAAAATAACAGAAAGGCAGACCGATTCTTACCACATGCAGGTAACACTGAACTAGGCAAAGCAACAGTGACTCCAAGACAATAAGGAACAAAAATATGGATATACATCTAATCTAAACTTATTTATAAATGGAACTTTGTCTGTGTGTGTCTGTGTGTGTGTCCATGACCTATAGACTCCAAAATGGCTGAACCGATTTCCTTGAAAATTTACACAGTTGTACTATGTCTGCGAGTGTTCTTAGCTAAGTTTTGTGTCAAGGTACCCCCAATAAATATCGATAATCAAAAAAATTGGGTTATAAAAGGAGTGATCCAATTTTAAGCAAATTTGATACTCTCATAGACAAAGACATAAGAAATGATATTCAGAAGTTTCAAGGTTGCAGTTCTTACAATAGTGCAGAAAATCGATTATATATATATATATATATATATATATATATATATAAGGCAAGATGGTTGTGTGCCTTTCTGTTTATCTGCCTGTATGTCTGTATTTTTTCAGCCCTTTTATTTTAGTTTTTGCTTTGGGTTTGGCTCTAAGTAGGTATAATTGTAGTTCTTAGTCTCAGCCATGATACCATTTACTCAGAGGACATTTTTAGCCTTCAAAATTCAGTTTACAATGAAAAAAGCTTATTTGATACCGATACCAGGAAATCAAAATTTGACTTACATCCATTCATTTTTCTTTCAGTCTACAGTTTCACTTTAACTGGAAACAACTATTGCTTTTTAGTCTTTCGTGCCAATGTCCAAAGAGTCTGAGCTCCAGGACCATGGATTAGTTTTAAAGCTTTCATTACACCCGAGCAACGCCGGGCTATACTGCTAGTTATTGTATAAATACAATAAATATGGCACATGGCTGAAGGAGAAGTGGGTTATGGCTGGTCTTCATTTTCTTTCCTATACTTAGCTAATCCAATTCATGATCCAATGATTTGCAACAATGTCTTTATTAACCACAAGAATTTGTTTATCACCTCTGAATCCTCCATATACCATAATACCAGATATTCACAGGGGGACATAAAGAAATGGGTACAAAACCCACAATATAAAAATTTTATTTTATATACAATATTTTATAAAATATATTTAAAAATATACTGATATGAAAATAAGTGGGGGAGGAAATGAATACCCCCCAAAACACACAATTATATAATAAAACATTCAAACTAAAAATAAACAAAAGTTGGTAAGACCTGTCCACCACACAAAAAATTAGAATGGCTGCTGCATTGCACCAAACAGCAATATCAAGTAGCACACTCACTAACAGAGTGAGGAAAGAATAAAAACTGGTGGGAAATTTTCTCACAATTTTAGTATGTGGAATTGGAGCTGCTCCAGGAATGAAGACAGCATTAAAGTTTTACACAAGTATGATTTTCTTACGTTTAATAATACCTTTTAATGATAGATGTATCACTTGCAAACAATTTATTCATTCGCCATGACAAAAATCAGAAACATGTAACAACCAAATTACAAGAACATCTACCAAACTAATAAAACAAAATATTTCTGATAATAAATTATTCTGAATGTGTATAAATGTTTGACTTTGTTCTTATGATATATATATATATGACTAACCAGAAACAGAGGTCAAACAGGGCCCATTATAACAGAATTTTCAAATATTATAGAATATTAAAAGTAATATATATATATATATATATATATCTCACTTTGCTTATTAGGGAAGACACTAAGCAATTATTAAAAAAAAACTTTAGTTATTTCAGTAGATGAAGCATTTTTATTATTTAGAAATAAGATTTAACATTTCTCTTGTTTCAAAGATCAGATCTTTTCATTGAAATTTAGTTTCTACTTTTACAATGTTTCATCAGCTTATAGTTGTTATAAGAATATCTTTCTATTCTTGCAACATTCTAAATGTTTTCTAAGAAAATAATTTATTCAGTATACTATTCATAATACGGAAAATAATATATTCAGTATACAGTTTATTACTGACTAAGTGTGACAGATTTCATGTAAATCTAACATTTCCATGATTTTTTATAAATTTTTCAAAACAGGGTTGAGTAAATTTTTTGCTTTACATTTGAGAAGAAACAAAAAATGTTGCCATTTGGTGGCACTTAGTAAAGTGTTAGCAATGAGAAATGTTTTCTCTTTTGTTTCATTTGTCATTTTTAATTTTTTTTAGTCAGAAATGTTTCTTGACATGATGATTATGATGTTGTACACAATTTGGTTTCAATAAAATTGTATTTCAAATTTATAATGCCGTGTAATGTTTTACAAACTGTCTGGCTAGATTACTTCCAAGTTCCAACTAAGTAGGAAGTTCAATTTTCAATATTGGCCTTGTGCCACATCTAAGATATGCTTGTGTTTCGGGATGCTAGGGGGTCACTGAAACCTTAGCATCAGCAATATCAGAGGCCAGATATAAAAAGAAACGTCATGCATCAGTTTTTTAATAACTAAATGCCAAAAAAAATCTCTGGATTTTAAACACAAGGAACCAAATCTTGGCTAACACCGTTTCACTTTTTCGGATTTTATAATCATTGAAAGTAATTTCCCATTTCTAACGTGTTTTTCCTTTACTTAATTCATTCTTCGTGACATTTCATTTTAACTTCGACCCTTGTTATATGAATTGAACGAACGAGATAAAATTTGGGCAGGTTGGACAAAAAGGTACGCAATCGTAACAACAAAATCATTTGAACACAAAGAAAGAAAGAAAGAAAGAAATCACGTTTTGTTTTTTACTCATTTCATTTTCTGATTTGAAAGGTAAGTGGAAGAAGAGAAATAACTTTGATAAAAAAGAAATCATTATTTACAACTGCCTTATCTCGTTATCTTTTCATTCTTTTTTTAATCTCTGTTAGAAAATAAAAACAAATGAAAATAAATTCAGCTATTTATTTCAACAATTTCATTCTCATAATATCAAATAGGGAAATATGTTTTTATAAAAATACTGAAGGAAATTAGTTGGATTTGGTTATTTCGATTTTAATTTTTTTTTTAATTTTTGATTCGGTCATAAAGTCAGTTTGGACGTGTTGATAAAATAAAAAGTAGCATCTATTATTAAATCTTGAGTTCGTATGTCCTTTTAAAAACTTTTCATATTATTCATTTTTAAAAACATCCATTTTATTTTTAATTTATAGTATAAATTAAACAACGCGTTCAAAAAATGTCTCTCTTCATAAAATTACATTTTTGGTACCGTGACATTAAGTTACCGCCACAAACTCTCTGAGAAAAGAAAAACCTGTACGTATTTTAATTTGAATGCTTTCGAAGTTAAATTTCAGCATTATTTGAAAGATTCCGAAAGCTAATCTATAAATAAACAATGTCCGCATGTAATAATGAAATTTCTTGAAGGCATTTTCTAAAACTTTGGTGCGTGTCATCGATTCATCTTCCATCATAAATGAAAAATATAAATTAAATAACAAAGTTAATAAATAAGCCTTTAAAAATCCAACATTTGGCTTAGTAGATGTCAATGTATTACTTTTTTGAAGACATTTTTAGCAAAGGATTAAGTTAATTTAATTAACTAGAAAGATTGTAAAATAAAATGTTTTATTTTTTACTTGAAACTAGGTAACAAAAAAATGAGCATATATGATGAAAAAAAATGCCCCAGACTTAATAAATTAATATTTTTTTTTAAATTATTTAAATCGCTGAAACAACAGCATCATGAAGAAAAAAGATTCCAAACTTGGTAAATTTTTTATTCAGTCCCCGAAGGCCTTTCTTTACCCCTTCAAATTTTTCGAGAACATCCTTATTTCCGTGCAAATGTATATGCTGAACTCAACTCGATAATTATTTATTGAAGAAACCTACCTTTATTGATGTTAACGACCAGAAAAAAAAAAATCGAACTTCTCGCTTTTTATCTCACCCCTCAACCACCTTTGAAATATGTCATTCAGTGCTGAATGACTTTAGGCGTAGTAAGCTAATTTTCGGCCTATTTACTTCCTTTGTGCAATTACCACGTGATTTTTGTTTCGGAACTCAATTTCCGCTGAAAGTTACATGTATTTGCGTGTTGTTTTTTTTTCTCCTTTTTTTGGGGGTATAGAATTTTTTTTTCAGAAAGTTAACTTTCAAATGTATGAAATTAAGTGTAGTTTAATTAACCTTCAAATGAATTGCGTGTATTTGCGTGTTTTTTCCTTTTTTTTTAATTTCAGAAGAAAGTTAACTTTCAAATATATGAAAATAAGTGATAACTGTAGTTTTACTTAACCTTCAAATATATGAAAATATATTTGCGTGTATTTTTCTTTTTTTTAAAAAAAATAAGTGATAATTGTAGTTTTACTTAATTTTTTCCAACGAAAGTTAACTTTCAAATATATGAAAATATAGAATTTTTTTTTAAGAAAGTAAACTTTCAAATATATGAAAATAAGTGACGAGTGTAGTTTAATTAACTTTCAAATATATAAGTAGCATAAAAAAAGGAAAAAAATACACGCAATAACCCTAATCCTAACCCAATTATCACTTATTTTCATATATTTGAAAGTTAACTTTCTTTTCAAATTAAGAACACGCAACTTTCTTAAATTCATTACCAAAAAAAAAAAACATGCAATAACCTTAACCCTAAATTAATATTTGAAAGCTAACTTTCTTAAAAAAAAAATTCTACACCCCCCCCCTCCAAAAAAAGGAGAATAAAAAATGCAAATACACACAACTTTCAGCGGAAATTAAGTTCCGAAACAAAACAAATCGCGTAGTAATTGCTCAAAGGAAGTAAATAGGCCGAAATAAGCATCCTATGCCTAAAGTAATTCAGCACTGAATTAGATATGAGAATGGTGGTGAGAGGTGAGATAAAGTTCGATTTTTTTTTTTTTTTTTTTTTTCTTCCAGTCGTTAACATTAAATTTACTACTTCTAGTATGCAAAATATTTTGGTGTATTTCAAAGAAATTATATTAATTAGAATCTAAAATTTTGAGATTTTATCAATTTTTCAGCAAGTTTTGATTGATGCATTTGTATACAAAAGTTAATCTGTGTAGGGCCAGGAAGTTTTTCTCATCTGAATCCATCTTGTGCATATATAAATCTACCATCCACCTGTGCATTAAATACTGCTGTCAGATCTGATCGAGCGCCTCTGCTATCAGAAAATCCAATGGAAAATCTGCAATGTAATCGATCTTGATCTGGTAGCTCAGCTCCAGTCACTTTCTCACTGACGTAATGTGGTTTCCCTCTGTCGCTTCTACAAATAGTTTCATGGCTTCTGCTCTGATGAGCTTAACTCCCTGATGCCCACTGTGCATGAATTTACTCAAGCTACTAGACTAGCAACTAGTTCCCACCCTTTCACAATAAAACCAATCTAATGTAACTTCTACTCTAGTAGCTTCTTTTCTTGCACATCCTACCTGTGGAATTCTCTTCTGTATACTTGCTTCCCTGACAGCTACAATCTCTAAGAATTTGGATATAATATCAATCGCCATCTCTTACCTTCTTGACTCGCATCCTTTTCCTGACAACCCTTGTATCATGTTCTTCTCCCTTTCTATTCTACTCTCATGCAGCTCTCTTTATACCAGTGTTCTCATTCTTCTCTTACCCATTCTCTGACCCTCCCTGTCACCTCTTCCTCTTTCTCATCACTCCCCTCTTATGTTACTCCCTGTGTACCAGTGGCAGTACTGCTTTACTTGGGGTTAAATGATTATTAAAAAATATAGCTGCTGATTATCTAATTACTATACATTACTAACAAGTTTCTTGCTAAAAATGTTCTGAGTAATTTTTATTTAGTTGTAATTTAGGCCTCCATATGTCTGTCCCCCCCAACTTCCAGTCGCATACATGCCACGTCTGGTATAAGGATTACCTTACATTAAAAACTATTAAAGCTAAAATGAAAGCTTCTCATTTTCAGAAATTAATTTTAAATGTTAGCTATTGTGATTTGATTTTTTTTTTTTTTTAAGGTAAATTTAAAAACATGAAAAGCTTTCTTGATGTTTTCATTTTAGGTTTGATTGAAAACTAAAAGATTAAATTTACTATTTCCTGGAAGTAAAATACTCTGGTGTATTTCAAACAGAAATTATAGGATTCAGTTGATTTTCTTTTTATTAGTAACATCAATAAAGTAATCCATTTTTTTAGATCCTTGTAAGCATAGGTTTTCAGTTTTAAAAATCTTGTAAAAATAAAATATACTTTTCTGTAACTTTTGAGAAGTAGGCTGATTTAAAGTATAATTAATCTGATTTGAAATATATTATTTACTTTAAGTTTGAAATATTGCAGAAATTCATTTTTAATTCATATGTAATTTTTAAATACTTAGTAATCTTAAAAATTTGCAAATAGTCACTGTAATGTAATGTTTATTAAATTTTAGAAACATTGACTTTAAATTTACTATAGTTATCACTATTTTTATGATAATAATGTGTATGGTCACTCATACTTACAAAAATGGGCACATTTACACACGAAAAAGAATTCAAAATTGGTATTCTAAAATTTGTATGAAGCTTTTCTATCTATGATTAGTAAATATCAGTGACAAAGGGTGATTTGGGAACCAGTTATACAGGCTAATCATCAAGGTCAAGAAGGATAAAGACCCCCTCACAAAAAATGTTTTTAATTGCATTTTTTAATAAAAAAAAGTACTTTAATCTTTTAAAAATGTTTCAATAAGTTTCCCAATACTTTCTGACAAGTGTCAAAAAATGGTGTTGATTGATGACTAGAAAAGCGAAAATTCATAATTTTGATGTAAGCTAAATTAATATTGTTTTAATTATTCAAACCTTCTTTTGAGATAAAATTCAACTTTTTCTCTTTGAAATAACACCAACATTAATACATGAAATTTGAATTAACTTTTAATTTAGTTTTAAATTTTGGTATTGCACAGAATCTTTTTAAAGAAAATGCCCTTTAACAAAATTTAACATGTTTAATGAAAAATTATACAATATTATCAAAACTTTTTTCTTGTGTGAGTTAAAATAATTTTAACATTTAAATAGATGAAAACTTAACTTTTAATAACAGACTTTGACAGTTGCTCCTTTTCACTTTGTATATGAACTGGTCAAAAATTTTCTGCGTAATGGTCATATGACTGAATCCAGGTCATCAGAAGGGGTTAAGAATACCCCCTCTAGGTGAGAACATTTAACAAGTTAGAACTTTTGATGTGACATTAAAGTCAACAGATATTCTTTATATACTCTTCAGAACTGAATAATACAAACTTTATCCAACTAGGAGTTCTTTGTATAGGCAAGTCTTTGATTTCAGTTGCAGACAATAAGAACATCATTACTTCAGTAGAGAGTGTCTGCTGGCTTAATACATCTGGAAAGCAAGCAAATTTCTGCTTTTTGATGGCTTTTTCTCTGTGATCCCCCATCACTTCATTATTCTGTCTCTTTTTTCCATGCACTCAGCTTGAAGGAAATAATAAAACAATGAAAGCTAAAGTCATAGCTTTTCTAATGCAAACAAAACAATTTATGCTTTTTGATGATTGTTTTTTTTCACCCACTCACTTAAACAAGAAGCATGTTCTTTGCTTACACTTCTTAAATAATATTGCTTGTAACAATTATCCTAAGAAATGAAGAATTGGAAATACAAAAATAGTACATGTACCAAGAGGACAGTGAAAGTTACCAAAAATTAATTTTATATTATACAAAATTATTTATTCTAGAAAAAAAATGTAAGGCACGCATTGCATACATGGACTCTTCACTCCTGGTAAGTATATTTTTCTCTTAAGAAAAATATTATCGAAGTTCCTTAAGTTGATTCAAATTTTAAAAATGTTTAAAGCATAATAAATTTTTTAATTATAAGGAAAAATGAAAGCAAATTTCACAGAAACCCCATTTCATTATTTAATGAAAAAAATTATTTTTCTTAAGACTTAAGACGTTCTTAATATATTTTATAAAAGCAATTAAAAGCATTTTTGAAAGCTTTTAACTACTCTAAACATTATGCGGATCAAAATTTCATAAAATTAAGGAAGTGACGGTAACAAATGTAAAAAAAAAAAGATTACCAAAATTTTCTAAAAAAAAAAAATACTGAACATTTTATTAAAACCTGTGAGTCATTTGATATTTTTAAAACAATGAGTTTTTAACTGCATTAAACTAAATTTTCAATTCTAATCTTTGGCCCATGCACTGAGACAAAAAACAAGATTTTTTTTTATCCAAAATTTCAAATGTGCTGGTAAGGATTAAAATAGTTGAAAAACTAAAAAAATTACTTCAGTTTTTTTTAATGATAACATAAACATTTTAAAAATATAAAGCTTTTCATCATGCTATAATTTTTTTTTTTTTTTTTTTTTAGTGAAATGTGTATCTACTATAAAATAGTAAACAAAAATTTGGAGCATCTGTTTGCAATGAAAAATACATAGATTTGGACATTAATTAAAAAATCAGGTTTATATGAAACTTTCCAGTTATATTCACAAATAAGAGAAATTATTTTTTTTTTACATCTGTTACCCACCACTTAGTTTTTTTATCTTAACTAAATGTAGCAGAAAAGATTAAGTCAGTAGCACAAACACTGGAAACACCTTTGTAATGAATTCTGGTTTGCTGCACCACACCGAGAATTACACTTAATGTACGTGAAAATCGATCTGTCAACTCAACAAGAACTTGCCTTTTTATATGTTCTTGCCAAACCAGAGAATTTGTATATTAGGCATGCTACCAGCCTTGATCTGACTTACTAATGCATATGCCTCTTCATTTCATCGTCATTGCTTGGAAAGTCTGCATCATGAGCAATTTGCTCACACATATATGCTGTGCTACTCTGGCCCTCTTGGATACATGAGGTCATTCGCCACACTAAAAGCAGAATTTCAATCATTATTTTTTTTAAAGTAAAAAATGCAATAAAATAAGTCAACATTTTGATTCAAAAAGCTTTCAATTGCTTTTATGAATGAAATATTATAACACTATTGTCTTAAGAACAAAATGTTTTGTTTGATGAATACTGAAGTTTTATAGGGGTTGTTTTTCATTATTTTTTAAATTTTAATTAGAATGATTTAAGCTTTCAATCTTAAATTTATGAATTACTTTTTACCTTTAAGATGATATTGTTATTAAATAAAAGTTATAATTACTAATCAGAAAAAGAAAAGCTTTCTATAATTTATTGGACACCAATATTTTTTAAAATTTGAATTTTGTTTTGTGCCAATTTTTGTAAATAGAGATGGCCTTTCATGATATCAGAAAATACTAGCAGTAAATTTAAAAGCAAAGTACCTAAAATTCAAGCATTAGAATATGCAGGATATTTTTCACAATTTTTCAGATTACTAAATACTTAAAAATTTTTAAAATATTTTCTGGTTATATTTGTCAATTATATCCATTGTAGAAAACATAAGATAAACATCCATCTGTTATTAAAGTTGTAAAAATTGTCAAATAATTGTAATCTCTGTTTGAATTTCTGAGATAAGGAGTTACTATTATTTACATTGTTTTCATTGCTGTTGTAATATCAACAAAGATGAAGACAATAGTCTGAATAATTGCAATGTGTAAAAGAACTGGTAAACTACATTTTAATCTTTTTATTTTCTCTGTTTCATATTTCTTTATTCAGTATAAGATAGTCAAAATTGTTTATACTTTCATACTGATTAAATATTCATAGGCTGTTTTTTTCTTGATCTAAAGAAAGGTTTCTGACTGTGATAGGTTCATTGTAATGTATTTGATTGGATTGAGAGCATGAACTTTTGAAAGTAAGGGAATGGTTTTGAGGCAAGTTTTGTTTGACATTTGAATGTGTTGACAACTAAGGACATACATACAAAGTTAATTGACTAGCAGCAGACAGTTATGTCTTTCCCAAGGACATCAGTGCAAATTGAACAAATCAGACTTGGTTAGAATTCAAGATTTTCATATCTCAGTAACCACCATCTTTTTTCTCCAGAGCTCATATTACAATTTTGTTGTTATTATTGTTTTTCTCTAGCATTTTGTATTACTAGTTTTCATATTGTATTCATTTCTATGTTTGGTTGGCTTAGCAGGTTTTTGTGGCCGTGGATATGCACTGATTCTTTAAGTTTTCATGTTTTCCAATGATATTCTCTGCCTATTTAACATATGAGGTAATGATCATTTTTCTTCTACATGATAGGATGGTATACACATATTCCTTAATCAGGTTCTCTATGGGAGAGTTGAGGTTGTTTTGTGTCTAAGTAACTGATACTTAGACATCTGCAAAAGGCATGATATGTGGAACTAGAAAAGTTTACTACTCCAGTAGCCAAAATAAAGGGTTCAGTTAGAAATTCCAATCACCTGTAGAATGCTGGAATGTACACCGGCTGAAATTTCTTTAATTTTCTAAAAAAAGATCTTAGATTTATTGATCTTTTTTGTCTGTTGCATTATTGTGTGTCTCTGTTGGACCAAACTAGTTATAATATGTTGATAAATGTTAATACATCAGTTTAAATTTAAACCGATTTCATATATTATTCATTATCTCTGTTAAAATACATTTTATTACTTTTTCTTCACAGATGTTTTGGCTGAACAAAAAATCGTGATGTCCATAAAAACATTTTTGGGAAATTTAAATGAAAGAAAACAAGACTTTTGACTTTCCCTTCAAAACAGAAATATGTGATGCAATCATTGTGTAAAAAGAATCATTTTCTTTGAAATGTGAGATTTTTTCTTTTTTGTAGATTCAAATGTGTAAAGATTAGAAAGAAGTCATGTTTTATGATATTTGGAAACATTTGTCATGATTTAGTTTAAGTGTGTCATGTGAAAAAAGTCCACTAAAAGAACGCATATGCATGTGAATTTAGTAGACCTACATTTTTAAAGTACCATATGGAAACTGATACTGGACAGAAATCAAATTCCTGTGAAATTTGTGGTTCTGTCTTTAGAGGAAAGTCACATTTGAAGTGCCATATGCGAACACACACTGGAGAGAAACCATATTCCTGTGTAGTTTGTGAAGCTGCATTTTCATACAAAACAAATTTGAAGCGCCATATGCGAAGACACACTGGAGAGAAACCATATTCCTGTGAAGTATGTGGATCTGCATTTTCCCAAAAATCTCATTTCAAAAGCCATATGCGAAGACACACTGGAGAGAAACCATATTCTTGTGAAGTATGTGGAACTGCATTTTCCCAGAAATCTCATTTAATGTGCCATATGAGAACACACACTGGAGAGAAACCATATTCCTGTGTAGTTTGTGAAGCTGCATTTGCAGACAAGACAAACTTAAAGTGCCATTTGCAAACACACACTGGAGAGAAACCACATTCCTGTGAAATTTGTGGATCTACATTTTCAAAAAAGTCACATTTGGAGCTGCATGTGCGCACACATACGGGAGAGAAACCATATTCTTGTGTAGTTTGTGAAACTGCATTTTCATATGAGACAAATTTAATCATCCATATGCGGATACACACTGGTGAGAAACCATATTCTTGTGAAGTATGTGGTTCTGCATTTTCCCGGAAATCAGATTTGAAGTGCCATTTGCGAACACACACTGGAGAAAAACCACATTCTTGTGAAATTTGTGGATCTGCATTTTCAAACAAGTCGCATTTGAAACAGCATGTGCGAACACATACTGGAGAGCAACCATATTCTTGTGAAGTATGTGGATCTGCATTTTCTCGGAAATCAGATTTGAAGTGCCATTTGCGAATACACACTGGAGAGAAACCACATTCTTGTGAAATATGTGGATCTGCATTTTCAAACAAGTCACATTTGAAGCAGCATGTGCGAACACATACTAGAGAGCAACCATATTCTTGTGAAGTTTCTGGATCTGCATTTTAAAACAGCTCATCTTTGGTGAGCCATATGTGAACACACATTAGAGAGAAACCACATCCTTGTGAAATTTGTAGTGTCATATTTGAACAGACATGAGAGGGAAAGCATATTCTTGTGAAGTTTGTATATTTGCTTTTTTTAGGGTAGGTCTTGTTTGGAATGCGAAATGAAAATACTTACTGGAAGAAAACCATATTCTTGTGAAATTTGTGTCACTTGCCTTTATGAATTGTGATTTCAAGCTAGCACAACCATCAACAGCTCCCCAAAGAAAGCTGTCTACCCAATTTCATTTACAAGGCTTTGGTCCACCCATGGTATGGCTTTCAGGTATTTTCTAGAAATGTTGCACTCTGAAATCGATTCCTCCAGACCAGTCACATCAAGACATCACCTTTCTGACAAATTGGTCATGGTGAAAAAGCAAACATTCTAACCAGTCAGCCACAGGTCCATATATATTTGCATATACATTGTCAGAAAGGTCTCAATAATAAGTTTGATTGGTTTGATAATTCCAAATTTGCAGCTGACTTAAAAAATGACCTAAATTCTGCTGTTAATTAGGGCAAGCAATGGCTTGCACATTTTAATGCTTCCAAAATGAAACTTCTGTCTATTATTACCTGAGAAAACTTTTTCTGCCTTTTATTTGCATGGTTGATACTAGCCTCCAGGTGAGTGTGTTATTGCTCTTTCTTGAGATAACATTTTCTGCTGACATGAAGTGGAAAAATTATATTGAATCAATTGCTAGGCTTGCTTGCTAAGATAGTTTATTCAATGTGTTATGCCAGAAAATTTCTCCCTCCTGAATCTATCTTACATATTTATAAGTGTAACATTCAACCATGCTTTGAGCATTGTTCCCAAATATGGTCCGGTGCTCTTGCTATATAGTTATAAATTCTTGTTAAAATTTGAAGAAAAATCTCCAATGTTATTGG